>OX123187.2:81672698-81827813 GCA_944739405.2 Euclidia mi
ACGATCCATTAGGAGCCTCTCAGATAGTATGACTGTCCTTTCAGCCCTCAAAAGCCATACTATCACCTCGGAACTCACACTAGAATGCCACCAGAAACTAACAGAGGTAGGTAAACTAAATAAATTAACACTGCAATGGATCAAGGGCCACAGTGGCTCAAGAGATTACGACGCAGCCGACGTACTTGCCAGAAGAGGGGCCACTTTAGAGGTGGTGGGACCCGAGCCCATTATTCTGCTCCCTTCTGGTTTTTATCGCAACCTGGTAAGAAATAGAACCAGGACCCAGCACAACCAGTCCTGGATTGGTATCGAAACATGCAGGCAGGCCAAGGAGGCTCTTCCTGCAGTAGACGGTAATATAGCCAAACAAGTCCACCGGCTGTCCAAGCAACAACTTTGGACAGTCGCGGCCGCCTATACAGAACACGGATCCTTTAATAAGCACCTATTTACTATATGAATTACCGACAGCCCGCTGTGCAGAGCATGTATGGCAGCAGACGAGACGGCAGCCCACCTGTTCCTCGACTGCCCTGAGGTCTCACAGTACAGGCAGCAGCACCTGACCAGACACAGCATCCTGAGGGAAGCAGTGGACCACATCAAGAGCCTGCTGGCCTTCCTCGAAGAGCTGGTGTGGCTGGAATGACAAGACCATTCCCATCCGGACGCAAAATACACGCCAAGACTTGGAGTTGCGCAAACAGCCCGTCAAGTATCAAGTATGTCCTATCATGCAAATATGAACTCATCCACTTGTGTAAAGGCCCACCAATACCATATGCCAAAAGTTTACTAATTAATGTGTCACGGGGAACTTTTCAAAAGTTTTGCTAAAGTCCGTATATTAAATGTTGCAGTCAAAACTCTTAACCAGTCAAAAGTACTATTGACTAGCACAATTAGTCAAAAATACTTTTGACGGTATGCTTTAGTCAATAATACTTTTGACCAAAATAACAGTTAAAACTACTTTTGACGAAGAGCGTCAGTCAAAAGTACTTTTAACCGCAAATTTGCAATCAAAAGTACTAATAACCAATAATTTTAAGTCAAAACCACCTTTGACCAGCCTGTTCAGTCAAAAGTACTTAACAGATCGGCAAAGTTAAGCAACGCTTGCACAGGTCGCCACTAGGATGCGTGACCAAGTGTGGCATTTACATCTGAGCGCTACCGTGCTTCGGAGGGCACGTAAAGCCGTCGTTCCCGGTTCTTGTCTAAAAATAAGGATCGTTAGGCCATGTTGGAGGCCTTGGGGCGATCTGAAAACTCCGACACCAGAGTTGGCCACACACTCACGCGAAAAACAAACAAACAAACAAAAGTACTTTTGACTGATTTTGCTAGTCAATAGTACTTTTGACTGGTTCATGCTGTGCAGTTTTATTTAATTTCAATCAATTTTATTATTTTATACTAGACGTCGCTAGCGGCTTCGTCCGCGTCAATTATACATATAAGCCTTCGTTTTTTTTTAATAGATAGAATGATTCAATTCCAGAGTTTTGACTGCAACATATATAACATTTGCTTGGTGACCCGAATCAATGGCTTTAGATAAAAGTTCAGTGAAAAGAACTAAGTTAGTGCTAGTCGACCTTGACGCGACGAAACCGTGCTGCTGATCACATAAGTATAGCTTAAGATGATTTTGTATATAAGGAAAAATAAGACTTTCAAAAATTTTTGCGAATGTCGACAGTATTGAAATCGGCCTATAGCTCGATACCATATAGTCACTACTCGATTTATAGTCCGGTCAATTTAGACATAAAAATAGTGGTCAAATAACAAAAATTGCCGGAGAGCCAAATATTGGTGGGGAGCTAGGGTTTACCATTACAAATAATGTCTTAAAAGTCCCCATCGATCCTATGTATGCTACAAAAGTTATTCGGGGCCAAACGTCAAAATTTGGGGTTTTTTGGATTTTTCTCTAAAACGGTAAGTTTCATCAAAATAAAACCTTAACCAAAGTTGTAGACCTTAAAATTTTCTACAAAAGTGATATTAATGATCTTTTCCTAAGAGTTACCATTCCTGAGATATCGCGATTCTAAGAGTCAAATCATATATTATTTTATTATTTATTTATTTATTTATTTATTTATTTATTTATTTATTTATTTATTTATTTATTTATTTATTTATTTATTTATTTATTTATTTATTTATTTATTTATTTATTTATTTATTTATTTATTTATTTATTTATTTATTTATTTATTTATTTATTTATTTATTTATTTATTTATTTATTTATTTATTTATTTATTTATTTATTTATTTATTTATTTATTTATTTATTTATTTATTTATTTATTTATTTATTTATTTATTTATTTATTTATTTATTTATTTATTTATTTATTTATTTATTTATTTATATATATATTTATTTATTTCTTTTTTTTTTATTTATTACAGTTTTACAATAAATATATTAATAGTGCTCCACAAAACCGGTTTAGCCGTTTGACTGTGGAAGAGTCATAATACTATTTTACATACCTACATATTTTAACAAATGTTATTTAACAAATATTTTTTTAGTTTTTGTTTAAATTTAATTTTATCGTTTTCATGTCTGATGTCAGCGGGCAATCTGTTCAACAGATATGATGCACGTTTTTTCAATGTTCTGTCGCCGTAGTAATTTGTTACTCTGGGAACATTAAATTTACCTGCGGTCATCAGACGTGTGTTATGCATATTGGTAACCAGTGATAGGTTATGCTCGTTTTTACCATGTTGATTTAATAACAGAAGATATATTTAATAATTATATATGCACACATTTCCACGCCACTTGTGAGGTAGTGTTCTCGGCGCGTTTTTTTTTTACCGTGGTTTCTCCTGTAGGCCTACTCCACTGTCATAACAATATTAGGATAATTTAAGGGAAAAATACACGTCAAGTTCCAGATATTACCTTATTATTGATAATTTGATATTGCTATTGATTATTGGGTTACTTATTGTTTTGATTTCTTTAGAAATTTTAATCAGATTCATACTCCTGAAAGTCTACTTCAACAGTCATGTCTGCTTCGATTTCTTCTTCATCTTCTTCTTGCTGGATTTTCATAAATTGTTCCAATGTGGCTGAATCATGGGTCTCTTCATTAAAATCACAGGAATCTTCCTCAACTGGACATTTGAATTTAAATTATTCGAAAAATAAAAGATTTGACTGACTGCGCCAAAATATGTATTTACAGAAATTGATTCCACACAATAATTCAAATCTCAAACAATAATTACGGAAGGAATTTGCTTTCTTCTTGCGGTTTATGAAGCTCCAAAAAAAATTACTTGCATTGATAAATTTCGTTACTTAACTTTTGTATAAAATACGCGAAACAAGAAACAAGTACAACTATCATGTCTTCCTCCAAAATCGGCATCTGCTATTCAACACTTGTATCGAGTATACTATCAAGTTCAAACATGGCTAGGCAATCAACTGAACCCAGAAGACTGGGGTTGGAAATTGATAGATAATACTCTGGAACCGATTCAAACTTTACTTCTACTTACTCCATAAAAACCCCTCAACACTTTTTTTTGCAATTGCAAAAAAAAGTTGTAGTGCCTAATGTGACTGTAAAAAAGTCGGGTTGCTGTGTTCTCCAGCGTGTACCAATTGCCAAGGTCAGTCTTGCACAAATGTCCAGATGACTACAATAGAAGAAGATTCCTGTGATTTAATGAGGATACCAATGATTCAGCCACATTTGAACAAAAACAAAGGAAGAAATCGAATAAGACATGACTGTTGAAGTAGACTTTCAAGAGTATGAATCTGATCAAATATCTAAAGAAATCCAAACAATAGTTAACCCAATAATCAATATTAGCAATATCAATAATCAATATCAATAATAAGGTAATATCTAGAACTTGACGGGTATTGTTCTCTTAAATTATCCTAAAATTGTCATGACAGTTAGTGGAGTAGGCCTACAGGGGAAACAATGGGAAAAAACAACGCGCCGAGTACACTACCTCACTGGTGGCGTGGAAATATGTGCATATCATGTATGATGTGACTCTTAGAATGGCGATATCTCAGGAATGGTAACTCTTAGAAAAAAAAACATTAAATCCACTTTTGTAGAGAATTTTAAGGTCTACAACTTTGGTTAAGGTTTATTTTGATAAAACTTACCATTTTAGAGAAAAATCCAAAAATCCCCAAAATTTTGACGTTTGACCCCGAATAACTTTTGTAGCACACGTAGGATCGATGGGGACTTTTAAGACTTTATTTGTAATGGCAAACCATAGTTCTCCACCAATATTTGGCTCTCCGGCAATTTTTGTTATTTCAAATGTCTGTATTGACCGGACTATTATGGATCGGCACCACCTTCGCTATTATCCATTTTGAGGGGAAGACACCAGTTGCCAATGATGTGTTGTAAATATGTAACAATTGCCGAACAAGTTCGATGCGCAGTTAACAATAAAAATCGGTGGTATATTATCGGGCCCTGCACCCTTTCTGCAATCGAGACTTTCAAGGTTTTTAAGTATTGCTCTTGCTCTATATTAATATTTGTCAAGGATAACCCATTATATTGCAACGAAGTCAAATAATTTGAACTATTAATCACCTTATTATGGTCTGTATCATAAACAGAGGCAAATTACGATGCAAACAACTCACAGATAACTGTGCCATCTGATGAAGTGTTCATGCCATCTATTATTGTGGGTGGATATGTGCTGGATCCTCCACGCCTATTCTTTATGTGAGTCCAAAACATCTTAGTTCATTCTCTAAACTCTCAATGTAGTTATTATAACAAATAGTATTTTTTTATTTATATTTTCAATTTATTATTATGTTCAAAATTTTATAGTATTATTTTTCTATACTGTGAATTTTATGAACTTTTAATATGTATTGTGTGTTCAAAATAAATATATTATAATATTATTATTATTATATAGTAGCAAGATTACTACATCGTTTACTGATTATTTGCAATTCATATCAATCCAAAGGGTTTTTATATTTCTGATAACGTTTTCTTATTTTGTTTTTGTAATGTAACATTCCGTGTGGTGACGGATTAAGGGTCGTAGCACACGTATCAACTCGGAAAGGGATCGGCACCGTATCAACTGGAGCCGTTCAGTATTCTTTGTATGAAACTCCCTACTGCAACGCACACTAATCGGAAACGTAACGTAATCGCCTCGCCTCGGGACAAGCTCACGAACGCGGTGCGGTGCGTGGTCAACCTGCAGTTCCCGCGCTTACGGTTCTCCGTACGCTAGCTTACGGCTCTCCGTACGCTAGCTTACGGATCTCCTTAGCCTAGCTTACGCCTCTTCGTCCACGCCCCTCCCACGGTCTGCGTTCGGATAAAAAATTATTGAAGTAGTGGTGCCTAGCCGTCAACCAGCGGTCGGCGAGCCGTAAACAAGGCGTCGCCTATCCGTAGCTGAGTCGACGTGCCGGAGCTTCCGATCCGCTTACGTTACGTAGTTAAGTCAGGTTGACGCCTGTTTGACGGCGAGGCGAAAGGCGATACGGTGCCGATCCCTTTCCGAGTTGATATGTGTGCTACGACCTTAAGAATACGGAATGTCACCACCCCATATCATCCCATGGGTGTCGTAAGAGCCGATATAGGGAGTATATTATGCAGAGAACAGCACTGTAAGAGAAGGAAAACTTGATACAAACCCTATACTAACCCGTTTGGCCAGCGTGGTATAGTAAGCTTATTCCTCCTTGCAAAGGAGAGGCCTAGTCCAGCAGTGGACTATTAAAGGCTGATGATGATGATGTAACATTTTAATCAAATTGTAATTAAACACGGTGGGTATCTACGGGCTTTAGGTGCTTGAGTAGGTATACATTTTTTGAATTATGAGGAATGTACAGTTTTTACTGGTAATTTTTAATTGAATATAAAGAAAGAATCTTACAGCATAGTAATTACAACTGAACTATATGCGGGGTAGGAGATGATGACAAATTTTACTATATGAAAGCAGGAAGGAAATTTTAATATATCCCTCCTGCTTTCATCCTAGTGTAATCACCATACATGCCAATTGATTTAATATATCACCCAGGCAATCATCACCATACGGCGGATAGGCATCAGCGCTTTTAATGGGGACTAAAAACTTTCATAACATTTATTCCCCATAATCACTAACGGTGGTTGTAATGACACCGCGCATAATAATCGCATTATTTTACTCAAACTTTATCGATAAAATTAATGAGCATTGAAATATCGTCCCGCTACTGCTGCCAATACCTCCTTGCACGCCGCTTTAATAGAAGCTAATGGGGACTTAAAAGCTTCACAGCATTTATGTTTTTAAGCGCTATAGCCACAAATTTCTTTTGCACCAAATAATCGCTTATAAAGTATTTTAATGTAGTATCCCTGTAATATCAAAATATTATGATAGAGCACGTAGTTTCGCAATAAAATGAAATAATGTTGTGTATGATATTCATTTAATTTGTCGCATCCTGGATTTTATTTACCTATTGAATTGTTGCAAAATGCTATCCTAGGTCATTGTACGCGGTGTGCGCAAATGAAAGATGTATATATGATGTGATAGAACCCTAAAATTAACAGATTTGGATATATTGATCGATAAGCGGCGAAAGGTACTGTACCTATGTGCGATAGGTTGTGCGGTGTACGGTTTAGCAACGACTACTGAACTATACGATATATAATTTGCTGATGTAGAATAAAAGAATTTATTTTAATAAAATGTGTGTTTCGCGGCGCATCGATGTCGGCATAAAATTAAAACTATTGTATTGTACTTACGGGTTTGCCCGTACAGTCATTAAATATTCCAATAATGTTTGTACAAAAGTCTTTGTATAAAAGAGATTAAAATTTAATGCTATATGTGATGTGCGATTTATTTTAATGAAAGGCTATAATAATAAATATCATCAGGTCTTTCACTTGGAATCATTTATAATACAATTCACTAAGCAAAGCTTGTATAACGACGGCTACATAACTGATAAACTCATGTATATATTTTAAATAGTTTTGCTTTTGTATATAAATTAGAGCGCCTAAGCGCAATTTATCTTAAAGAAATAAATTTCGCCAGAACAAATAAACGTCCACACAAGAGTTTATTCTGTACGAGAATGAATGATAATAATAATAAACTTTATTTGGGAATATGGGTAGGTACAATGGTAAAGATGTTACATAAAATAAGTGATTCTCCATTCTCCACTTTGTGGCATGCAAATATTTGAAAATAAGCTTATTTTTGAAATTACAATTTTTGTGAAATATTTTAAAATATAAGATTAACATGATCTTCACAAAATAAAAAGAAAATGTCAAGATTTATGATTTTACAACAATGAATATAATGTCAATGATAAAAAAACTCTTAGATCAAATTCAGTTTTCTCCCCCGTAGGATCTCCACCTTGTCGTGGTGGGGGTCTCAGTAACCGTGGGTTTGAGGTACACCCACGGTGAAGCTAAGCGGGATCCCGGGAGGGGACGCTCCACGTGGGCTTGCGTGAGGCCTGCGTAGGATGCGTCCCAAGGTGCGGGTGCGGGGGACAGTTCTGTCCGTGCCCCGCAGTCGGGTGCGGTCGCGGGAGGAGAGGCGTGTTGGTGTTGCGTTGCCGCGCGCCCTATCTCCCGCGACCAAACGGGGGCGCACCATCGTAGCATCGCGGTGGGGCCGCAGAGGAAGAGGAGATGTGGTGTTGCGTTGCCGTCCTCCCTATCCTGTGCGGCTGCTGAGTGTTTTGGTGGCGGAGCCCAACACCTTCATCCGCCGCCAAGGGGGTATCGTTCGGGGCCCACCTGACCATCTGGTGGGCCAATACCCGTCGGGGGGTAGCGAGGAATGCTTCGGTGAAACCCTACCCTCCGCCACATGGGTACATGAGGAGCACGGGTTGGTTTTTAGTCAGTAAGAGTCTGACAGTCCCCTTCATCCTTCCCCCCCAGGGCGGAAGGACTCCATGAGGATTTTCCAACCCAACACCAAAAAAAAAGTTCAAATTTAGTTTTGGTCAAGTTATTATAAAAGGTACATAAAATTAAATTATATGAAAAGCCATGTCAAATAATATCATCATTGGAATACAATTTTATTGTTCTTTGATTATAATGTATATTTGTCTTCTAAGTATTCCTTAACACTGTAATACACTTTTTGCAGTAATATATTTGTTAGTTTTGCCTTGAACTCATTAAGTTGTCCAATTTACAGATATTAGCAGGGAGTTTGTTGTAAATACTTGATGACATACAAAATAAGCTTCTATTTAGAAGCGATGTTTTGTTAGGCACAATTTTTATTTTATATCCATGGCGTCGACCACTTAAATGAGTAAATAGGTGCATATTTTTCTTGACAAATATAGCTACCTCCAATATATAGATACATGGAAGAGTCAGTATATTACGTTTTTTGAAATTTGGTTTACGGCTGTCAGTACTCTTAAGACTATAAATAGCTGTAATACACTTACTTACTTTTGAGCTTTAAAACATACTCCCAATTGGTAGAGTTTCGCCAAAAGATGATACCATAACGCATTAATGATTCTGCATTTGCATGATATGCTGTTACAACTGTAGAAGTGTTAACAGTTTTTGATAACATGTAGAGAGCATACGAGCTTCTACCAAGCTTCAAGCATAAATTTTCTTTATGTTTCTTCCAATTCAAGTTGCAATCAAGATCTAGGCCAAGGAATCTCGCAAAGTCAACCTCTTTTATTTCTGTACCTGATCTTTAAATCTATAGCCGGTCTAGCTCTGTTTCTAAATAACATTAAACTGGATTTTTCCAGATTCATTATTAGGTTTGTGCTGTTAACCAATCAACTATAATAAATATATTTGTTAGATTTTCTGTTATGCTGCGTTTCAAGTTATCATGATTTTTGGTATTAAAACTAACATTAATTATTTTTTCCAGTACCTTAGATATAACAGTTATAAGAGCTAAGGGCCTGTAGTATGTCATGTTCTCCTTATCTAGCTTTTTAAAGTGTGGTTTTATAATTGTTGTTTTTAGTCTTGACGGAAATACGCCGTCACATAATTATGCACAAGTTAAATATATGACAAAGCATTGGCGAAATAACCTGGCTCACATATTTAATTACTTTGGTCGCTATTTCATCGTAGCCAGTACTACTCGTGTTCCTGAGTGATTGTATGATCCTTTGAATGTCATCTGGTGTGGTAGGTTGAATAAATATTGAATTACAATTAGTGTCTGTGGATTTATAGTTAGATGTCAATTTATTATTGCATGAAAATATTAAGATACATTGTTTATTACTGTATGTCAAATTATTATTAATCGTCAACTTTTCATTATGAATCAACGTTTCAATTTTATTAATATAAAAATCATTAAAATTATGTGCAATTGTTCTTGGATCAGTAATAATTCCCCATTTGCATAAATCTGTGTGATATAAGCTTTTGGTATATTAAACTTATTTTTATTAATTACGTTCCAGGTTGCTCTGGTCTTATTCTGGCTACTTGAAATATAATAATCATTTTGTGACTTCTTAGTAAGTCTGATAATTTTGTTTAGTTTACTTGAGAATGTTTTAAATTTAATTTTGTCATTGACACACTTAGTTCTCCTATATTTCAAAAGTAAGCTGCGTTTTTGTTTAGAACATAGTTTGATACCTTTGCTAATCCATTTTTGTTTTTGATATATAGACTTCTTATATTTGACTATGGGGAAGCACAACTTATAAAAGAGAACAAACAAGTCATGAAAATAATTAAAAGCTTTTTCCGGGTCGTTGCTATTATACACACTACTAAATGAAATACAACTAACATATTCTTTGAACGTTTCTAAATTTTCCTCACTATAATCTCTTCTTTCTACACACCAATGATTAATTGTGGAAAAGGCTTTTACAGGTCAGCAACTGTGCTGTATAATCTGAGAGAGCTAGATCAAAGATGTTACCTTTGGACCCCTTAACATTGTGTATGATGTGATCTATGCAGGTTTGGCTAGACAAACGTGTTGGCGACTCTATAGCTAATCTGAGATTGTATTGGACTGAAATAAACTTATATTGTGTCGTTAATTTATTGTTTTTTTAAATATTAATATTCAGGTCACCACAAATAATAATTCTTTTATTTCCACTGCAAAAAATTTGTAACAAATCGTTAAATTTACAAAAAAAGCTTTCAATGTCATTGAGAGTATAGCTGGGAGGTCTGTACACACATATTACCAGGATGTTGGGGTCGATAAGTTCTATTGCACTGCATTCTTGTATGTTAAGAATGTCATCATTTTTAATTTCCTGAACTATTTTAAATTTGTGCTTATGTTGCACAAGTATACAGGAGCCACCATTTCTATTTTTCTCACACATGCGGCTCCCAGGAAAAACGACTCTAAACATAACTGAGATGTATCTTGTTGTATCATGTTGTGTTTGGTTACACATATAATGTCAACATTAATGTTTTTTTGTAAGAGTGTATTGAGACTCACACAAAGTAGATCGACTTTATTTGAGAATCCGTTAATATTCTGGTAAAGCACATTGATTGAATTATGGACGAAAAAAATTTATACTATTATTTGCCTTGTGAGTATCAGCCAGCTCATCTATAATAATGTTACTGTCTGGTAAAGATTCACTTAACTTGCTTATATACACAAAGTCATTCGCCTTTTCTTTTTTGTTTATTTGCCAATGAAGCATGAAAAGCGGTGACTCGAAGATAATTATACTTAAATAATATTTCTCGTAGCAAAATCTGCGATATATGACGAGGAAATAATCTATGATATGGTATCATTGTGGAAAAACCCATGTCAATGTACTTTGCATGTTGAAATTTGGAACATAATAACTTAATATGTACCTATTTACTTATTAAGTACCTAATAATTGTGCGCTGTTATAGTGTGATAATAAACGAATTCTAATTCTAATTCTTAATTTCATAGTTTAATTAGTTACATAGTTTAATTTATTTTCATTCAGGAATCTATTGTAAGGAATTTCGCAAAATAGAACTTTCGTATTTCTAGAAGAGGTCAGAAAGCGACTTATACATACACTAAAGATGCTCGGGGATCGATCGTTTATGGAACACACTACTTCCAGTTGAGCAGCCTAGGTAACTATCCATTTGACTAACAGTCGAGTAATCTTTTTTTTATAGACTCACGTCTGTATCCCCGAAGGGGTAGGCAGAGGTGTAATATTACACCCACATTTCGCCATGAGTTTTTAGGACCCAAGTAACAGGAGGCCAGCCTATTGCGGTTACCGTGCACATCACCAGACTCCGTGCTGCTACTGAGAATTCGAAAAAATCCAGTAACACTTTTGCCCGACCCAGGAAATGAACCCGGGACCTCCGATCAGCCGCATACACTATCCACTAGACCACAAAGGCAGTCAGTAATCTGTTAGTTAAGGTAATTAGTATATTAAGTTTAGATTGTTATGTAATTTAATGATGCAATTATTTACTAAGTTTCAAGGTTAGTAATATTAAGTTATAGAATAAGCATTGCGCACGCACGCGCTACCTTTTTATTTTACGGTTAAGCGGCCGCCTCGCCGCTTGTCACTGCGCCGAGTGTTGTGGGTTCGATTCCCACATGATACAACACTTTGTGTGATACACAAATTTAGTTTCGAGTCTGGGTGTTCATTGTGTCCATTGGTTGTATGTTTGTAAATTCTTCCGCGACGACACAAGATTTATTGCTTGTGCTTGTCTAAAAAAAAAGAATCTTTTTTCTTTTTTAGTAAGAGAATGCTTACGATATGTTTCGTTGAACAATCACCTAATGTTCTTTTAAATTGTCTTTTGGAATATATGCCACGTATCGTACGCTACGTGGTATATATCCCGAATGACAATTTAAAATAAGTTTAAATTACCACGAAAGTTTAAATTCCTATATCACCTAATATTCTACGAAAAAGCAAACGCATTGACAGTGTATTTGCAGCTCATTCATCGCGTGACACACGTAGCACTTGGAGTCAAGATTACTAGGATCTAAACAGGCTTTTCTTATGTTGTTTGGAATTACTAGGGCCTACTAAGAATAATTTGCTTTTGCCATGCCTCAAGAGCATTGAAGCACGGAAGAAAACAACTTTTTTCTGAGTCTGGGTGTTATATATGTTCATTGTTGGAATATTTGCCTTAAACTCCTTGATATAGAATTTATATTGAGCTGCCTTTAATAGGTATCTGATCCTCGTTGCTTATTTTTCGTTGTTTATCAGAGCAAAGGAATCCTTCTTAACTATTTAAGCAATCACAACTTTAAGTCCCTAGATCATAGACAAATTGTATTAGACATTATCGAGGTCTATTAGAATAACATTATTCAAATTTATGCCAGATTTTATTCAGGCTTGGTTTGCGTTCAATTTGGTTCTCGAAATTGGGCAAACTTCATCAAAATTCACTTGATAGTTAACTTGTTTTATTATTCTTCGCGAAACCCACCCTTATTTTGAAAGCAATTGTAAGTAGAGTTTTAAATTCCTACGCAAATCCTATTGGTAGTCTCCGCGACTTTGGAATTAATACATGATCTCCTTTTAACGTAACTGAATGTTTTTTCTTTACTTTTAGTAAGTTTTATTTATTTTAATGCAACTTAAACACTCGTTTCTTGCTCTGCCTACTTGTCTGGGTACACCATTGTAATAAACCGTGCATTTAATTGGATGAAAATCTATCAGACTGGACATTATATATGTATATTTAACTATTGCAAATCTCTACATTACGTTGTCACAAAGAGTATAAGCACGTCTGTTTAATATACACAGTAATAGTTGAATACTTAGTATTAACTAAGTCTAGTTAGAAGCCAGAAAAGAGCTACTTAGAATATTCTGAACACCACAGTTTATCTTTCACTTTGACACAATGCTTTGCGAACTTGGCACTAAATGCAAATGTAGAATAATTAACTTAAAATTTAACTTCATAAGCGTCACATTGTGACCTAATTAAAGAAATGATTTTGACTTGAAAAAATTTATTACAATGTCTCTAAAATAGTCATGACTGCAAGCAGACTTTCTTCAAAACATCAAGGACTTACAATAATTCTCACTATGACACCAATGTGCCTAGTTACACCTTGTCTCAACATACAGGGCTTAGTGCCCGCCAGTCAGTAACATAATATTTTACGCTGCATTTGAGCTTGGTACGTGAAAATGTGAGCCCAGAACTGCGGGGAATATTTCATAAAAGAGCTTATTCGGTTACATGAAGTTTAAAGTTTTCCTTAAGTAGAGACGTGGCTGGAAAATGTTGTTCGAAAGTAAAAGACGTCTGACGGCAGTGTAAGCTTATAAACTTACACATGTGTGAGATGAAAAGAATACGGCTGAAAGAAAATACACTGTAAGCTGTCTGTTTGGGTAATGGCTAATTAAAAGCGTTGTGAAAACATTTTTGGTACTCTAAAATCTAAAGAACATAAGGCATGTGCACTGCATGTGCAATGAATGTCAATAGCTTAGTACCAAAGTGCTAGCTCCAGACTAAAGCTATACTTAATAGACAGTTATGGAGAATCCGATATAATTCCTTCTGCAGTAAATGAAAATACAAATCCTTTGTAATTCTGTCACTTTTATGAAATGTCCGCCGCAAAGCTGTAGATGCACCTTAACTTGTCAGTTGTATGACTAGCCAAACAGACATGAGCATCCTTTTCTACACAGATTTGAATATGACTTTTTTCTTTTGCTCGTGACTTTGCATACGTGAATGACTTGCATTCACTGGGCAATAATTAGTTTACACTTCGGCACTGTTTTGGGGCTGCCATTTTGATGCGGAATAGTTACACCATTTTCACAACGTTGGTTTTGAGAATTTCAAAAAATAGGTATTATTATAAGGTACTCAAGTTTTGACAACTAGTTATAAAGTTCAGTCTGATGCTGGTTACTAGAGGTTTCTGTTGAAAATACTGCCCTGTTAAGGGAATTGTTTTCACCACTGCACTGTTATTCAACAATGAAGGAAATAATATTTTTTGAGACCATAACGACACAGATACGACTACGCTACGACATATCTTCTCGTCCGATATCCCGCAGTGTCTCAAGACGAAAGTCTTTGACCAGTGTGTGTTGCCAGTGATGACTTACGGATCAGAGACGTGGTCGCTCACTATGGGCCTTATCAGAAGGCTCAAGGTCACTCAGAGGGCGATGGAGAGAGCTATGCTTGGAGTTTCCCTGCGATATCGAATCAGAAATGAGGAGATCCGCAGTAGAACCAAAGTCACCGACATAGCTCTCCGGATAGCCAAGCTGAAGTGGCAGTGGGCAGGGCACATAGCTCGAAGAACCGATGGCCGTTGGGGCAGAAAGGTTCTGGAGTGGCGGCCACGTACCGGACGACGCAGCAGAGGTAGGCCCCCCGCAAGATGGACCGACGATCTCGTGAAGATCGCGGGAGGCGGTTGGATGCGGGCGGCTCAAGACCGGTCTGTGTGGAGAACCTTGGGGGAGGCCTATGTCCAGCAGTGGACGTCGTTTGGCTGATATGATGACGACACAGATAAATTATTGAATTACGAACCCGTAGACATTACAAATTCGAAAACCAAAAACAAAAAGATATGATCAAAATTTTCACACAATTTTTTATGGTTTCCTCTTCTCTTGTTATTTATTCTTGCGGCTTCAGGTGGGCGTAGAGCCGGATCTGAAAGTGTGATTTTCAAAAAGTCACACGTTTGCTTTTTCGTAGGAAATATGCTAATTTTTTTGAATTTTGTTGTAAAATATTACCAAGATTTACCTACAGCTGCTTCTGTTGGGAATACAGTAAAACAACTGTTTAGAGTAATAGTAGTAGTTAATTGGTCATAAAAATTTACATTCAAAATAATTATTATAATGGCCACTCTTACTAAGCTAATTATCTAAGCAGTAAATCTGTTCAAGGCTATAATTCACAATTTAGATCGTTATCAAGTTAGTCTACGCTCCGGCCAATTTTACTCCAATCCGTGGTTGGATCTGAAACATTGCAGCTTAAACTGGAAAACCGGTTCGGTGCCTTGGAAACTGCAATAGACGCTGATACGGACCAGGAACTCGATAAAGTGGTGGAAATCCTGCGGGATGAGGGGACAAAACTAAGACGCATCACACTGGCAGGAGATCTCAATTTTTGCGAGAATGCAGCTAATAGAGACGCGACGAGAAAACCCGACAGGCACTTCATCCGATTTAAATAAAAAGATCTTCAAGCTGGTAAGACGCGACCTCGGTAGCTCGAGCAAGAGGCCATCGAGCGCAATCGGGGATCGAAAATTTTTACTCAGCATTTAGGTCGAAGTCATCTGACGAAGCTGACCACGTCAGACGGGCAAATCGCTACTTTTAGGCCGGAGATTCTTGCGGAGGTTCAGAGCTTCTACGGCAACCTCTACATCTCAAAAACATCCCGTCCCCAACCCGACTCCGAGGATCTAAGAGCCACTTTAACCCGCCACTTCACGGAAGAGTTGCCAGACGTCAGCCAAGACGAAATCGTGGTGGCCCTGCGGCAGCTTAAAAATGGAAAAGCTAAAGGAGCTGCTAAAGGCAGGTGGGAATCCTATACTGGTGCAGCTCCAACGCATATTTAATTATGTCCCCTTCTCGAACTCCAAGGGCGTGGAGCAAGAGCATTGTCGTTTTGTTCTTCAAAAAGGGAGACAAAACTCTTTTGAAGAACTGTCGACCTATCTTGCTCTTGAGCCACGTCTGTAAGCTGTTTTCCAGGATCATCACGAACCGTCTCGTGTGTAGACTCAACGAGTTTCAGCCGCCCGAATAGGCGGATCGAGGAGAATACGGCACCATAGACCACACCCACACAGTGCGGCAGATTATACAGAAAACAGAGGAGTATAATCAGCTCATGTGCTTAGCGTTTGTGGTCTATGAGAAGGAGTTGGCTCCATTGAAACCTGGTATGTTCTGGAGTCTTTGCAACGGCGCCAAATCGATTCTGATAAAGTGCTGAGAAGTCTGTATGAACCAGCAGTCTGAACCTATCCACCTGTATCAAGGTGGGAGACAAGAGGATGTTATCTGCCCCAAATTGTTCACAAATGCAATGGTGGATATGGTCAAGACGCTGCACTGGAAAGGACGCAGTATTAACATTAACGGCGAGTACCTCTCACACTTAAGATTTGCAGACGATATCGTTATCGTGGCTGAAACCGTGCAATGCTGAGCAGCCTGGCTGATTCTTCTGCTCGCATCGGTCTCCGGATGAACTTGGATAAAACCAAGATAATGTTCAACCGGAACCGATTATCCTAAATGGGGTCCCTCTCGAAGTTGTTCAGGAGTACGTCTACCTTGGGCAAACCTTGCAGTTGGGTAGAAACAACTTCGAGAGGGAGGTTTGCAGAAGAATACAGCTCGGCTGGGCAGCATATTGGAAACTCCGTCGAGTCTTTTCGTCATCCCTACCGCAAAGCCTTAAGATAACAGTCTTCAACGAGTGCGTCCTACCTGTTATGACTGACGGTGCCAAGACGTGGACATTGACGGTGCGACTAGTCCACCAAGGTTTAAGGTCGCTCAGCAAGCTATGGAGAGGGCTATGCTCGGAGTTTGTCTGAAGGATCGAATTCGTAATGAAGTGATCCGACGGAGAATCAAAGTAATCGACATAGCTCAGAGAATTAGCACGTTGAATTGGCAGTGGGCTGTTCACATCTATCGCAGAACCGATAACGGTTGGAGTAGTCGTGTTCTAGCGTGGAGACCGCGCCTAGGCAAACGTAGTGTAGGACGCCCTCCAGCTAGGTGAAGTGACGACACACGCAAAGTGGCTGGCAGCGGCTGGACACGAAGAGCCGAAAATCGGGCTCAGTGGTATGCCATTGAAGAGGCCTATATCAAGAAGAAGCAGTGGACTACGGCAGGCTGATGATGATGATCAAGTCATTCTCAACGAATGCACAATATTTCGAAAATTTACGATTTTACCATTTACAACCATGCCTTTGTACATCACATCTCATTACTTATCATCAGATGTGATTATCATAGTCAGGAAGACTAATTCTTTGACGTAAAGACTTAAATGTTATAGCAACGAGACGAACGAACGACGAACTTTGCCGTAAGAAGAAGTTTCAATTGTGTCCACCAGACTTTTTCTACTTTAAAATGTTTTTAATATTTGGCAACAATTAAAACTTATCTAATGTACCGAATTTCTTTTTTTTCTTTTGTCGAAATCTAAACAAAAAGGTTTACTTCTATTTAAATCCCATAGTACGTATTATAAAAAGAAAAGCGTAGAGTGTAGTTGTAGAGATTCTAATTTTAAAATATTGAAAAGGTAGTTAGTGCATTTTGTTACAGTGCTCAAATGCTGCTTTGATATAAATTGTAAAATACCAAAAGCAACAGAGCTGAAGCATTTTTCCAATTAAACTTACAAAAGGATCGATGCCTCGATAGGTAGACGAGTATAATCGGATGCCTTGCGCATCGCAACCCATTCAGTAACGGCTTGGCTAGGACTTCGGGCTTAGCGACTGGCAACAAGATATGCGATTGGCGATCTCTCACCATCATGATTTACCATAGAAAATGCGACAAATGTCTCTTTTCCAATTAACGTCAATGCACTACTACACACAATATTATGCAACTTGTAAAAACTGTGTTTTGAATTTTCTCGCAAGTTATTATTTCATTGCTTTTGTAATATTGGTTAAGTACCTTAAGTGTGCTTTAAATAACAGTCACACAAATAAATTTAGCACAATAATTCAAGTTCTACATTGCTCTTTACAATGAGCTAAGTCAAAATATTTACAAACATATTATGAAAATGATTTTTGTTTGAAAGGAATTATCTTGTAAGGTCTCATCTAATGATAGCAAATAAAATACGAAGTCGTTAGCTTTAAGCGAATTTTGATTGATAATTGTTTACAAGTGCTTTGCCCAACCTAACAGACCGATGTTTATGAACGTACTACAACAAACCAGACAAAGTTATCTGATTACTGTCACTTATCGCGTCGATGAGCGCTAAGCTTGAACACAACCAGTAATGGATGAGAGCAACAGTTGTTTACATTTTAATCAGTCGCGGTTCATTTGAGGAAAGGACAGTGGATTATTTTTTACATGTGGTTTAAGAACATAAATGAAAAGTAAATAAGATCAAAATGATGGACGCCGCAACTTTATATGAATGCACGCTAAAGTGATAATTGTTCCATTATGTGGTCGGCTATTCAGTTCAGATTGCGTTTTTATATTCTAGGATTTGCTAATATTCTTCAAACGCCTTGAAAATAAAATAGTTTATATTACAGTAGTAGTTTATAGTCTTTTTAATTAGGTAATTCAAGAGTTGGCTATATCAATCAGTGGACTACCGGTGGCCGATTATGGTGATGATGATTACTCTAAAGTGTAAAGGGACGAGGATGAGATGTATTCCAAGGGTCACAGCTTATACACGTTTTAGTATATTATTTTGTTCCACTTCTAACAAGGACATGTAACTAAGATCGTATTACTTGTACGTTGACCATAGCTTTGATCTTATTCCTAGAAATAATGACGTAGAACGTTTCTGCCTTTAATTCCAAGAACAAACCTACTAAACTTAGTCTAGATACAATCTACTGATGTAATCTTATATGGTTTAATCCAAGGAACCGATATTGACTTTAGATTTATTCACTTTTAAGTACAGAAGTTGGTGTTCACACATGAACATGCCATTTCAGCGATATAATCCTACGTGAGTTTTTACCGCAACAATTACTGTTCGTGATTTCTATTGGATTACGAGAAAATCACGTACTCACCTAAGGTATATACCGCTGAGATGGCACCTTTCACACACAGCACACAACCGTCAAGTTGTGTGTGTGTACATAGGATAAGTTTAGTAAATAAGATCATGTAGTTTAAGAAATAAGCCAGTCACAAGTTTAATCCGACTTTGACTCGATACCCTTCCCACACCTCTGACGGTGGCCAAGACACCTTTAGCCATCAGTACTGATCAGCTCGATGAGTCTGTCGAGTGGGTCGTCAGAAAACCATCTCCACCATACCTGATTCCTACCCACAGTCCGTCTGTCATCATAGGTCTCCGGTGGCAGATATCCCGCACCTATCTATATAAGTATATATTAATACGTATGGTAGGGTTAGGGTCTGGGGATTTGTAGGGACAAGTAGGATTAGGTTCTTAGGCGCGTACGAATCGTAGGTCTGTATCACAGCATACCACAGTAGTACCAAGATAGTACATGCCATAAATTAAGGGCCTAGTAGTAGGTGCGTGTAATTGCTGGTCTGTATCACAGAATACTACAGAGCAACAAGCCTATACGCATTATACGCTAGGTACAAGTTAGGACAGGTTTAGGATACATATAGGTATAAGGATTAGGATAACTAGGATAGGATATTATAGGTGATAGGCTACGACTCTAGGATAGTGTAGGTTAACAAGTTAGAGTAGTCCTTTATCATTTAATCATTTCCCCTACATCAGGGTTAATAGCGTAGGGCTGCTAACCCGCTGTTCATTTTGGTCCTTCACTGGTAGGATAGGATTTAGGATTGGTCCTATTAGAATCAGTAATTGCCCCCCGTATCACGTTCTTTACGGTTTTTACGCAGTCCTCTTGTCCCTTAAATTGACGAATTACTGACTGACAACTGGTATGCAGCAGACTTGCGCACCAACCTAGTGCTTATTTCGTTGTATATTAAGTGACTGACTAACTTAGTTGCGGCGTTCGATAGCGGATCAGGTATCGGTCTCCCTGAACAGGGTCGCCCCGGTGCTCGAGAAGTCGCACATACCGTAAGAAGGAAACAGATTGCAACTAAGTCACTTTTTGTTTTCACCCCACCCCTTGTTAGGTTAAACAGGATAGGATAGGGCAGCAAGATGGACGTACAACAAATCAACGCAATTGAAAAAAGCCAGGAGAGCTACTACAAAGAAATCGGACGCATATTGACCAACATCAAAAAAGACTCGTCATCCAGGAAAACAGAAAAGGACATCGCAGAAAGAAGATCGCAACTCACTGAGTCTTTACCAGAGCATCGGAAAACTATTCACTACTTGAAGACTCGTCTTCAAGACAACTTAGAAGAACAGAAGAACTTAGTTACCTCGGGATAATCAAGGATTTTTATAATACGAAAAACTTGTAGAGCCGAACAAATCTCACACATTTTCATCAAGGATGTCTTTCCTCGAAAAACGATTTATGTCTTTCGCAAATAGCAACTCTGTAGCAATATCCGATTATAAACAACAGAATAATACTAAATCTATAAATAGCACGTATAACTACAAGTGATGGCTATGTCATAATGTGTGCGCAATTTAAAGTGTTGTCAGTAGATCAGCGTAACAATAAACTATGCAAACAGTGCATAATACATGAATCATCCATTCAATGTTTAGTGTAGATATTGTGGCAAACTAGGTCAACATTTATTTTTACACCTGGAACTTCAAAAGAAGGCTAATTACGTCACTAAAATTACGAAAATAAGGTGTCAAAGGATAGGAAAACCTTTGAAAACCCAACTACAACTTCGAAGAAAACCAAGTCAAACATACCGGACCTAACACACAGATTACAACGCTTTTAGCAACGGCCCTTGTGCATACATAAGCCAACATACAATATTATTTAGCGGGTCTTAGTCGCGATAATTTATTTATTTCAAGGCATAAATACCTCTGTTATTCTCCTACGTTAAAATTCATTACATAAGCAAAGATAAAGGCTACTAAGAGTGCTGTGTTATCAAGGTTCTCAGGCTTCATTCTCACAGAAAAAGTAGCCAAATTACTATCCTACACTGGCAGGAAACTAAAATGCGAGATTGTAGGTATCGGTGATGAAACACCGAAGACTTCAGACCACAGTGTCGAAGTTAACTTACAACCAAGATTGCCACGTTGCAACTTGGTCAAACATACCGGACCGGACACACAGAATACAACGCTTTTAGCAACGGCCCTTGTGCATACATAAGCCAAGATAGAGGCTACTAAGAGTGCTGTGTGATCAAGGTTCTCAGGCTTCATTCTCACGGAAGAAGTTGCCTAACTACTAGCCTACACTCGCAGCAAAATAAAATGCGAGATAGTAGGTATCGGTGATGAAACACCGAAGACTTCAAACCACAGTGTTGAAGTTAATTTACAACCAAGATTACCACGGTGAAACTTGGTCAAACTTATAACAAAGGTACGAACAGTTTCTTTGCTTCCCTGGAGTGGTGAAGAACATGCAATTTAATGAAAATTGCATCGTTGACCAAATATTTAAAAATCAAACTAACACTAAATGTCCTACAAATATCACTACACTAAAAGTCAAGTAATATCCTTTGGAAACATCTATGCACTGGTTGTTCATAATTAAAACAAATTAGCGAGAAGAGATAATTTTTGGAGACGTAGGAGTAATAAAAATCACCGACAACGGTATAACAATATGAAGCCAATATCTGTATAATCCACCACTCCCGCAACGTGCACCACATCAAGACAGCAAACAACCATCCACGCACACTGCATGGAATACCGTCTACAGCCAGCCGAACCATCTGCCGAAGCCTCCCAGGAAGCAGCCGCGGAACTAGGACGCAGCCAAGGAGGACTCCATAGAATTATACCAACTGGAGTTGCCTGTTCCTCGGAGAAGAGGCCAGAATGTTCACACATGGACTTGCCATTTCAGCGATATAATCGTAAGTGAGTTTTTACCACAACAATTACTGTTCGTGATTTCTATTGAATTAAGAGAAAATCACGTACTCACCTAAGGTACATACCGCTGAGATGGCACCTTTCACACACAGCACACAACCGTCAAGTTGTGTATGTGTACATAGGATAAGTTTAGTATATAAGATCATGTAGTAAGAAATAAATCAGTCACAAGTTTAATCCGACTTTGACTCGATACCCTTTCCACACCTCTGACGGTGGCCAAGACACCTTTAGCCATCAGCACTGATCAGCTCGATGAGTCTGTCGAGTTGGCCGTTACAAAACCATCTCCACCATACCTGATTCCTACCCACAGTCCGTCTGTCATCATAGGTCTCCGGTGGCAGATATCCCGCACCTATCTATATAAGTATATATTAATACGTATGGTAGGGTTAGGGTCTGGGGATTTGTAGGGACAAATAGGATTAGGTTCTTAGGCGTGTACGAATCGTAGGTCTGTATCACAGCATACCACAGTAGTACCACGATAGTACATGCCATAAATTAAGGGCCTAGTAGTAGGTGCGTGTAATTGCTGGTCTGTATCACAGAATACTACAGAGCAACAAGCCTATACGCATTATACGCTAGGTACAAGTTAGGATAGGTTTAGGATACATATAGGTATAAGGATTAGGATAACTAGGATAGGATATTATAGGTGATAGGCTACGACTCTAGGATGGTGTAGGTTAATAAGTTAGATTAGTCCCTCAGCATTTAGGCATTCCTGTACAGCAGGTTTAATAGCCTAAGGCTGTTATCCCGCTGTTCAGTTGGGATTGGTAAAGGATATCTTGTAAGTTTCATGTTGCCAACTTGGGTGCGTCACAAATTTATTTTTATTTATTTATTTAGTAGGAATAACAAACAGTTAAACATTATGTTCTTATAAATAATACACATTGAAGTGTGATTAAATACGCAACCCACACCGTTATCCACAGCTTTGTTTCAAGGGACAAAACCCCTTTTTTTCCCAAATCCGTTGCTTGCTCCAAGGGACAAAAGTCCCTTTGTTTCTGAAGCCGTAGACTGCGCACAAGTAACTAATGTTCGTTTTATTAAAACTTAACGGATTGTCTATTGATATATTATATATCAATAGACGCGTAATGAAATGAGCTTTTGAATGATACTAAATAACACCAAATAATATACATGCAGTCAACGCAAGGGCAGTATAAAGTGAAAATTAGAAATATTTTCCCGCCATTTTTGAGCGCGATTTTATAGTTCTGACATATTCCTTTTTCTCGTCGTTTTTTATTAGGGGAGGTATATAAGTATTATACACGGTTAGAAAGTTTAATTAATTTACTTTAAGAAAAATAAATATAATTAAAAGAAACCTTTTAATTTTAAACACAAAAAAATAAAACAAAGAAGTGATTGTTAATTGCCGCCTATTTCCGTATTTTATTTTTTTAAATACCTTTTTATGTTATATTTCTTATTCAAACCTACATATGTTTCTTACCAATTAGATTTCCAAGAAAAAATACTATTTCCGATAAGAATTCGATAAGAACTACTCTTACTGGACTGTGCACAGTTGTTTACTTTTTCCCGCTAAAAATAACCTGAATATCCGCAATTTTTTTCCATAATCAATATCTCATGAATAATATGAGTATTATACATCATATGATAGGTTTATTTATATACTCATAATAAAAAATAACACAGAGCATAAATGTAACCTTATCAACATACATATGTATTAACATTCAATAAAAAAGAAATGCCGTTTTTTTCGACAATCCTTTGTAAAAATCTCTTAAATTATAGTAATACACAATATTTATTACTTTTTTTGCTGTAACTTCATAATAAATTAGTTTATTCACAATAGAAACATAAAAGTATCTTATATAATTATAATATTTGTTTACAATGATGTTTTTAATCCATAACTACGCCCCGCGCGCAAAATGAAAAGTCAGCGAATTAATATTATTTTTCACATGCTAATATCTAAATAATTTTCAAGCAAGTATTGCTATAATTTTATATATTTGTTAAGATAATATTACCAGATATATAACAAAGCAAAAGGAACCAAGGTAAAACTCGTATTGTTATCACGATAAGCAATTGTTTCGACTAAGTCGTAATTGTTTACATAGCATCCGGTTCGGGCCCTCGCATAAATTAAACACTTTATTTAAACGTAGTGTATTTGGGATCATATGAAAGAATAATTAATTAACTTGAACAAAAACATAATTTCAATACCCTCACTCTAGAAACGAATAAACAATGACTGATTAATTGAGCTCGCCCGTCAAGTGCTCGCGACGCGTTGAGCCGTAAGCACTTGGGATTTGTAGGTACCTACGCGAAACAACTTTAGGTTATAAACTTATGACAATTAGTAACTTATGGCAAAAATCTAACAAACATTGGAATTTTGTGTTTTGACGCAATTATTTTTTCATTTAAGATTGAATTTCTGCAATGGCTCTTTTCAGTGTATAGCGAAATTTACTAACTGGCATACTAATTACATCTAGTTCAGTGAATAGCTCATTGTATTTTTTACATATTCATCGGCATCCAGCATTAGTTTTAGACGATGATACAGCAAAAAAAGGTCGAGATCATACCTCTCGTGTGAAGACAGTTCTTGGTACAAAATAGCATATCTTGTTTATTAGATCGCTACAGTCATATCTATTACTGCATAAATCATAGAGAAACATAGTTTCTTGAAACAGTTGTCTAGACTTCAAGCTCATTATTTTAAATTTATTTAGTAAGTGGTCATATGAAGGTGAGTTGTGGAAACAACGGTAATACGTGGATTTAAGGAATTTACGTTGAACCATCTCGAGACTCTCAACATATCTGTTGTAATAAGGATTCCATATCACTACACCATACTCCAGTTGTGATCTAACTAGAGTTTTGTACAAATAAAGAAATGTACTTGTATGCTTAAAGTCAACGGATGACCGCATCACAAAGCCATACATACTATATGTTTTTTTAGTAATAGCGTCAATATGTTGATCTAGATGTAATTAGTTATCCAGCAATACTCCAAAGTCCTGAACAACAGACATTTTTAACAAAATAGATTTGTTAATGTTGTAATTTTCAACAATCTTGTTACTATTTTTTGTAAACGACACAGGGAGATTTTTTCATCACATAAATATTTAATTGTAATTTGTTCTTGTTACAATACTTAGAGAGATGATCTAAATCTTCCTGTAATAACCTACAATCAAATGTATTCTTCATTGATTTATATTGACGACCGGTTGGCGCCGCGGGAGTGTAAGCGACTGCTACGCCGAAGGTCGCGGGTTCGATTCCCGCTCAAGTCAAACATTTGTGTGCATGAACATGGATGTTTGTCTTGGTCTGGGTGTTTCTATGTATAATATGTATGTACTTACAAAAAAAAAAGTATATGTTCGAGCCAGTAATAAATAAAAGGTGTTCTGCAGTGGACTGTATACTATATTTCGTAGTAACTGGTTCAATACAAAGGTGAATATGCCCGACAATATTCAGCGCAAGCGAAAGATATTAGAACGTGTGTTTCGTTGGGCTTCTGATGGCTGACCGCTTGACGGCGCGCCGCGCGCGCTCCCGTGCGCAGGCGCCGTAGTGTTGTGACACGATTGTAGTGATGTGAAAAAGGTTGTTACTAATTAATATTAGTAACGTGTCTACGATGTGTCGTAGACATTCTGCCGGGCCGCAAACGAGTGGGTTGCTTCTTGCTCTTCTGATCGGTTCTGTGTTGGTCTTGATGCCGCCCATTTCTGTGACTCCGTCAGGCCCCAGTTGGAGCTGTGTTGCTCGTCCCAGAACGCAACGGGCAGGTGGACGCGCATCATGGCAGCTGTCCCAATGACTCATGCCATCTGGTCTGGATCTGTGAAATTTGGCTTCTTGTACATATGTTCATGCATTGCAGTCGGCCAGTGATGGCTCAGGATACAGACAATGGTTGACCAATTAAGAAGTGAAATGGAGTGAGGGCAGAGAGTGAATCAGACAGGCTGGAAGAGAGGCGTCTAAGACCTAGAAAGTGAGAAGTATGTGGGGAAATGCCTCATGTGTGTGGTGTGCTAAGCCTTAGACCTGCCTAAGTTGCCGTCCATTGCCTATGTCTCACCATAACCCACCATAGTGTTGATACTATGGGGGAATGAAGTGGATGTGATGCCTTGTTCTGCTGCACTGCCGCTGATTAAGCTGTGATTCTCTGCCAGAAACCTGTGACAACATTTGACGCCACTCAAAGTGAAGCCATTGCCTGAATTTGCATGTCTGTGGACTGTGAACAGTCTGAAAGTGAAAGTCTGAAACTGAACAGTCTGAAAATGAATGTCTGAAAGTGTGAATGAAGTTCAGGTTCCTCGGCAGCTGATGAATGCATTTAGTAATGCTTAGTAAGATTCTTTCGTCAAGTCGGTAACTGATCCCGATTGACAGCTAGAACTGGAAGGCATACATAGATGCATATGTATGACTCTTTATTGACTACCACGCCCGCTATGGTTACTGATCATGACTTTAAGGGACTGGTAGCAACTGTGAAGAAGCATGGAAAATGTTCTGTGAAATGTGAAGTACTTAATGAGTTTGCAAATTAATGTGATGATTGCAAACTATTTGTTATAATGTAATCGCGGGTTAGCGAGCCTGCCGCCCACGCGAATGAGAGCACCAGCCTGATAATAAATGAATTAATGTTATGAAATTAATGATTTTTATTTTCTAATGATTTGTTGAAAATAAATTTGATTTTATGTTTTTAATGAATTTAACTGTCTAAAAATAGTTCTGTTGTGAATAAAATGAAATTGTTTATGCTGAATTACTGTGTTTTATTTTAGAATTGTGTATGAACTGCAATATGTATGCAGTTATGTCTGTTAATTTGTGATGTTGTAAATTAATGAATTGTCTGTGTGTAATTTTGAATGTTGTTTCTGAGATTGTGAATTATTTCTGAAAGTTCTGAGAAATTGTCTGATTGTGTGTGAACACTGATTAGTGTTCCAGTGATTCCGAAACACTGATTCTGAAAGGTATGATCTAGTAATATCTGAATAATTGTCTGATTTTGAATTGTTTTCTATGTTAAGAAAACAATTCTGTCTGACCACTTAAACTCTCTGATGATTGTTTAAGTGGTGTGGTTCTTAAAACCAATTCCTAAAACATGATTAATGTGCAAGGAATTCTGAATTTGAAAGTTCTGATTTGAATCATTCTTCTATGTGAAGAAGAAACAATTCTGTTTATTTGTCTGACCGACTTAAACACTGATGATTGTTTAAGTGGTGTGGTTCTTAAAACCAATTCCTAAAACTTGATGAGTGTTTAAGGAATTCTGAATTTTCTGAAGTTCTGATTTGAATTGTTCTTCTATGTGAAGAAAAAACAATTCTGTTTGTCTGTCCGACTTAAACAATCTGATGATTGCTAAGCGGTGTGGTTCTTAAAACCATTTCCTAACACTTGTTAGTGTTATTGGAAGTTCTGAATTGTATGTAAATGTATGAGTTGTCTGAGTGTGTGTGAAAGTGATGATTGTCTTTTTGTTTGTGGTTCTGTGGCGGTTCTTGGAGATTTGAATTGTAGGAGTGTATGTGTGACTGATTGATTTTGTGTTTGTGTATGTGTTTGTGTGTGTGGTTGTGGTTCTGAGGCAGTTCTTGGAGTTTTGAATTGAAGGAGTGTGTGTATGACTGATTGATTTTGTGTTTTTGTATGTGTGTGTGGTTGTGGTTCTGAGTCAGTTCTTGAAGATCTGAGTAGTTGTAAATGTATGAATTTTTTGAGTGTGTGTATGGCTGAATCATTTTGTGTTTGTGCTTGTGTGTGTGGTTGTGGTTCTGAGGCAGTTCTTGAAGGTCAGAACAATTGCTGATATGCCCAGGTGATATTGGCCAGCAGCTGCTATCATCATCCCTGAGAAAGCCTGGACCAGAGAGCCACAAGTGTGGATGTTTGTGTGACGTTGGTGTGACAACCCTAGATTTGATATCTGGGGGTTTCCGTTTAGTGAGTTGCCATTTTTGTTTGTGTGTATGTGTTTTTGGGTGTAATTTGAACTGTTTTCCCTGTTTCAGAAAACAATTCTTTTTCTGTTTGTCTGACCGGCTTAAACAATCTGGTGATTGTTTAAGCGGTGTGGTTAAACTAACCATTTCCTTACATGATTGTTGAGGAGTCTGAGGTATGTCTGAAGGAGTAGAAATGTTTTCTACTTCCCTAAATCTGTGTGTGGTTCTTAAGTCTGAGGTCTGATTAAATAATGTGTTCTGAATTTGAGTGGTCTGATTGGTTATTGTGTTCTGATTGTCTGAAATGCAGCCTGATATCAACCAGCCTAACTTTGTTTCATTTAGGACTGGCTGCTGTTCCCCTAATTCCAATCTTCCAGTACCCATGACTTGCCAGAATATGTCTGCGCCCAACAACAAGTCAATAGAGGCTGGAATGTTAAACTCTGGGTCTGCCAGTTGTATGCAACTAGGTAATTTAATGTAATCTGTGTTTATGAATGTCTGTGGTACTGCGTTTGAAATCTGATTAATTACAAGACACAATGTGTTTGTGCTGTAATTGTTGTGTGCTGATTTTATGTGAATGTTAGTGTTTTTTTGTTATGTGTGTGGACTGATTGTTAATACTAGTGACTGTGGTGTCCATAGTATTTATGGGTAAACCAAGTTTTGAGCACAAGTGCCTAGTAATGTAGCTTGTTGTGCTGCCATTGTCTAGGAGTGCTCGTACTGTGTGTGGTTTTCCATATCTGTCTAAGATTATGACTTGTGCAGTTGATAGTAATGTTGTTTTGTTCTGTGTGTAACTGGTCAATGTGACTGATGGTGAATTTTGTGTGTCTGAGTGTAAAAGTGTATTATGTTTTTTGTTGCAGTACTTACATGTCCCTCCTCGGCAAGTTTTGTTATCATGCCCAGGGTGTAAACAGTTGGAACATATTTTTAATTTCTGAACCTCTGTGATTCTTTGTTCAATGGACATCTGTCTAAACTTTTCACAGGAAAATATTAGATGATGCTGTTTACAAAATGGACATGTGGGTACTTTTGATGTGTTCATTTTTAAAGATAAAGATAAAGATAAAGATATATTTATTTGCTAAAACATGTGTACATAATAAAACATTGTTTAGATGCTTATTATAGATCTTAAATAATAGTTAGAATCAACATGTTTGACCATATGAGTATGTGGTGTACAAATATTACTAAACATTAATAAGTGATAGGTAACAATACATTTTTCTTTCTTCTATTTTAATTAATAAATAACAAATAATCAAAATTAAATAAAAGTAATTAAGAAATGTCAGTCATAATTAAATCATACAGCAATAAATAATATAATTAAAATAAAAAACAAAAAGTAATTAAGAAATGTCAGTCATTTAAATCATACAGCAATTAATAATATAGTTAAAATAAAAACAAAAAGGCATTAGGCAATTTATTACATTAAGATTTGTCATTAAGAAAGTCGTCAATTTTGTAGTAAGATTTATCAGTTAGAAATTGTTTTAATGTAGTTTTAAATTTATTTGTATTCAATTGTTTAATGTCATTTGGAATTTTATTGTATATTATTGGGGCTTTACATATTACACTTTTATGTAGAAGTGCTGTTTTTGCAGGATGAATACAAAGTCTATTGTCATCCCTTCGATTACGTTTGACTTTATCTGATAGACGAGGAAATAAATGAAGATTACTTCTAACAAATACTGCTATTTCGTAAATGTAAATTGAGGGTAATGTCAGAATATGGTAATTAGTGAATATCGGCTTACAACTATCGGTACTATGCAGACGGAACATGGCACGTACACATCGCTTTTGCATTTTGAATACCATGTTATTGTCGGTCGAATTACCCCAAAAGATTATACCAAATCGAAGCACAGACTCGACAAGGCCATAATATGCTGACAGTAGTGCATTTATGTTAATAGTTGGAGCAATTTTGTATAGAACATAAGATAGACCACTGACTCTTTTGCATAGTATATTAATATGTTCCTTCCAATTTAATCCACTGTCTATAGTTAAACCTAGAAAGCGTGCAGTATTTACTTCCTTTATAGTATAATCATCGTAGATTAAGCGTATGTTTAATGGGTTCTGTGACCTTTGTCCGAAATGCATGATACTTGTTTTCGTCAAATTGATTTTTAAATTATTATTATTTAGCCAGGAAATTATTGATGTCAATGATTGGTTTATGTCAAATTTATAGCGATTAATGTCTTTACATGTAATTGTAACTGTACTGTCATCAGCGAATAATGTCATAGGTTGTGAAGGTTTTTCTTAACTGTGTCAAGTAATTGTCTCAAACACACCGAGGATTCTGTATGAATGTGATTCATGTTGAATAATGCATGAATGTGATTTGCTATCAACTGTCGTTTGTTGTCATATCTTTCACACAACAATCTCCATGCCACCTCAAAGTTGTCACCTGTCATTTCTAGTGATTTAATAACTATTAATGCTCTGCCCGATAGTGAGGAACGCAAGTAATGAAACTTCTGAATGTTGTCTAGTGTATTGTGACTAGTAATGAGTGATTGAAATGTGTCTCTGTACTCAAGCCAATCATGATGATCACCCGAGAAGTGTGGCAAGTCAATTGTGGGTAGTTTAATAAATGATTTGGTCCCACCTGAGTTATCCTTGTCTGATTCTGGATCAGTTACCGGCCTGTCGTTGAACTAAATCAGCTGGGAAGCCTGTGCCACTAGTAGATGGTATTCATTTTCAAACTGCTCACTCTCTGGGTCCGGTTCATCAGTGATCTCTGAAATGTCAGCGTTTAATTCTATTAGTGTTTGAATTTCTTGGAATTGTACATGTAAAGACTTGAAGTCTGACAATCTGTTTTTCAATTCAATGACTTGAATATCTGATAGTGATTGATTGGGCAAAATGAAGTTTAAGTATTTTTTAAACAGTGTGAGTTTCCTCTTCACAATGCCACGTTGTTTGATTAATTCTGTATTATCAGATTTGTTACCTTTGGTAGCCATTGCTGTGAATAAAGGTCACACAATGTTCCTCAAGAGATGAAAATGATAGGCAGGCAAATGTTTCACAAAGTTTTTGCAAAGAACTGTGCAATACTTAAATTCTAGCGTGCAGTGCAGTAAGCGGCAGAAAGCAGGGCTGTGCAAAGCTTGGGTGCACAGCTAACACGTGGAGGGCGAAGGCCTAGGGCGCATGGACATGCGGCCACGTGGTTGATCCCTTCTGAGGCAGGCGGCTGGCAAATTAAGCACGTCTCGGCTGCACGGCAAGCAATTGTGATGCTGTGAAATGATAAGGCGACGTTAGAAAGATTGAAAAAATAACATGAACGGTTAGATGAGAAGTTGACAGGTGACGTATGAAATTAATTGAGCTTATTTTCTGAATATTTGTGATTAATTCTGTTTGAAATGGATATGTACTTAGTTTGACAACATAAGTACCGTGAAGTAATGGGTCTGTGAAGCCTGATTCGATTGCTGTTGCAATTTGAAAAGTTGGATGTGAAATTAGGGAAAAATTAATTGGTCTGATTATCTGTTATCCTGAGGCTGCGATGCGCCGCGCTGACACCGTCGTGGCACGTCAACCGTCGTTGTCCTCATCGTGCAGATTTTTCGAGAAGGCCGCCGCTGAGTCCGTTGATTTTCACTGACAGCTGATATGGTGGCGGTCTTGATCACGACGCGTACGCTCGACTTTTTCACCTTCGTAGATGGCGTAGAAGGACCATGTTCGCGCCAGTAATAAATAAAAGGTGTTCTGCAGTGGACTGTATATATATTTCTTAGTAGTACTGGTTCTTTACAAACGTGAATGCCCAACAATATTCAGCGCAAGCGAAAGAGATTTGAAAACGTGTGTTTCGTTGGGCTTCTGATGGCTGACCCCTTGACGGCGCGCCGCGCGCGCTCCCGTGCGTAGGCGCCGTAGTGTTGTGACACGATTGTAGTTATGTGAAAAAGGTTGTTACTAATTAATATTAGTAACGTGTCTACGATGTGTCGTAGACAGTATATATGTATGTTTATCCATTATCTAGTACCCATAGTACAAGCTTCTGCTTAGTTTGGGACTAGATGGTGTTGTGTGAGTGTGGTAGAATATTATTATTATATTATTATTATTATTATTATATATTTTTGAATCTTCTGCATACAGTAAAAACTTAGAGTGCCTAAAACAGTCTCCTATGTCATTAGTGAACAAGATAAATAACAGTGGGCCCAAAATTGAACCTTGGGGCACGCCAGACGTAACCTTAACAGTAGCTGAGTGGAATCCACTAATGATAACCCTTTGTGTTCTATTTGAAACATAAGAATTTATCCAACGCAACAAATCTCTCCTTATTCCATTGTAGGCAATTTTAGATAGCAGTAGCTTATGGTCAACTTTGTCGAAGGCTTTTCGAAAGTCAGTGTATATGGTGTCCACTTGCGTTTGCCGATCCATGCTATTGAATAAATAATCTGTAAACACTAATAAATTTGTGACCGTTGATTTTCTTTTTACGAACCCGTGTTGTCGGCGAGTTATAATGTTGCTTAAGGGGTTTGTAACTGAACGCCGATAGATATTACAGTTTGACTAATGTGAGCGGAAAGATGGAATGTTTGACTTACATCTCGAAACGTAGACAGCTCTTTTGACCTCGATGCCAAGCATTTGTCAGTATGTTTCTTCCTGAATTCACTCGGTGTGACCTGTAGGTTAAAAGGTTATATGATTCCACTGTCCGGTAGTCTAGTATTGCAGGTCTATCAATTTCTATAGTACGAATTACGAATTATATAACTGCCAATTATAATATGTCAGGTCTTTCAATAACGTAATACCTGTCGGATCTTTCACCGATATCAGGTCTTTTAATAACTCTATACCTGTCGGATATTTCACCGCTGCCAAGGTATTTTAATAACTCTATACCTGTCGGATATTTCACCGCTGCCAAGGTATTTTAATAACTCTATACCTGTCGGATATTTCACCGCTGCCAAGGTATTTTAACTGTCGGTATTTCACCGCCCTTATATCGGACGTCTCCGATCTTTTCTCCACTGAGGCAAAAACGTCTTTTTCCTCAGCAGAGCTCTAAAACATCTCTACTATTACAATACAGAATTACCATACAATACATTACCAATTTCTAGATACGTAGAAACAATAGGATCCCATATAATTAGCTTTACAACACTAGCTACTCGCAAACAGTAGGAATCACTAAATACTTAGCTCCAGCGCCCATTTGTGATATCCATGTAATCAGCACATCTAATATTGTATCAACACAACATATTCATTAATAATATATTTACTATATTTCCATTTCTCATATAATTTTACACAGTATAATGTTTCAAATGACAATGTCAATGTCAATACTATGAAGTAATAAAGTAATTTCGTATTCTTCATATATTAAGTTCAAACCTCAAACGTAGAACCGTCGGTTGTGGCCAGTACTTACATAGAGGTTGGTTAAGTATTCACATAGAGGTTGGTTATTATTTACTCTTTCTATGCGGCTCATTTTACATTCATTAAATCGCGAGAAATCGCGACACTCCCGCCGGGCAAGATTATAAGACTAACTACATACAAATCGCGAGAAATCGCGACACTCCCGCCGGGTAAGATTACAAGAATACATACAAAAGTGACTATATCTCTCTCTGAGACTTGTCAAGTATCGATTGTGAACATTTCCTTGAATTCATCTAACATTACTAGAGATTTCTCCACCCTTGAACTAAGGTGCTCTATGTAATGTTATACATCTGTCAACTTGTAGAAATCCGATGGCGTAAGAATATGTTCTATTTCGTCATCAACACATGTTAAAGGTCGTGTATCCATTCTAGCCTCGTAAAAATATGTTCTATTTCGTTATCAACACATGTTAAAGGTCGTGTATCCATTCTAGCCTCGTAAGAATATGTTCTATTTCGTTATCAACACATGTTAAAGGTCGTGTATCCATTCTAGCCTCTATTTATTTGACAATGTTTGACAATTGACTATTACTTAAGGGTATTTTGTAGTGTCCTTTTCATACAATGTTTCACTAATCCGGCTCGTCGTTCGATAATCATGCAAATCCATCTCTTACTTGTTCCGTTTTCTGTTGAACTTGAGCCTTTCCTTGTGGAATCCAATACGTTTCACGTATAATACTAAGAGTGTGGTTTGTACCAACATGGTAATTATCTTTGTGGGTTTCATTATGATACTATTTAAATATTCACTCTCTTTTGGAATCAATATGGGATAACGTTTGTCCCAAGACCAATCCGTATTTATAAGACGTCCTTTACATCTGAGTATGCCATCCACATCTGTCTAAATGTCTAAATTCCTTTTTGATTTGATTCCCTTTGTATCCTTTTTATTTTCATCACTTTGGAATCTAGTTGATCTGGATGTTCACTTAAAATTGGTTTACTAATATTTGAATTCTGGTCTTCTTTAATATGATCTTGTTCTAAAATTACATTATTCGTGAGCCCTCCCCAACGAGAAATGTTGAAACTGTGTTTCTATCCTTAGGCCAACTAGCTGGACTCCGTACTAAAACTTCTGGACCATTCAACCACTTGTGTCTAACTTCTTGTTACGTCGCAGGTCGATTGGCTACATCTGCAGGATTTCGTTCAGAAGAGGCATGTCTCATGACAAAATTTTTATTCCTTTTAATTTCATTAATCTGTTTTGATACGAATGGTGTTAGTAATTTATTAGAATTGAACCAATCTATAACTATCTGACTATCAGTCCATATCAATTGCTTTGTAATATTGAATTGAATTTGTTTAACAACATATTGTATTTAAGGGCTTCCTGTTAATACCCCTAACAGTTCAAGTCGTGGTATTTTCAAGTTATCTTGGTCTTTGTTTGGTACCAGAAGTGGTTTTCCAATGACGAAACTTTTAGCGTTATTTCCAGCTACATAGACCATTGCTGCATAAGCTTTAGTAGATGCGTTTTCTTGATTTTCAATATCATTTGTATGTATGACCATTTGTCCAATAATTCAGTGGATAAATTTGTATCCCATTTTAACTTTTGTTTCAACAACTCTTGCAGAAATAATTTTACTGGTAGTAATGCAGGCACTATATACCTACATGGGTCGTAGACAGAAACAATAACTTTTAAAACGCCTCTTTTGGTTACAACTTTGTTAAATTAAATCTCAACTGAAGTGTGTCTGTTACCAACATCGTAGAACCATAGCTGTTCACAATGTGCATAGTGCTTGTAGATTCCCATTCACTCTTCTTCGCTAAATCTCTTGGGACATAACGCCCTATTATGTCCTGCTGATTTACCACAATGCCAACAAGGTCTGTTGTATACGCATTGCTTATACATATGTCCCACTTGAAGACAATTTAAACATCGGTTACTTTCTTTCAATTTAATTGTTCTATCTTGAAGAGTTTTAAATTGTCTACATTTATCATTAAAATGGTCATTACCACAAAAGATACAGCTTAACTTCTTTCTTTTAAACTCCATCTTGTTTTCATCTTGTCTGTTGTGAAAATTTCGTTTATTACATTGATAATTTTGATTGTTTCTTGGTGTAATTAAATTGAAGTTATGAATTTTATTCCTCCTATCTCGTTTAATTTGATTATTATTAATAATTATTTGTTCATTCTGTGACTTTTCTGTTTTGCTGTATAATGCTTGAACAGTATATTGAGAATTTTCTAGTGTAGTTTCTTCAATTATCCTTTTTGCTTCTTCCTTGGCTGAAATTATTAATGCCAGCTGTTCTTTCATATTGTCAATGGACTCATCAGACCCTATTCTCATTTTCAATTCAAATATTATCTCTTGAGGAAATTTTTCCATAATCATGTATCTCATAGTCGTAGACTCAGTATCCTCTCCCATAGATTGAAGAACTCTCATGTGTCTTTCCACTTCATCTAATACTTGTCTGCACTCATCTATTCCTCTAGCTCTCTTAATATTAGAGAGAGCTTTGTGATGGGCGTATATTATTTCACCTTCTTTACCTATCTAGTTTTAAGTATATCAACCGCAATTTGATAATTTTTATTGGTTATACTCAGTCCATCTATAAGTCTTGCAGCATCGCCTATCAAAGAACTTTTAAGGTAGAGTAGTTTATTAACATCGTTCAGTCTCCTTCTAGACATATTAGAAACAAATTGGTCCCAAAACTGATGCCATTCTAATAAGTTTCCAGCAAATTGAGGTAAACTCAAATCAGGTAATTTACTGTAACATAATGCTCCGTTTTCTTTCGTTGATGTTATTGAGGTTTCATTTGATGTCGTTGAGGTTTCATTTTTCATTTGAATTTTTACTTCTAATTCAGCCAATGCTTGCTCTCCTTGTAATTGGTAGTTAGTTAAATTCTATATTTCATCAGCATTAGGTTCCTGACTTATATTAAAGTAACTGTTCAAATCAGTATTGAAGCGAGACAGAAGTGATTTAAGTTTAGCCGACATACTCGTTACTTAACGATTGTATCTCTTTAGCAATCACAGACAAACGATTTAACATTATATTCTCCATTATTGTAGTATACCATCAATGTTGATCAATTTTGTACCTAAAAATAAGTATTAAAATTAAACAAATCTAGTATTATACCTTTAAGATAAAATTTCAATAATCTATTGATTCTATTTCCTTTTACTTACTGCATATGCCGGTAGTGAATCCCACACAACACGAAATCTCACAAACAAAATATAATTATAAAGTAATATGATAAACCAACTGTTTCAAATTATTGTCTACCAATAATCTCGAATTGGTAAAATTGTAGTTCACATAATGTTTGAAACTGAAGTTCCATACTGACAAATGTTGTTTGAATTGTTTAAAATTATTTCTTTATTCCAAATTTAAAATTTGAAAATAATTCCACTAAGTGTCACTAGAAGTTTCAAAACATTCCATCCGCCACGCTATTTCATAAGATATAATATTGTATTGCCTTTAAAATGAGGATCATCAGATCCCAGCATCTCCACCATGTCGGCGAGTTATAATGATGTCGGCGAGTTATAATGTTGCTTAAGGGGTTTGTAACTGAACGCCGATAGATATTACAGTTTGACTAATGTGAGCGGAAAGATGGAATGTTTGACTTACATCTCGAAACGTAGACAGCTCTTTTGACCTCGATGCCAAGCATTTGTCAGTATGTTTCTTCCTGAATTCACTCGGTGTGACCTGTAGGTTAAAAGGTTATATGATTCCACTGTCCGGTAGTCTAGTATTGCAGGTCTATCAATTTCTATAGTACGAATTACGAATTATATAACTGCCAATTATAATATGTCAGGTCTTTCAATAACGTAATACCTGTCGGATCTTTCACCGATATCAGGTCTTTTAATAACTCTATACCTGTCGGATATTTCACCGCTGCCAAGGTATTTTAATAACTCTATACCTGTCGGATATTTCACCGCTGCCAAGGTATTTTAATAACTCTATACCTGTCGGATATTTCACCGCTGCCAAGGTATTTTAACTGTCGGTATTTCACCGCCCTTATATCGGACGTCTCCGATCTTTTCTCCACTGAGGCAAAAACGTCTTTTTCCTCAGCAGAGCTCTAAAACATCTCTACTATTACAATACAGAATTACCATACAATACATTACCAATTTCTAGATACGTAGAAACAATAGGATCCCATATAATTAGCTTTACAACACTAGCTACTCGCAAACACGTGTTGTTGTTCTATGACTATATTATAAAGACTCTTATGAATAGCATCATGGACAAGCCTTTCGAAAAGCTTCGACAAGGCTGACAATATTGAAATGGGGCGATAATTTTGTACTGCCTTCCTTGAGCCTGACTTATATACAGGGGTAATGTGGGCTATTTCCATGTTTCAGGGAAAATGCCCTCAAATATACATTTATTGTAAATAATATTTAATGCTACGTAAATTTTGTCAGCAGTCATTTTAAGAAAATAAGGAGGTATGCAGTCTGGCCATGATCCTTTAGTGGTATCTAGAGATTTCAACGCCTTTAAGACTTGTTCTTCATTAAATTTAATATTGGAGATGATACTTCAATTTATGGCGGTGTCTTGGGGTGGCAAGAAGTCACTTTTGTTGAGATAAGATTTTTCATATACTGATTTAAAATAGTTAGAAAACATATTGCATATTTCATTAGAATCACTACATGTCATGTTATTATAAGTTATGGTGGTCGGTATGCCACTATTGGTTTTGCGTTTTTCAATATAGGTCCACAAATATTTAACGTTAACTTAAATTTATTTTTCTTAACATTTTCTTCTACAGATTTCATATACCGCGCGTAATTAATCTTTAATTCATTACTAAACCTGCGCGGCAGAAAAGAGAATAATCTGTAATATTATTATACACCTTCCATTTACGCCAAGCTGTATTTTTGTTTTTAAATATCTGAATAAGATAAGTTGAGAACCAAACAGGAAATTTTAAAGATCGTATTTTCGAGGTAGGTGCATATTTTTTTATGGCGCTAAATATAATATTATAGAAAGTGCTTAAACAGTCCTTAGCAGTCAATCCAGAAAGTATTTCTTACCATTCAATTTTGGCCAACTCCTCATTAATAAGTTCGTAGTTGGCTTTAAAGTAATTATATTTAACAATTTTTGCTTGCATTAGTATTTGAAATTAAGATTTATATTTAATGATGGCGTAAAAAGGTGGATGGTTGTTCAAACATGAACATGACATTCTTGGCATTCCAACACACATCCAACTTATCACCGAGGAAGATGCGTGATATTTTAAGATCAACTAACTTATCACGTACGGCGGTCGGCTCAAAGATGCTGCATCGGCACAATACACCGACGGCACACAACTAAATACGTGTATATATGTGTATATGGAATAAGTTTAGTATATAAGATAATACTTTTAAGAAATAAATCAGTCACAAGTTCACTCCCGGCTTGGACTCATACCCTACCCCTCACCTCTCACTGCGGCCAAGACACCCTTAGCCGTCACCATGATCGGTCTTGTGAGTCTGCTCGACCGGCAGTGAGAAAACCCACTTCACTACACCCTAATCCTACCCACTTTCCGTCTGTCGTCTTAGGTCTCCCGGCGACAGATATCCCGGCCTAGGGATCCCAGGGACTGCTAGGGAACTAGGGATTAGGGTTGTATACGCGACAGTCTGTGTGACCACAGTGTACACGGCCTCGCTATACAATAGACCTAACAGGGGTAGGGTAGCACTAGGGAGATAGGGAATAGGTGGACTTGGTTACTGCGACGGTAGCCAAGTTGAGGGATACTACTACAACAAGGGAATAGGTGGACTTGGATACTGCGACGGTACCAAGTTGAGGGAAACTACTACTACAACAAGGGAATAGGAGGACTTGGATACTGCGACGGTACCAAGTTGAGGGAAACTACTACTACAACAAGGGAATAGGAGGACTTGGATACTGCGACGGTACCAAGTTGAGGGAAACTATTACTACAACAAGGGAATAGGTGGACTTGGATACTGCGACGGTACCAAGTTGAGGGAAACTACTACTACAACAAGGGAATAGGAGGACTTGGATACTGCGACGGTACCAAGTTGAGGGAAACTACTACTACAACAAGGGAATAGGAGGACTTGGATACTGCGACGGTACCAAGTTAAGGAAAACTACTACTACAACAAGGGAATAGGTGGACTTGGATACTGCGATGGTACCAAGTTGAGGGAAAACTACTACTACAACAAGGGAATAGGTGGACTTGGATACTGCGACGGTACCAAGTTGAGGGAAACTACTACTACAACAAGGGAATAGGTGGACTTGGATACTGCGACGGTACCAAGTTGAGGGAAACTACTACTACAACAAGGGAATAGGTGGACTTGGATACTGCGACGGTACCAAGTTGAGGGAAACTACTACTACAACAAGGGAATAGGAGGATTTGGTTACTGCGACGGTAGCCAAGTTGAGGGAAACTACTTTTACAATTACTACTACTACAACTAATACTAATATCTAATAAGGGAAGGAATATAATTTCTGGAGGGGTGAAGAACATGCAATTGTATAACAAAAAATGATTACAATTGCATGTTTACTAAATACAAAAAAAAAAAAAAAAATTGTACATACGTACTTACCGATTAAGTTCTTAACATTGCCGCCACAACGATCGCCTTAAGGTTCTACAGCAAGCAATGCAGTAAGCTACCGCTGCCAGGATCGCATCACACTTGGCCTACAGCCAGCCAACCGAAGCCGTCAAGAAACGACTCACCAGTGAACAACCAACTACCGATGCAGATGAAGTTGAACTGAAGCCTACGCCAGACACCCGCCAGAATGTTCACGCCTGAACATAAGAACTTTCTAGAGCCTGCCCCGGAGAGGCGCTAGAATGTTCACGCCGGAACATGACCTTCCTGAAGCCTATCCCGGAGAGACGCCAGAATGTTCAAACATGAACATGACATTCTTGGCATTCCAACACACATCCAACTTATCACCGAGGAAGATGCGTGATATTTTAAGATCAACTAACTTATCACGTACGGCGGTCGGCTCAAAGATGCTGCATCGGCACAATACACCGACGGCACACAACTAAATACGTGTATATATGTGTATATGGAATAAGTTTAGTATATAAGATAATACTTTTAAGAAATAAATCAGTCATTAGCTCACTCCCGGCTTTGACTCATACCCTACCCCTCACCTCTCACTGCGGCCAAGACACCCTTAGCCGTCACCATGATCGGTCTTGTGAGTCTGCTCGACCGGCAGTGAGAAATCCCACTTCACTACACCCTAATCCTACCCACTTTCCGTCTGTCGCCTTAGGTCTCTCGGCGACAGATATCCCGGCCTAGGGATCCCAGGGACTGCTAGGGAACTAGGGATGAGGGTTGTATACGCGACAGTCTGTGTGACCACAGTGTACACGGCCTCGCTATACACTATACCTAACAGGGCTAGGGTAGACTAGGGAGTTAGGTTAGAGTTAGATCTAAAATAGGGATAGGTATATCATAAGATAGGTTAGGCTAGATATAGGAACCAGTAGGCTTAAATTAGGATAAGTCTAGGTTTAGGTACGTGCAAACTTAGGGTTATACTTAAGAGCTATCGAAGGTTAGGCCCTAACTTGTACAATGGTAATTATTCGGAGACAATAATGGGGATGATGGTACATAAACTGTACAATCACTATTACGTATTAATAAATCAAGAAGACGATTCTTAGAGTTGTATATATTATTAAAAGCACCTAGCAAAGACATAAAATTAACTAAATGCTTGCAGATGGATGACGACCCATTGCATATTAAAGGAGTTGTGGAGTTATTATCAATCGGAACTCAGTCAATTTCTGGCAAGTTAAAGTCGCCAAGTAAATAATCGTTGCTAAAGTGTAAATTGTCTATGAAATGTTGTACCATTTCGAAGTACGAATTATACACATACTCAGATGACTTAGGCGGGATATAAAATGGACTTATCAAATAATTTACACTGTTGGAAACTAATAACTGTATAAAAATATTTTCCGTGTATGTGTCACTCAGAATATTTGTAACAACACTATCTGATCGTAAGCTCTTGGACACCGCTATAAGTACTCCACCTCCATCCTTTTTATTAGTAGCAGTGCAATCACGATCACATCGGTAAACCGCATACCGTTCATCAATAAACTCACTATCCAATATTTGGGGTGTCAACCACGTTTCAGTAAGAACAATGACATCGTAACAATGAGATAAGATATCCATATATAATATATTTAATTTAGTTCTTATACCCCTACAGTTTTTATAGTATATCGTTATGTTATCCATGATTAATTTATAGCTGACAAAACAATATCAAATAACAACTCACCAACCGATATATAACCCACCAAAGCCAGACTGCATAGTAATATAATCTATATTTAGTAACTACATAAAATAACAGCAACAAATGTAACTGCACCGCGTAATAGAGCTTACATAATTTTTTTTTATTTTTGGAAAGCCTGCATTATTAACCTTCATAAAAGAGACATAAGAAAACAGTCACAACATACACAATATATATCTATAATAACGACAAGGGACCTTAAAACTAGTACTAATTCTTAGGACGAGTGCTAGGTTTGATCTTGCTAATGTCTTGCATCGACCGTATTGCAATTGCTGGTTCACCATCACCCTCCCGTATAAGAATAGTTGCGTGTTTGATGTATACATATTTAAAGTTATGCTTTCGAGCAGCCTCTCTAAGTTGACGAAATAACTGTTTCTTTTTCAAGGTTATGTTCATGCATATAAATAGGTTGCGATGTACCAGTAAATCCTAGCTGTTCAGTATTGAGACCTTTTATGAAACGGAATGTACTTAACAAATTGACCCTTAAAATACGCGAGGATAATTTAATAATAATATTTTTGGCTTATTATTTTCCTTGTTTGCATGTGGCACTCTATGTATAGCCACAACGTCTCTTTGGTTCACTTTATTTTCGTGGTAATATCGTTTAATATAGTAAATAGGTTTTGAAAATGAAAATGAAAATTTTTATTACTGCACACAAAAAAAAGAACAATACATCGGGTAAAGTCACTCATACAACAAAGACAAAGGGAAGTACATAATTATATCAAAACACAAAAAAGAAAGAAAAAACACAGTGTTGAAAAAAAAAATTAAAAATAATAGATAATACACATATTAACATTGTAGGGTGACTAATTATGTGTCCCACAGCTGTGCAGCAATCAGGACCCCAGTTCAGCATTTGCTAGGTCACAAAGACTGAGCGCTGATCTTCCACTTTTTTTCGTTTCGCTTTTCGGGTATATTGCTTAGTTCTATATTACATTCCCGCGCTTGTTGTTCGAGGGAATCGATCTTTGTTTCAAAGCCTCTCACCAAATCGCTGACTTCAGTGTTCATGTTTTCCGAGCCGATCGATTTCTTCTGCAGTTGAAGGTCATCCTGAGCATCCAGCGCATATTGGACAGATTTTTTCAGGGTAGATATATCCTCTGACAAAACTTGTTGCTTTATTATCCAGTTTACCAACTTGCTTTTCTAGGTTTCTATAGTCAGATCGTAGGCTATTTAATTCAAGTTTGATGTCTGTTGCCAAATTGAGTCACTGTAGAGAGATCAGCTCTCATACTGGCTATGTTTTCAGATAACTTTGACATCGTGCAGTCAAAATCACTTCGAAGGATGTCCATTTTGGTATTCAATTGCAGAGAAAGCGATTTTATAGCATCAGCGAGCTCACACTCTGGCTGCTTGCGTTTTCTTTGAGTGATATTATCACCTCCTCCTATGGTTGCTTTTGAAATATCCGGCGTCGATGAGCACTTGACTGGTGTTTGAGGCATTTTATCAGCTTAGAGTGCAATGACAGATGTTATAGAGTAGCTTTGTTCTCGATGACAATAAAATAATGCCAATTGCAGTAACACCAAATATTTGCAAAAAATATTTCCACACCCAACAATATTCTTGAGGCCTCTACTCGTTTGTGGAGAATATTTTATGAGTCGGTAACACCGATCCCGCCAAGCAATGAAAGTTCTCAAAAGCCCAGGTTTCAATGCCGGAGTTTATTTGACGATTTGCTTAGACCGCAGGAATATAGGTATATTTGAAAAATGTTAAAGTAATTAAAATATTTTAGCAATCGTCCACTCACTTGATGTAGTCGCAAGTCACTTAATTATTTAAATTACGCCTTACGAACAAACGGCTCTAGCTTCAGTATTTCCATACTTATACTTTTCTGGATTTATATCAGAATTAGCTATTTTCTTATTTCGTTCCTTTTGGACCCCCTTTTGGACGTAGTCGGATTATAGCATTTAAACTATTTTTTTTTATTTAATACTTTTCCTTATCCCGATGGGTCATATAAACAAACTATGCAATGTATACATTGTCATGTTTATACATACATACATACATAAACTCACGCCTGTTTCCCGGAGGGGTAGGCAGAGACTACGGAACGCCATTTGCAACGATCCTGACATATCACTCTTGCTTCATTCACTCCCATCAGATTTCTCATGCATGCTCTTCTGTTCAGGGTACTTCTAACCTGCCCTGTTTTTAGGATGTCTCCAATTTGGTCAGAGAACGTCCGCCTAGGTCTTCCCCTTCGTCCTGTCCCATCCACACTTGCCTTATATATCTGCTTGGTCAAACCACCTTACACATTACGTCTCGTTTCCCGCGAGGGCGAAAAGCGGCCTACGGAAAGCCGGTTTGCAACATTAAATGTTGTAGGAGGAATGGACGACAAATTGAATGAAGTATGTCAGATGATGAATGACAGAAAGATTGATGTTCTTTGTGTGAATGAGACAAAAAGGAAAGGTTGTAGCACCACCAAGCATGACAGTTACACGGCGTATTGGTCTGGAGTAGACAGTACCACCAGAGCTTGCAAGGGAGTTGGTGTAATACTGTCAGCGCGAATGAATGAGTGCGTTAAGGAATTTGAATGTGTAAATGCTAGGCTACTATGGATGAGAATGAAAGTAGGACTTACTCGTCTCTTTATTGTAGGGGTTTACGCCCCAGTCAATATAGTAGCGGGTATGACACAGCAAAAGCAAGTCGAAAGGCAGGAGTTTTGGGAGAGTTTAATAGATATTTTGAGGAAATGTAAGGATAACGAAAGATTGATCTTGTTAGGGGATTTCAATGGGTGGGAGTAAAACGAGATGGATTTGAAAGGGTTTTAGGTGAATTTGGTGATAAGAGTGTGAATGAAAATGGAAAAGTATTGCTTGAGGTTTGTTTAGAGTGGAGCCTTTGTGTGAAAAACACCATGTTTGATCACAAAAGGATACAAATGTATATGCGTGAGACTAAAAATGTTAGAAGAAGTATGATTGATTTTGTAATTGTAGATGAACGATTGAGAAGAATGTATTGGATACTAGGGTGTATCGAGGGATCGGCATCCACACAGACGACTTCTTGGTGTTGAGCCGGATAAGTGGGCTCTTCAAAGGATGGCACCAAGAAAATAATGAAAATAGGGTCTTGGAAAGAATAAATGTAGAAAATCTGCAAGATAAGGATGTGAAAGATGAGTATAAACGAAGATTGATAGCAAGATTTGAGAGGTTCGTTGGCATAAATGATATGGAAGAATTATGGCATTCCTTTAAAGAAGATGTAGTATGTGTAGCGTCTGAAGTATGTGGTGTGATCAAGAGAAGGAAACTAAGAAAGGTTAAGAATACATTGTGGGACAAGAACGTACAATCAGCAGTATCAGAGAAGAAGAAAGCGTGGTTAGATTGGTTAGCTGCCAGAGCAAATGAAAGAATGGGAAAGGCAACAAATGATGACATAGATGAAGCAAAAAAGGAGTTTGTTAGGTCTAAAAGAATAGTGAAAGAAATTGTAAGAAGGAAGAAAGAGGAAAAGAAAGATGAGTTTGATAGCAGATTATCTGAAGATTTCCGAAGAAACATTAAGTTTTTCTGGAAATCCGTTCGTGCAGTTCGAGGAAAAACTCAATCCTCAGAATACACGTCAATCAGAGACAAGAATGGAAAGATACTGAATGTTGAATCATGCGTGCTGAAGAGATGGAAGGAGTATTTTGAAGCTTTATTTGAAAGACCGGCTATAGAGACATCGATCGCCGAAATGAATGGAATGTTATGTTTATAGGAAGAAAGAAAGAAAAATAGGTAACGCAAAGCGACTGAACTGCGTGAATTGTAATTACAACCACGTTTTAAACTTATGTTTTGACTGAAACAGTATTATACATGTGCATATTTGTAACGTGCTCACCAATACATTTCTTTTAATACCAAACATGCAATAATTATCTCACTTTAATTTTTTTTGAGGTTGGAATTCGAGCTATTAATTCCGTAATGGAAAATTTTGATAACATTTATATAGCCCATATCACCCGGGTCATTATTACAAATCTATTGACACCCCATTTATTAAAATCGGTTCTGTAGTTTAGGCGCTACGGTGGAACATACAAACATACATACATACATACATAGACTGCCAAAAACATTACCCTTCCTTTTGGCTCCGCCGTAGTCGGGTAAAAAAAAGGCGTCGGTCGGCTTGAAACGGATTATTGCCAGTATTTAAACGAAGCAATAGCTGTCTGTCCTTCGCAAAGCAATCAGTGGGATATCCGTGTGTAATCTGGACTGCGTTACAATTATACTATGTGGTAGAAAATATCAATCTGTTGGCAGTACCTGAAAAAACGAAATTTTATAGTGGTTGTAAGGGTATTTTGCTTGAATAGTGAGTGTGAGTTTTTATTTTTATTGTCACTCTTGACTTTTCCCACTGTATCTTAATGTTCACCACGGTGCCTTTGATACGATCTAGCTGAAACTGAATCTCTTCACTAAGAAAGACAGCGTCACGTACCTGATTGACCTCAAACTCTATATTGTAGGATTAGCCGATTAGATGGCATATAATCGTACTACATAATTTAGGAAGTGTAATTATATTCCGCCCTAATCATTAGTTCTTGGAATTCCAAGTACTATCAATCCAATATTCTGCCCTAAATATTGATGATGATGATTTCGAATTATATAAATAAAACGACTATAGTTCATCTAATTTACACAAAAATTTACGTCATCATCATTGCCCCTGTATATAAACTATCCCATTACTGGGTACGGGCCTCTTCTCACTATGAGAAGGGTAAGGCCATAGTCCACCACGCCGCTGACCAAGTACGGGTTGGTAGACTTCACAATGTGAAGATATCTTTCGATAAAATTATGGAGAACTCTCAGACATGCAGGTTTCATCTCGATGTTTTCCTTCACCGTTTAGCTAGCGATAATTAATAATTTAATACGCACATAACTTCGAATAGTTATTGGTGCGCGCCATGGATTCGAACCCGAGACTCTCTGCGTAGCGATCCGTCGGTCTCTCCATTAGGCTATCGCAGCTATTAAATTAACATCACGTAAATGAAATCCTAATGAATAATTAAAATATATTTATGGTAATTGATTCATGTACACATTTTGAATCTCTACAATCTTAAAAAAATAATGCCCAGAAATAAAAACTAAATGTATAGTCAAAAACTGCGCAAAAGTTTCTGTATCATTTCTTTTGAATCAAATTTTTAGGTAGTACACCGCACTTGAGTATTATAATATATTTGTTCAACAACCGTTCTCTCTGTAGATAAAGGCAGAGTGCACTAAGAGATATGTTGTTTACTAAAATTATAATACTATTATTATAACATAAATACTGTCAGATGCGCTCGAATTTAAATTTAATTATGGCCACAAAAGTAACTGAAATTCTCTTAATGATATGCGTGCTTTTTGCCCTAGATAAATCTGAAAAGGTTTGTCATAATAAATTACTATATTAATCGGTTCGTTCATTTGATCGTATTAATTATGTTACATAATAATATAGAGAAAGTCATAGTCAATCCCGCACTCAGTGCATAATATTTGGAGCAGTTTTCACCAGAGACCAAGGCACCTCTACATCTCGTCAAATTTGAAAAAAAACATATTTTTCAAACAAACAATCGGAACATACTTTTCATTAAAATGTATTGAATTTCTAAGCAGAGTGGCCCCCATGTATTTTATTTTCTTACCATTACAGCAACAGTTTTTGTGAGTGTTGTTTTGGTATTGTTTGTATAGCAAGTGAGATTGAGTCACAACCCTGTTCATTTTCGGTTGTCGTACTCTTGTACGACAACCGAAATTGAACAGGGTTGTGACTGAGTAAAAGATACGAAGAAATAGAATTTTGCGGATGAGGTAGAAAACACGATATCACACCCTATTTTTCGGTGTATGTCAGGCACTCTGACCAGCGTGGTACAGTAGGCAAAACCCTCCTTTTACCTTGCAATGCCATTATTAACAATACATGTTTTTAAGATAATATTCTAAAAGTGTCTATTCTGCAAAATATTTAACCGTATCTACTATCCGATTATAAAGATGAGTAAACAAACAGTCAATTTCCCAGAATTTCAGCGTAGCGTAAATTTCCACGGAGAACAGCATTATGTCTTCAATGACGACATTGAAGACATAATGTTGTTCTTCTTGGCAATTACTTATTCTTATTATACACCGCTATTTTTTAATTAGTACAAAAAATTTAACACAGCACTAAGTATCTTTAACTGATCATATTTATGTAGTTAAAAAATAAAAACACTAAGTCCCAAAACTGTCTCAAAACTGTCCACAAAAATACGTGATAATTGGTAAATGCAATACTAATACTATGACCGACCCGAGTACTACGAGTATCATAGTAAAATGAACCATTGATAAATTCCCCTCCCCCCGCCCCTCTGCGCCTGCGCCACGCCCCGATGATGCGACAAACGCGCGCACCAATGACTTTTCGGAGTTATGTGCGTATTGAATTGTTAATTATCGCTTGTCCCGTGCCTCGGAGAGCACGTTAAGCCGTCGGTCTCGGTTGTCATGAAGATCTTTGACAATTGTTACAGGGCGTCAGTACCTTCTAAATAAATTGACACTAGTCTAAACTATGGAATATCGCTATCCCTTCGGGTTGCGGAGGTCAGACAGGCAGTCGCTCCGTGGAAAAGCTAATATTCAGCTAAATCCGATTAGACTAGTAAGCGGACCCCAGACTGAAACTGGGATAACGCTAAGAGAAAGAAGAATTGGTAAATGCAATACTAATACTATGACCGACCCGAGTACTACGAGTATCATAGTAAAATGAACCATTAATAAATTACCTCCCCCCGCCCCTCTGCGCCTGCGCCACGCCCCGGCGATGCGACAAACAGTACTAAATTGCTAGCAAAAGTGAGCGTATCTAATTTCGTTGCAAAAGTTAATTGTTTGTCTACGTTTGCCCGACGCGATGGCCTATCATATCAGTTCATATCATGGGAGTATGTAGCTATGCTTCGTGCGTACTTTTTGAGTGGAAAAATCGCGAGTGCAGCTGTGTACCAATGGACATCTTACTGTGAGTGTACAAAAGTGATCCGGTCATTGTCAAACAATTAAAACAGTGCATATTGGATGCTTTTGACAACGGTGGTGGACATTTCGAAGGACAATGGAAATACTTGTAAGTTTAGTAAATGATACGTACTTAAAGTAAATAATAATTTGATGCGGGCGGCTCAAAATCGGTCTGTGTTCTCCACAAACCTTGAGGAAGGCCTATGTCCAGCAGTGGACGTCTCTAGGCTGACATGATGATGATAAAGATAGCAGATGATTCTAACTTCATAAATACGCCAAAATTACCCTTTTCTTTTAGTCCAGAACACCTTCTTTTATTTTGATATTTGTTTGCTTTCTAATTACATACCTCCGTATTTAATTACTTGTTAAACGATAAATTTTACCGGTCCTAAGCCCGAATGAAGTATAAAGCAGAGGGTAGAATTAACAAAATTAAAAAATAACTACCTACATTTATTATTTTTCTTCATTTTATTTTTCTATGGCTACCTACATAATAAGTGCGACAGAGAGAATGCGAATGAGCAGGATGGAATATTATCAATGAATTAGTGAATGGATTGTAAAATATGACTATGATTTAAGTGAGATTTTCTACAATAAACAAATGATAATAACTTTGCTCTTTATTGATATTATGAAATTCTTACGACACATATATGATAATAATATCTTCGCTAATAATCTGTCCTTAAAGTTTTTGTACTAATTAAAAAATAGCGGTGTATAGAGCTACAAAGCTATCCTTTCTAGGCACCTTTTAGTTGCTGCTTAACAAAACATTTCGCAGTGCGTACGGAGTATTACGGAGCTATACAATGTGTCGTGTGTGTATATGTGGTCTATTGTCATGCCTGTCTGACATTTGTGTCAAGATTTAATGTCGAACATTAAAGTCGAAATTCATGTTATGAATTGTGGAGTATTTTGTACTCATTCATATTTTTGCGTGGATTCTGAATTTTCTTATGGTAATGTAGCTTTTTAATTAAGTATTGGTTCTGAAACCTATTGGGAACTTATTTTATTTGCATAGTCTAGTGGTTCTACGACAGTCTGTAAAAATGTGTAGTATATTATTATGTAGTATTATGTAGACGGTTAGTTTTCAATAGATTAACTAAATGAAAATATAGATTTTTCTTGGATTTACGCGAATGTTTAATTTCAATGAAAATAAAGTCTTAAAAACTTTAGCAGTATAAGCGATAGATAGCCTAGTGGAGATACGAACAGATTGCCATGCAAAGGGTTACTGAGTTCGAGTCCACGGCGCGCACTGACTTTTCAGTGTTATGTGCGTATTGAATTATTGAATAGCGTTTGCCCAGTGGCCTTTGGGTTGCGGAGGCCAGACATACAGTCGCTTTGATAAAAGCTAATATTCAGTCAAATTCAGTTAGACCATTAAGCGGACCTCGGTTTGCAACTGGTATAACGTTAGGAAGATGAATATAGAAATAAGTTTACGGAATGTCTAGTACTCGTTTAAGATAAAATTCGATTCAATATTCGATCTTGCCACTTTTTGGCATTTTACATTCATTTTTATACAAAATATGTCAAACACGAATCTTGAATCGCAAAAACGAATCTCGAATATTGAAACCGGCCGTAAGCCGCATTACTTACTGAATCCATTATAAACCATTCACTACAAATCTATTGATTCGTAACCAATAACCTCTATACGACATGTTACTTACACATCCACATCACCGCGAATCTCTTATCATAAAAAGCTTGAATTCACAAATTCTTTTCCATTTACCGTCTTTTTAATTTTTTATCTGAGGCATTCTATAAAGAATTTGCGCAAATAGCACTGGTTCATTGCGAATTTCATATTGAGGAGTGGCCAAGCATCACAGTTTGAATTATTCTATCTATCTATCTCTATCGTCACGCCTGTCTCCCATTTGGTTAGGCAGAGACTATGGAACGCCAAATGCTCCGGTTCAAACACACCTCTTTCGCTTCCTCGACATTCATTAACCTCATCATACATGCTCGCCGGTTATGGGTACTTTTAATTTGGCCCTTTTTAAGAACGTCACCTATTTGGTTGGCGTACGTCCGTCTTGGGCGTCCCCTACCGACATTACCATTCATTCTTACACTATACACTTCTTTCGTATTTCTTCTTTCATCCATCCGTTTCAAATGTCCAAACCATCGCAACATTCCTTTTTCAATCCTTATCACTACATCTTCTTTCAGACCACACTTCTCTCGTATCACACTGTTTTTCACTTTATCTATTAGCCTTACTCCGCACATACTCCTCAAAGCTCTCATCTTCACAGCATTGATTCTTCTTTCATGCTTCTTCTGCCTTACCCATGATTCGCTACCATACATCTGCGTTGGCGCCAAAACTCCCTGTAGTACAGCAAGGCGAGCCTTACTTGGGATAATTTCGTTACTAATGCTTGCGCTGCTACGCGCGCAAATTTTTATTATTATAAATGTAGTTAGCGGCTATACACGCCGCCCGATATTGTAGCTATGAGCTGTTCACAGCAACTCATAGCCAACGAGTTGTTGGCATTCATACAACATGCCATTGACACCATGGACGAGGTCAGCATTATGCAGATCTGCAAGACCAACTTCAAGGAAGACGATATCAGTGCTGGTAAAAAGCTACTGTATCAGGCGCTGAACAAGTTGGATCAGATGCCGTCTCGGCGAAGGGATGGCACCGAGAAAAGTGTCCAGGACATTATCTCATTACTGAAGGTGACCGACCCTGACGACGTGTGGGGTGAGGAGTGGTGACCTATCGTAATCTTAGTCCGCCACCACACGGAAAATTTGAATTATTCAGACATCGGATATGATATATATTTATAGCGAAAGATATATAAGAATATATAAGAAAGATATATCGGATATTTCTAGCGAAAGCATACGCTTATACAAGCGTGAGTGCTTTTGTATTTCGTATTGCCGCTTTAAAAGTGTTTCATGTTTTCAATTACGTTTATGCTACAGTTTTGATATTAATGCCTTTTTATGGAGTAGTTGATGAGTTTCATGATTTTTGTTTATTACTATAAATTCGTGATTAAAAAATTAAATACAAGTACATTTAGCCGATCTTAATCGCGACCTAGAACGTTCGTGGTCGCAGAAGAACAGAACTCAGTCGAAAAGAATAAAAAGAGGTATTTATGCCTTAAATTTCTTAGCTATCGTAATTGAGACCCGCTAAATGAACTTGTATTTTACTCTGCTGTACTGGAGGTTGTTGGTTAGACTTCCACTAATGCAAGCACGGTAAATTGTTTTAAATTTGGTGTAATTTGTTTAATAAATATGGAAGTACTGTATGTTTATCAGTTATCAGATTTCCAAATGCGGGCTCTGCCTCGTTTGATCACACTAAGAAGATATCGTGAAGAAACCTGCACATATTTTTCCATAATGTTCCCAAGAGACATGTGAAGTCTGTCAACCCGCACTTTCACAGCATGGTGGACTTTAGTCTATATTCCTACTAATTTTGCAAGGCTGATGATGACTATGACAAAATTTATATCGCGGATTTATATATTAAGATGCGCTTTTGTCGACTAACTACATAATTTGACTATGCTTATATCTTGCTTTTATTTAATCAGTATTTCTTTCACTTTTTCTATCCCCGCATTAGTTTAATAGCTTATTGGTCACCTGATTTGTCTTTTTATCTATAATAATATTATAATTGATTTCATTCTAAAATATCCCGATTAGCGGCAATAGGCTCGCCACCAATTACGCGGGATCAAAACACTGGCGAAAAGTAGGCGTTTAATATGCCTCTGCCTACCCCTTCGGGGAAACAGGCGTGACTCTATGTATGTATTTCGTTCTACACCAGAGTGTTACTTATAATAACATAGTAAGTTTATCGCGATAGTTACTACGGTTACGGAGAAATCTCCGTAATTACATTAACGGATGAAACAAGCCACTTCACAAGGAATAACCAAGAAGCGAATTCATTTTCTGCTCTAGACTACATTGAAAATGCAATATTCACAAAGTTTACTATGAAAGATTAGGTACCTATATAAAATTCTGCCTGCGTAGTAATTTTTTATAAGGCGCTAAATTGGAATGAATTTCGCCACGAGTGGGCGTTCTAACTTTAAAACCATTATGCCTAAGGAAAGTCGCGTAGATGACTTGTTATAGCCCTCATTCGAAGTATAAAATTTCCTTATTACTAGGTATACATATTGTATAAATTGATTTGAAGGGAGAGGAAACGCGATTTATAGGGTGATGTGGCTCTATAGAAATGTGGAACACATATTTGAATTTCTTCGCTGTCTGTCAAGCCATTCCATTGACACATGTGGGTGGGTGAATTGACTTATTCATTCGTCAGTATGTGTGGAATTGAATTATCAGGTGAGATAGATATTTCATTGTATTGTTACATAATTCAATATGCTGGTTACATGTGAACCAGCTGATGGATACGTTATCGGGATGATTTGTCAATCCTTTTGACGTCAATAAACTTATCAAGCAGGGAAAGCTTACAGTAGTTGTAGTAGAACAATCAACTTGAACCTTATTTTTAGAGTTTCACATGAAACGTTTCCTAGGTTGTTAAATAATAAAAATCACAAAAAACAGCCACAAATATGCATAATCAGCACAAGCAATATTTTGGATAATCAATATTTTGCTTTCGCTATAAATATTTTACTTAAGTTAACCTAAAACTTAATAACGTAAAACGTAAAGTGTCTTCCTACCGACTGAACGAGGAGCACTTGTTTAAGAACGAGCTAAAAACGCTACAAAACACATTAACGTAATGTACATTTACTCTCTCATACTGCCAGACCAAGACTAATTGAAGAAGAAGAAGTATTCATGTTCATTAGTCCAGTTTGGACGGGCTTCAAGTCTAACTGCAGCCATTTACATGCTTAAGTCAACGTAAAGCGAATGCTTTCTGACCTCTAAGCTAAATACTGATTTAAATTAGATCCTGTCTCGAACTGAGCTACTGCCACACTACACTTGAAACACCATAAACTAAATGTTGAGTTACTTTGCCCGATGGCTACATAAAACTTGTGTTATAAAGTAGGCTGCTGTTGTTGTTCTGTTATTTATGTACATTTTGTGTATACGTAATTGTACATATTGTAGGTTCCATAGTACGACTGCATATTTGGCGTAGTCGTTTAAGCAGTTGCTACGATATTTATAGTTCCAACGATTATTACGTGTTGTCTTGATGAACACGTGGGATCCAGAAAATATTATTGTTTTGAGTCTGTACTGTATTTTGCGCAACTAAACTTTAATAAATGCTCGGTCATTTCAAGCAATGGGTAATTTTATGAAATGGCTGACGGATACATCTTTGCTGTGCAATTTCCTTGTCTGTAACGATACTTAATTATAATATTATCATGGAGATGTAATTAGGATATTGGTTTCTTAATTATGATTATTTTAATAAAAAATACGATCATGATTAATCCCAACATATTCAGCACACAACCCCATACATATATTAACTCCAAACATACATCCAAAGAAGCAAACTTAAAGTCTCTATAAGCTTCGGATATACATCTTTTCGTGAAGGTCAATCGAAAATTCCCAAATACCTACCTTCATTCGCGTCCCAATTCACCTGGCTCCCAAAGGAATATTAATACAATCGGAATCAATTTATCTTGCACAACAAATGAATGAACGGATATAAATTATTCATGTTCAATAACAAGAAACTGCGGACGGTTTGTAAAATTTATTATATTGTAATGTTGGCACAATGGAAGATTGGGAAGGCTTATCGATAACGTTATCGCCTTGCCATCCTTTGTTGCTTAGGTGTAAAAACATTATCAAAATAAATGTCCAGGCATAAAATTAGTTTTATAATTACTAAGTATTTTGCTTTGGCGCTGACTGAAATCAAAAAAAATAAATAATAATCTCATGTCACACTATTTGTTATCGAACTCCTTCAAAATGGTTTGATCGATTTGTATAAATTTTTCGTATTCAGTAACTCTGAGAATGTATCGTGGACAATTTTTTTAACGATTTGACACAAGAAAATATCTATAACTCTAAATTTAAGTATGTGGCAAAACAAGGTTTATCGGGCCAGTTAGTAATTATTTATCATGATAGTTTATGATTAGACTTATTCTATTGATTAATATAAGGCTGTTTTAATAAGTAAGGGAAGGTACGCATAAAAGACAGAAATAAATATAACCTAATTTGTTTAACAAAAAAATTGTTTTGAATTGTAATTTAGATCATATTCATAGACATTCATATCTAATACACAAATCCGTAAACTGTCTCAAACACCAAGTAAACTTGTGTACACACAATAAACATTCAAACTTTTGAACAAAAACCTTAAAAAGATAATATATATGAACGACATGTTTCACTCAAATAATGTAAGAGACTTAAAAAAATTCATGTTAATACGTTGCTTGAAGTTGGCATATATCAGGTAAACTACTACTGGCTTACGATATGTAGCTCTCATAGACTTTTGTACTAACAGACGACTGCTATTTTCTAGGGTAACGTAGAATTTTATCGTTTAGATCCTTGAAAAGAGAAACTTCATTCAGTCAAGGTATGTTTACATCTTTTTTAAGTAATCCGCAACAAAACGTATGTTTTTTTTATAAGCCAACGCCTTTCTTTTGTTTTCTTTTTTTTATCCGGCTGTAGAACGCTTCTAGATTTAAAATACCAATTTGTGGATCAGTCAAAGTATTGTTCTTTGTCTACATAAAGTGTATCTCAACATAAAGTTTCAAATTTTATAATTTGTTTTTAAGGCTTCGGAAAAGCTTTCGCTTAATAATGCGACGCCGAAAATAAAAATATTTAACACTAAAATGAAAAATCTATTTCTGCTGAAATTTATGCCGCTGCAGTCAAGCAAAACAAAACCCATATATACGTTGCCAAATTACAAATAAAAATACATAGTGGATTATAAATGAACGCTTCAGAAAAAGGCTACGCGGTCAGTGATAAATGAACTACCGCAAATGCAATTGTGGTCATCTTCCCAATGTTATTTTTTTTATGGTATTAGGCGGCAAATGAGCAGACGGATCGCCTGATGGTAAGCAATTACCGCCGCCCATGGACACAAGTAACACCACAGGAGTCACAAGTGCGTTGCCACCCCTTGGAGTTGGGAAAAGGGATAGGATGAGGAGTGGGATGAGGGAGAAGGAATAGGGGATATGGCCTCCGGCACTCTCACTCACCGAACGAAACGCAACAGTTTAGGTACTGTTACTTTACGTCGATTTTCTGTGAGAGGGTAGTACTTCCCCGGTCGAGCCGGCCATGTAAAGCAGCGTGTGTTGCAAATTCGAACAGTGTGCGATACAAATGTGTACTTGGCATGTAAACTGGTTTTTGTAAACGTAAAGACATTCTCAATGTAATATAATTTTGAGAGAATGTCTTAGTCTCACTTGAAGATATTACTTGACAAACCTCATTACTAATCAAATGTTTGTAATTATTTCCAATCAATTTATCTTATTTTAAATGTGTAAAATCAAACTTTGTTTGTATGGTATGACGATTTGGCTTTTTATACACGACATTTGTACAAAGCTTTTGTGAAATAATATGTATATAATTAAGAAAATGTAATAGAAGATACATACAAGTATCTAATGGATCCGTTGTAGCCAGCCTATGTAATCTATGAATACCAGTGAAGTTTAAATTTGCTAATAATAATTCACGAAATTCAAGACAAAGCAAAGTAGTTTCTCTAAGCAAATTCTCGAAATTTCCGCGAAGGCCACTATCAATCACGCTCGTTAGACAAAACTGGTAAAGTGATATCGTCACCAATAGTGCACTATAATACCTACTTGACACAAACTAGAGATGCGCAAACTATATCACTTGAAAGAAAAGAGAGATACATATCTTTTGAATCAAAAGATATGTATCACTCTTTTATATCTTTATATCACTTGTGATGGAATGGTTGAGCATTTAAATCATTAGATCAATGTTTCATCAATCATATTATATAGCATTGATATAGTGAGTTAAATCAATCTTAATCTATCAGTGTATGTAGTAGTGAAGAATTTGAATTCAAAATAAGACGTTTATGAATAATTGCGGTAATTAAGGCTACCCGCTTTAAAAAGCATGTGCGAAATTTTAATTGATATAGAATACGTATTCTGTAAACCTATAGCAAAAAAAATGCGAAAGGCCGTCGCCGCGTCGCTCAAGCGTATCATTCGCACACAAAAAATTTGTTACAGTAAAAATGAACAATAATATTTTATTGAAACTCAAAAAGTGCCTATATGCGTCTATACATAATTATAAAGTAATCATAGATTTGGATTATAAGTACATGCTAAACTGCATTTTATGTTTTGAACATAAAGATTACTTTTACGCTGCCAAATCTTCGCTTACACACACATGCATAAGTCACCGGCCGATACTCTGTGCCTACTTAGTGCAACGCTTATTCTCTCCCGCTCTGATTCATAGAAATCAGCCATACTCTGTTTCACTTTACGTATATCCTAATTCAGTAGATCTAAAATGAACCATGAGCGTAATGAGTTAAAGATATATTTGAACTGAGAGTGATATAAAGATAGAGTGATTCATTTCAAATGATATGTATCTTTTGTATCACTCACTCAGGAGTTACACATCTCTAACACGAACTAATGTCAATTGGCTACTTTTGTTTATTTTAAGTTATAGTTAATCTTCCATGTAAAGACTCTGCAAGCCAGAAACTATTAACACCAAGTAACAATTCACTTGGTCTCCATAATCTGAGTGTAGATCACATTCTGTCTTGTGGTTTTGTAAATGTAAAACGAGGATAATCTTATGTATAAACTAAAAAAAATGAAAATTAACTGATACTTAGTATGCCTAATTCTATTCCAAATACAATCTCTGTGCATACTTTGATGAAGAAAAAAAACTGTATGACACATTAGCACTCACTGTACCTATCTACTGTGATATAATCACTTTAATGCTGTACTGCACATTTTGATCATCATCATCAGCCCTTTATACTGTCCCACTGCTGGGCACAGGCCTCTTCTCACTATGAGAAATGTATGGCCATAGTCCACCACGTTGGCCAAGTGAGGGTTGGCAGACTTCACATGTCTTTCGAGAACATTGTAGAAAACTCTCAGACAGGTAGGTTTCCTCATCATGTTTTCCTTCACCGATAAGCAAGCTATAATAAACAATTTAATATGCACTTCACTTTGACGTCATTGGTGCGTGCCGTGGATTCGAATCTGAGAATGTTGTCATGAAGATCTTTGACAGTCGTTACAGGGCGTCAGTAACTTCTAAATAAACTGACACTACTCTAAACCATGGAATATCGCTATCCCTTCGGGTTGCGGAGGTCAGACAGGCAGTCGCTCCGTGGAAAAGCTAATATTCAGCCAAATCCGGTTAGACTAGAAAGCGGACCCCAGACTGAAACTGGGATAACGCTAAGAGAAATAAGTGGAAATAAAATTTCGTTTTTAGAGCAAATATGGCTCGCTTTTTGGAATGGCCTTTTGTGCACCAGTTTTGTGTGTTAGTTTAGTACGTTGTGGCGTAGCTGATATTTTGCAATGCAGCTCATAATAGTTGAATATTTTGTTTGTATTATGCTTTGTAAAGGTTCAAATTTGCACGATCTAATATAGTGATGATTTTAAAATTTCTACTAGTATTTGAACGGAAATTATAGAGAACTAGATACTGCGTGGCAACTATGACTCTTAACATGATGTTTTGTAGCCTATAACCTTCGTTGATAAATGAGATATCCAATACAATACGAATAATTAAAATCGCACTAGTAGTTCCTGAGATAAGCGAGTTCAAGCAAACAAACAAACTCTTCTGCTTTATAATATTAAATATAGATATAGTTTTCCAAAAATATTTGTGTAAAGCTTCTTATATTTACGTTTTTTTGTCATCTATTCTACTTAGGTCTGTCAAATTTGAAGGAGAACATCAGACAAAAATATACAATATTGCCATAATTTTCTTCAAATGCTTGTTAGGTATACCAAACAAATTTATGTAGCTATGATAATTTTCCCTCTCACACTGAAAAAAGACATGTTCCTAATTTGATTCACAAACAAAGCTGATATTATATTGAAAATATGAGTACATGCCACCGAAATTTCATATCACATTTTCATTTTTATATTACGGAACCTCCTACTACTCTATTTATTCAGTCATTTTTTCCTTTTAAAGCCGTTACCAATTCAATAAAAAGAAATTCTAATGAAATCGGGTTGAAAAGTTATACCTTACCCGTCAAAAGATAAAGAAAGGTTTATTCTAAAAAGATAATGTTTTCAACCTTTCAGCAGTGCGATATAAGTTTAGAACATCTTACAAATACTATGGCTTCTTTAAAGAAATCGATGTAGGTATAGAGATAGAATTCTATGATGTTTTTTTTAGAATATCGAATTTTATTTGTCGGTTCTCAAGAAAGGGTCATTTCAATTTTTTTGTCTTAAACTTAACCAAGCTTAAGAACTGATCAATCTGTCTCCCATATTCCTTTTCATGTATTTACTAAAAGTTAAACATAATATTAAAATATATACCGTTATTCATAACGTCTTAAATACATGAATAATAAATACCACATTTAAAAACATCAAACGTTGGAAAAAAATGAACGCGTTAAATATACCAGTCGACCCAATCACATTCACTCTCCATTAAAACCTTTACATGCCGTCAGATTTATAAAAATAATATTCCGACAATCATAAATTAGTTGCCGAGTATCATCTCCTTGTCAAAGCTGTCCAAAACAAAGGGGACAACACAATTTTGAAGCATTTTTTGTAATAAAACCTTGTCATTAGATTGAAACAGATTCCAATTATATTTGAGCATTTACGTTAGATAAATATACTTACAATGATTTGTTTATTAACTTATTATTTTGTGCCGAAAATATGACCTTCCTTTCTCGGAAAAATTAAACCAGCTGCGAGGCAGTTGTAGTGACAATATTGTTTCTTTGCTTGTCTTCATGTAAAAGCCTGTTAAAATTATAAAATATTGAATCAGATTGTAAACTTCAAATAAAAGTAACAAAATGAAGATATTTGTATCATTCAAGGTTAAAAACGAAGTTGAAACTGAATATAAATCTTAAATTAACCGATTCGATAGCTATGAATGACGCCTACTTCATATTTGTAAATGGATTTCGATAGTACTGAAATTTTATTCATAAAAACCTCTCTCTGTTCGTGGAAATGGGGTACAAACAGGTAATAAAGTTAAAGCCGTATTATGTTCTGGTAATTTTTGGAAGCTGATATTGTAGTCAGCTAGTTTACTATATTATATGCTCTATAAATAACTCCATATTATATAATCATGAAGTAGTCTATACTGTGGAATAAATAAATACTTGGCGAGATGTACTAGTAAGACTACAAACTAGATCACCTGCAAAAGCTCCTGTAGTGAAAACATTGCGAGACTTTTAACCCCCGACAGAAAAAGAGGGATGTTATATGTTAGACCTGTCTGTCTGTATTTGTTTGTGGTACTATGGCTACCGATTGCATTGTTGGATTTGAGTGCGGTATTTTTTAAACGAAAGCCTTGGCTATTACGGTGGTTTCTAGCTATCTAGTGTAACGTAATACTACGTATTGCGTTATAATATCTTGCAGGCGCTTAACGCAGTGGGTGGAGCTTAGTCCGCAGAGCGTTTCGCTAGGAATTGTTACCTTATATGATCATAGACAGAGCCACAGGCAGTCTGTGACTCATTGGTCTATGACTGTATAACATGGGTGCGCGATCTAAATCGGTCACTTTCCCTAGACATCGCAACACTGCCGCTACACCTTGTTATTATTCTGTCTTCTACTTCCCTATCTACTGTCCCGCTGGGGGTAAGCATAGTCTAGTTGTCTGTGTGCCTATATGTTCTGTCTGTAGTATGTGTGTCTCCTAAACATAACAGCCGATCTAGAAACAGCCTGTTCCTGACCGGTTGTTATGTATTCTCTGTGCTGTTTCCAGTTCTCCCTACGGGCCACGATTCTCCCTACGGGTTTGCACCTGTCTCCTACCTACGGGCTACAAGCTACGAGCTGCTGGCACCGTGCCGCTACTAGCTACCGCCCAAGCATCCACTCCTGCGTACGAGCTTCCACAGCCGGGCCACTAGCACCTGACTGCACCGGCTTACGCCTGAGCATTACCGCTCGGCCCACATCGGCTGCACCACCTGAGCCTCCGCTCAGCCTGCCCAGCGCGCACTTCGGCCAGCTCACCGGTGACCCTACGAGCAGCTACCCTGCGAGCGTTGGAGAGCAGCAGGAGTCTACTTTCCAGCCTTCAGGCCAGTGCTTACCTAGTTCGGTCATACTGTATGTAAGCGGTAGTGAGACGTAATAAAAAACCTGTTCAGTCTAGCAGTGTTTCTTTTGAAGTTTGAACCCCGACATCCTACCTGAGACCACGTCTCAGTGGCGCCCAACTCGATTTGTCTCACTTCCAATTACTGCAATTGTTCTTGTATAGTAGGTCAGTCTTTGTAAACGGGCAGGTGCAGACATCAGCGAACCGGTACGTACTATGTTACTTGTATGTATCTGTGTATTTCTGTCTATCTTCGATTTCTATTCTTGTATAATTATTATGTGTTCTCCTACTATTGTCTAACTTAAATTTCAACTACTGATTCCCCACGTAACAGTTCGCAATTTGAAATAACGGTTTTTTCTTTTTGCAAGTCACTATCTATTGTCGACATTTTTACACCGAATCATCGTAGTATCTTTGTAAAGCAGAAGTATTGCACACAGAGGGCTGTAATATACTTACGTTTTGCTATCATACCTATCTTACATTTTATATCATCATGAGCACTAACTCTATCAAGTACTTCCTACTTGGTAAGAATGAACTAGCCTACGAGGTCGCTATTCGCGGAGAGGAGCCGGCTACCTCTGTTCTAGGTTTACGGAAGCAGCTACCTAAGCTACTCGAGCTGATTCCGAATGACGAAATCCTGGAGTCAAGATGCTGGCGGGAAAAATTCCGAATTATTCCCGTCGAATACTTCGGAAGTATTCCGAAATATTCCGAAACTTTGGGAATATTTCAACTGTCAAAAAAAAAACAGGAAAATTGACCTTACTATTTCGCGCTTGGAAGTTGTAAATTATATTATCTTTGTTTGCTTGCAAGGTTTGCCTTTATTTGTTTTTATTGACTGGGCTATTATACGCGTTATGTAGGTAGGTAATGATTAATACCATAGAATAATACATAATACTGGAGAATTAATACCTACCTATGCGACTCGCAAATACTCGCGATGCGTACAGAGCTACATAAAAACAAACCAAAAACATAGGTAGGTAAACCTTTTTCAAAAAACAAATCAAATATGCTAGGCCTGGTTTTTTATTCCACAACTAACATTTATAAAAATAGCATTCGATTTCGAAATGAGTAGGTACCTCCCTAAAAACAAAAGTATAAAAATCCTGTTAATCGCAGGCTAACATATCTACCTATAAAAACATCAACATATACCTATTCAATCCCATTTATAATAAAAACCCACCACACCACAAACAAACACGTTTATTCCTATTATTTATATTTTTATTCGAGCGGAATATTCGGCGGAAACATTCGATTGCGGGGTATGAATCTTCCTCGCGGGGGGGAAAACTTCTCCGGGGAGCATCACCCCGCACCGATGGCGGTGCCTGCACGCATGACTCGTGGCAGTCGGGCGCGCGCGGCGCGGCGCCCGCTAGCGCGGCGGCACCGGCCGGCGCACAAACACAGATTACTAAATAGTTACTTGCACACAGGGGCAGCGTCGGCGGCGATCGACGATCGATGCAAAATACGATTTTTCAGCAAAAAAAATATTAATCTTAATCAAATTCATTTTGAATTATTCTGATTTAAAGACTTTCTCAGAAGTATTCCGGAATTATTCAGAAGTTTTGTAACTACTCAGGCCTAGACATAGCAGACGATTTCAAGGGAGCTAGCGTGTCAGTTGCCGATTTAGCTTCGCGAATCCCTTCCCTTAAGGAACTATACGACAACAACTTGGCGAAGAGAACTACGGCCTTGCACAACCAAGTCTACCACAGGTTGAGCAGATTTGGCAAATCCGATACTAAATACGGCAAGAAAAAATCTGAGCTGACTGAACGCTTTCGGATGCTGTCGTCAGAGCTGTCTAAGATAAAACACTCGAATGTTCCATCGGCGGAAGCCGGGACCGCGATGACTTGCACGGATTCTACCCCTACACAGGCAGCGTCGACTCCGGTAACTGTCTACTGCGAGCATTTGAGGGTTGGTGACCTATTGAAACTCAAATTCGACGGAACAGGCTGCGTTCTGTTACGGGGTCCCTTTCCGAGGTCTTTTTAAAAAAAGATATTTTAAAGTTAACTAGACTATTTATTTCGATAAAGAGTTAACAAGAGGAAAGGACCCGTAAGGCAACCGTATCTCGCGAGCGTTCAGCATAGACTGTTCGATCTATGAGTCGACTGGCTATTGAAACAAAATGCTGACGTAACAATAATGCTTCAAATGCTAGTGTGCACGGCTAAGGGCCGTGTTAGCTATAAGGTGTTCAATACCGGGTTATAACACCTCCCCCTTTAGAGTGAACTTCGGGGATGGACGCCGAAGTTAACTTTAAAATGAGGTTCTTAAAGCTGGAGTCGGGATTTCTTGAACTGTTCTTTGCAGTTCTATGGAATCCGTCTCCGGTTTATTTGATTTGCGAAATCTATATTTGTGAAAACGAGGGTTGCTGCCGGGTTTACAAAACGTTAATACAAGTTTGTATATAAGGTAAAGTACAATGATACATACGATTATATTTATAGCTATGGAATAATGTGCTCCATACTCGATTATATGTGGAGTTTCTTTAATGTTTTCCACGTCGGATAAAAGTTTAATGGATAATTTATCAATCGATTGAATATCGTTTAAATCTATGGGTTCTAAACGAGAGAGGGGCAAATTATTTGTTACATTCTTAATTTTATTAATGTTACAAGAAATGCAAGAAGGTAAGTTAAAATCTGGCATATTAATTGGCGAAGTTAAATTTAATACATTGTTATATTTAGGGAACAGTGTTGTACCTTTACAATAAGCTATACAATTAGTCGGTATTGTAAGTATACCGATACCAGATATATTTGTTTCTTCTATTTTATTTGAGTTTCTACAGTCAATAGATAGTTTAGCTGATTCTGATTGTATATAAATATATTTGTTATTACTTATTGATTTAAAAATATTCAATTTACCATAGATGTATTTCATATTACATTGTTTAGGAATATCCACAATAGATTTAGATAACAATTCAGTTTCACAGTTAGGGTTTGAATCGGTTTTATGAGTTATAGGGATGTCACATAGATATTCTGCTGAGTTTACAATTTTGCAGTTGTCTAGTGTTTCTAAATTACAATAATTTGATTTATCTTTTGTTATAGCCATATACTTACTACTAGGTACAATGAGACTGTAAATGTCTGATTGGTTTACATGTGGTGTTGGTAAAGCAACTTTATTATACAACATATATTCAAGGTTAGAGACTAACGGTATTCGTAACAGGAAAACTAATTTACCATTGAAATAATAACATAACAAACTGGAGACTTTTACAATGTTATGAATGGAGCTTATGTCTAAATACAAAGGCAGGTTAAGATTGTTCGGTAAGTGCCTAATATTGTTGCTCAGTTCTCGGTATAAGAGTGCGGGCGACATGATTGCCGGATGTAAATTGTTTTGGCTACAGAAAAGAATCGCATTCGTTGTTTCTTCTAGTTGGAAGGATAGAGTGACCATAGAGGTTTCTAGTGAATTTAGAACAAGGTCTAAGCTTATTCGGGTTTCTATTGAATTGGCATTTATTGTTAAATTTTGTATACTGGCTGAAAGTTGGTCTATGGCGTTGTTCATTTTAATTTCATTCCTTTTAATCTTTTGTAAGGAGCTGTTATACGCTGATATGACAGAGTTTGTGATTAGAACATTGTTCTTTACTAAGGATGCCAATTTATCCTGGTTGACTTGTATGGACTCAATCGCTTGGTCATATTTTATGGCGTCGTTTTCGTCCAACGTGCCGAAAACATATTTAAGGGCAGTACCTATACCACCGACCCAAGCTCGCTTGGATCTATTATCGATTAAATGAGAGATTGAACTGAACAGTTTAATAATGTTTTGCTGTTGTAATACTAATGGTTCTATTATGTTATGGCATTCGAGTTCTGCGAGAATTTCCACTTGGTTACAGAGATTTATAAAAGTTTCCAATGATGAGTTAATGTTTTCTATATGCGGTTTGAAATGCGAAATTCCCATTGGCATGATAACATTTAATACACCATTAGAGATTTTTAAATTTCCTATATAGTCAAAATAAATTCCAGGACTCGTGGTTATCGGTTGGATATAGTAGTTGGGCGTCTGGAGTTCCGCTGAAGTGCTGTAAGTATATTATTTATACGTTACTATTGTATTCGCTTGTATATAAAACTAACAACTATTTAATCTATGCTTCTAACAAGGTATTGTTTATATTAAGTACTTATTTAAGCTAACAAAAGCAGTCTTGTGACTAACACATTATAACTAACATCTATACATCTAATACTAAAACTATAACGTAAAATTTACGTAAGTATTATTAACCTAGTTTACTAAAATTAACTTTTGTTTAGGTATGTTTATGTTTGCAGGTCGCCGCTGACTTCGGCGGGCTTTACCTCGTCATAATGGTGACGGACATGCCGTCTATTTATTAATAAAGATAAAGTGTTGTTACCATGAATTTTGACAACTTTATATGGGCCTTTCCATATTGGCGATAAAGCTTTTCGTAATCTAAGATGGTTCTTTAGGTAAACAAAGTCGCCTACTTTGTATTGTATAGGGCGTGAATGAGAATCGTAATAATTCTTAGACGATACTTTTGATCGCTGTATGTATTCTAAAGCTTTATCGTGAGAGTTCTTTAGACGGGTTTGTAACATGCGTACATACTCCGGGTATGTAGTACCTAGGGATTCGTCATATATTGAATTAGGAATAAATGGTTTGTTACCGAACATTAGCTCGTAGGGAGTGTAATGAGTTGTGGAATGGACGGTTGTATTGTATGTAAGCATGGCTGTATATACATAACGAGGCCAATCTGTTTGGTCTTCGTTTACGAAAGATTTTAGGTATTCCTTTAAGGTTGAGTGGCTCCGTTCTAGAGCACCTTGAGTTTGTGGATGGTATGGCGTGGACCATAGCTGCTTGATTTTTAATAAATCACACGTTTTTTTAAATAATTCTGACGTAAAGTTGGTACCCTGATCAGTGAGGATCATTTTGGGAATACCAAATATGGATATAAAGTGAAGTAAACATTCACTTGTTTCTTCAGCGGTAGTACTGCGTAGTGGATAAGCGGAGGAGAACTTGGTAAAGTCGTCCTGTAGGGTTAATATGAATCTGAGCTTTGCGGTTCCCGATTCGGGAAGAGGTCCTACAACGTCTAACGCTATACGCTCACACGGTTTGGTTGAAGTGCTTGTGATTTGCATCGGTGCACGATTTGTTTGGCGCAAAGCTTTGTTCTCTTGACATAGTTTACATCTTTTTACATAAGACTCTATGTCACTACGCATACTTTTCCAATAATACAATTCTTTCAATCTATTATACATACGACTGACACCTAAGTGACCAGCTGCTGGGATGTCATGGTTGTCGTATAGAATTTTCTTCACCTCGGACGGTGAGGGATAAGTAACATTATTATGGTAAATGTTTACTAGGATATTTGTATTATGGAAGAGGAAAATAATTATATTGTATATTTTTATAAAACTATGTTTTTCGAATGCATCACGGAAATCAGATATACTTATTTGTTGAGTATTTCCTATTATTATTAATTCGTTCCGGATGGCTTTTAGAGTATCATAGATCTCTTGATAGGATGCTTGATCAAAGTGATGGACTTTGACATAAAGGAGGTAATAAATCTTATTACCTAGGGCGATTTTCGAGAAGCTGTGTAGCTGTCTTTCTTGTTTAAGAATTTCGTCTCGGTTTTCTAGGTTACCTAATATTTCTTGTATGTAGGGGTTTGACTCATCGAGATCTAAAGATGTAGGGATAAGGATAACCTTATCGGGGCTTTTTAGTAAGCTCTGATTATGTTCAATAATTTTTGTATTATAAGAGTTACTTTTATTTGACAAGCGTTTTAGGGAAGTCGAGTAATCGTCTGTGATTATGTTGCTTGTCGATGGGGTAGGTTCGGCTGAAGTTTTAGGCGAGAGGATTTCATCGAGGGTTGGAGTGCGCTGTGACGTTCCAGGTAAGGGAGGCATAGGAGATTCTATGTTAAGTAGTTCTGGAGTAGCACATTCTAGGAGGATGTCTGGGTTTAGATCTTCAGACGGGAAGGAACGCGGTGATGTTAGTAAGTCCATTAGGTCTTTATCTAAGTTACTCGGTTCTAAAAGGGATTGTTCCAACTGTTCTGGATTGATGTCTTGACCTTGAGGGTTAGGTGTTTCATTAGTGACAGTTGGTTGGATGGGGTTCACAGGAAATCTGGAAAGGGCGTCCGCGTTTGCGTTTATCTTACCCTTTTTATACTGGATATCATATTCAAATTCTTCCAGCTTTAGCCTCCACCGGACAAGGCGAGACCCGGGGTCTTTACAGTTAAATAACCATTGGAGGGGCTTGTGATCTGTTAAGATTGTGAAGCGGCGGCCATAAATGTATGGGCGAAATGTTTTTGTGCCGAAGATAATTGCCAGGCACTCTTTTTCAGTGACACTGTAGTTACACTCGGCTTTGTTTAGGGTGCGTGACGCGAATGCAATTGGGCGATCTTGCCCGATAGGTCCTTGGGACAGGATGGCGGAGATGGCGTAATTGGATGCGTCACAGGTAAGTAAGAAGGGTTGATTAAAATCCGGGTAGGCGAGGATGGGAGCTTCTACTAATTTATTTTTCAGGGTTTCAAAGTTAAGCTGCTGTTCATTACACCAATTAAAGGGGACGTCCTTTTTCAGTAGAGAGGTAAGTGGTTTAGCAAGCTTAGAGAAGTTTGGGATAAAACGCCTATAGTAGGATACCAATCCTAAAAAGGATTTGATGTCTTTGGGGGACTTCGGAGTTGGATACTGTGTGACGGCCTTGACCTTATCAGGATTGGGTTTAACACCGTATTGTGTTATAATATGGCCTAAGTAAGTAACCTCCTTTCGTAGGAATTCACATTTCTCCGGTTGGAGTTTAAGGTTGAACTCTCGAAGTCTATCGAAGACGGCTCTTAGGTTTTGGATGGCTGAAAGCAGGTCAAATGCATACAGGACTATGTCATCCAAGTAAACGAAGCACCTGGAGCCCTGGAGGCCCGTAAGGCAGGTGTTCATGAGTTTTTGGAACGTGGATGGGGCATTCTTCAGCCCAAAAGGCATGCGGTTAAATTGGAAGTGACCCTGAGGTACAGAGAAGGCTGTTTTGGGTGCGTCTTCTGGGGAAATCAATAATTGATGAAAACCTGATGATAGGTCGAGTGTCGTGAAGTACTGGCTCTTTCCTAACTGGTCGAGGATCTCAGTAATCTGAGGAATGGGGTAAACTTCACCTATTGTGATGTCGTTTAGTTTTCTATAGTCAATGACTATACGCCATTTCTTTTGGCCAGAGGGGTCAGCCTTTTTGGGGACGACCCAGATAGGAGACGACCAGGGAGAAGACGACGGTGTGATAATGTCTTGGTCTAACATTTTATTTATTTGAGTTGCCACTTCTTTCTTGTGGCACTCAGGGAAGCGATAGGATTTAGTATGTATGGGAGTGTCACTGGATGTTTTGATTTCATGTTGGATGGCGGGTGAGAAGGACAAGGGTTCATCTGGAAGATGAAATATGTCAGAATATTTTGAACAGAGGTCGAGAAGGGCTTCCGCTTCTTCTTCGTTCAGGTGTGACGTTCTCAAAAGGTCTAGTACCTTCCTAGTGCGCTCACTTACATTGCCAGTGTAAGAGGGCAGTGTGGTTGGACAAACCTCTATAGGGTCCAACTTAAGGTTGAGATTACGCTTGATCTCGGCGGGTTTATTGGAGGTATTTATAACCGAAATGTTAATTCTTTGGTTATCCTTCACCTTTACTAGGCAATTGGCTACGAGAAGAGTCTGGGATAGGTGTTGGTCTAATACCATACCCTCTTTCAATTCGGGATTTGCTACAGTACATTCAATCACGGTCTCTGTCCGTGGTGGTATGACGTAGCAGGGATCGAAGAAGTGAATCTTGATTTCACTTCGCTTTAATTTTAAAACATTACGGCGATAGTCGATATTGCAACTTTTGCTCGTGAGGAAGTCGTTGCCTAATATACCATCGTAAGGCAGGTTGATGTCTTTTATGACATGAAACTTGTGACTGGTTGGACAAGTATCGGATAGGTTAAACTTTAATTTGAAATGTCCTATTGTTTGGGTATTGTCCTCACCAGGGTCAATACCTTTGATGTTGATTGGTTTACGGGTCAAGGGTGGCTGCTTCAGTACACTGGACTGTTTAAGCAGGCAAATGGCAGAGCCTGAGTCTACCAAAAGGTTGAGCGGTAAATCAGAGATTTCCGACTTTACTACTACATGAGGTAGAAGTCTTTTGGTAGTGTCAATGTTGACCTCGTAAATTTCCTTGGTATCCGTATTAAGGTTTCCATTTTGGGGCTGGTTACCCTGTCGTATAACCTTAATAGGGTGATTTGAACTAAGGTTCCCGTTTTGGGGCTGGTTACCCTGCTGTACAACCTTAGGAGGACGATTTGGATTAAGGTTCCCGTTTTGGGGCTGTTTACCCTGCTGTACAACCTTAGAAGGACGATTTGGTTTAAGGTTCCCGTTTTGGGGCTGGTTACCCTGCTGTACAACCTTAGAAGGACGATTTGGTTTAAGGTTCCCGTTTTGGGGCTGGTTACCCTGCTGTACAACCTTAGAAGGACGATTTTGATTAAGGTTCCCGTTTTGGGGCTGGTTACCCTGCTGTACAACCTTAATGGAGGCTACTAATTTTTTAGTAGGCTTGGGACGAGGGCCTTTGCTCTCGGGATGTGTGCCGTCGTTTTTAGGATGGCTACGTCCTGGGCGGCACAGTTCCAGGACGCCTACTGGTTTAAATTCTCGTCAGCATCCTCGTCTTCGGTGTCGTCATCGTTATCGTTGTCGACATAGCTAACCTGGGAAGGTTTTTGAGGGGAGAAGGACGTAGACGGTTTGCTGTCTGGCTGCGAGGCAAAGTGCCGTTTGTTTGCGGCTTGCCTCCTTTGACAGTTTTGGATTTCATGCCCTGTTTCCTTGCAGTATTTGCAAGTTAGATTAGGGTTAGGCTTGTTTGGATGTCCGGAAGTACTCGGTTTATCGAGTGGCTTCTGGAATTTCGGCTTATTTAACGGAGTTTGGGTAGCCGGTTTGAACCGGTTCTGCGACTTTTGTTTGTCCTGCTGCGAGCTATTAATATTCTGCCCGCGTTTATAAAGGGTTTCTTGGATCCTTTCTTCCGAGATCGCCAGATTGACCGCTTCGTTAAATGTTTTGGGGGCCCTGCATCTAACGATGTTGGATACACGGGGATGGAGCCCCATAAGGAAGTGGTGGAGGGTTAAGTCCTCCATGGCGGCAGTGCGCCCTGGGATTTCCTTTACTTTGTGACATGAAAGTGAGATCTCCGTAAGAAGGTGGGACAAACATGTCTCCATCTTTAGTGCAAACTGGCTTACGTTTTCTGTAGGCCCTTGCTTGCTTTCTTGGAGCTCAGTTAGCAAATGTGAATAATGTTTCCTTTCGGAAAACTGGGTTTTTAGAAATTCTTTAAGCTGTTCCCAGCTGGTAAACTCTTTAATTGAGCAGGCGGTCTCTGCCTTACCTGTCAATTGACATAGTATATATTTAAAAAGGATGGGCCTTTGTGAGTCAGATGCCAGTTCATAGGCATTATTGCAATTAGTGATAAACGAGTTAAGTTTTTCACGAGTGCCATCGTATGGCTTTACGAATTTCAATAGAATGTTTAACTCCATCTCGACAGTACGCCTAGTTATCTTAGGTGATAGTAAAGGAGATTTAGGTTCCGATTCTAAACTAGATACGTCTATAGTCACCTTGCTATCCTCAACCTTAGACACTTTGGGCATAATACAAACAATACATGAAAGAAAATAAAATTACGATGCACAATAAAAATAAAAATAAGGTTCTAAGAGCGTGAACACTGTTCACGATAAAAATGTATGAGTCACTCACAGGCACACGTAGGCGGCGACAACAGCTAATTCGTGGAACCGCAGCATAGCGACACCACACGGATACCGCACTATGATTTGATTTGCACAGAACACTTGGACACAATCGACGAAACACGGACACTAATTTTCGTAGAATACCTTCGGATACCTCGTAGAACCACTGGCGAGTCGCGGATGTCGTCGGGGTTGCACACAATGCGGTGCAGGATGCTCGTCAGAGCTTACAGGATGACGACCGGATGTACTCTCAGGCGGGTCCCAGGTAGGTTTTTCAGGATACTCAAGGATGTGTTCGCGATGTAAGGTAAGTGTTACACTGTTGCAGGATTCACGAGAGGTAAGGTATACCTCGAAAGTTAACCGGAGGTCACTCACGGTAAGTTTTCACTAAATTTGTAGGATACGGCGAGTCTATTTTTATAACGCAAATATAGATTTACGCGAATCGGCACTGGGGAATTCCGTATCCCACCGCTGCCACCAAATGTTACGGGGTCCCTTTCCGAGGTCTTTTTAAAAAAAGATATTTTAAAGTTAACTAGACTATTTATTTCGATAAAGAGTTAACAAGAGGAAAGGACCCGTAAGGCAACCGTATCTCGCGAGCGTTCAGCATAGACTGTTCGATCTATGAGTCGACTGGCTATTGAAACAAAATGCTGACGTAACAATAATGCTTAAAATGCTAGTGTGCACGGCTAAGGGCCGTGTTAGCTATAAGGGGTTCAATACCGGGTTATAACAGTTCGCGAATTTCTACAACGCGTGACTGAATTTAGGACGGTTAGAAACCTACCTGCCAATAGATTATTCGATTACGCGTCCGAAATTTTTACTGATAATGCGTTACACTGGTTTCGCGGTGTTAAAAATTCCATTTTTACATGGGACGAACTAGCTAGTAAACGTATAGCAGACTAGAGGACGCCAGCAGCTACGCCTGCATTTTTTTTAAATTTACCCGTGTTGGCCGATCCCGTGGGAATTTCGGGAAATCCCTTCTTAGTGCACCCCTACGGTCCCCAGGGAACATACATGCCAAATTTCAGCTTCCTGCGCCCAATAGTTTCGGCTGTAGCGTGTCTGTTAGTCAGTCAGTAACGCAAGGATTTTATATATTAAGATTTTACACCGTATGACTATGACTATAAACTTTTAGCCGAGATTCGTAATCGTACTCAAGGTCAAACTGAGGGTATAATCATCTACTTATCGATTATGTTCCAACTTTTTGCGCGATTATCACCAAACACGGTACTAATCGAACATGAAAAATTAATATATTGCTTCACATTATTAGACCGTGTTATTCTACAGTACTAGCTTCATGTACTACGGCTATAGACAATATAGACACTCTTAAAACACTTTGTCTAAACTATGAGAGGTTCCAGTGTTTGAGTTCACAGTTCCGCGAACCTAGCTACCCTACGTCTAACACAGTAGCACCTGATTTAGCCTATAGAAATAAAAATGACACGCGCGGTCACTATAATAATTCGCAATACTATAAACCGTCTTAACCAAATAACTATGCTCCTATCGCATCTAAAATGTTGAACCTAACGATACACCTGTGTCTAACCCACAACACTATAAAGTCGACATGATATCTAAATCCGCTCCTACAACAATCACTAATAAGAGATCTGTGTTCTGCCCGCGATTTTGTTCAACTGATCACACGCTAGGGACGTGCAGGCGCGACCGTTATCCTATATGTTTTAAGTGTGGCCTTAGGGATGTCACATTCGTAAATTGTCCTAGTTGTAAAAATAAATCGTTTTCAAAAAAACTAATTTACTCGGATCGTCGTTCGTCAAATAAGGTGACAAACCCTACCGTTTGTACATCTTCTAAATCTAAATATTTTGACAAAGAAGACTGGAAAAATTGGCTTAACACTCTAAAAGTGTATTTTTCTAGTTATTCTGTGGCTGCGATCCGTGATCAAAAACCTAATACTGATTTTCGACCCTATGTTAATGTAACCATTAAGAATCTACCCCTTACTGGTTTACTTCACTCAGGTTCCACCGTGACTATTTTAGGCAATAATTCTCATATAAAAATTATTTCTACAACTAATCTTCCTTTGAATAAGTGTGATAACCCTACTATATTTTTTCGATCGGCGGTCGGGCATAAATTGACACCAATCGGCTATATCAATCTACCCACAACTTTTGAAAATAAAACTTGTTATTAAAAAGCGTACGCAATTCTAGAAGTTACTAGTTCGTTAATTTTAGGTATTGACTTCTGGAAAAAATTTAAATTGTTACCAAATCATATTTACTCTGTTTCTTTAGCTAATAATGACTCTCGTTTTAATTTTTTGCCTAATAAACCTAATGCTGCCGTGTCGGCTATTGATAATGACACTGATAACGAAACTACCGTAAGGTTGGATCAGTGGTATACTACCATCTACAATGGTTGTAAAAACTCACCTACATCTTTCCCTAATTATTCTATCAAAAATGATAAATTATATAAGTATATGGTATCGAAATGTACACTGCGGAAAGAATTCGATTGGAAAGAGGTTCTACCTACCTCACATAGAAGTAACGCTATTAAAGAAAACCATTCGAAACTCGCTGCGGGTCATTTAGGTATTTTTAAAACATATAAACGTTTAGCGCAGCGTTATTATTGGCCCGATATGCACGCTGACGTTGTTCAATTTATATCTTCGCGTTGTTCGCTCGAGTTGAAGAGGGGGGATGGCGGTTGACGTTCAACGGAGCAACGACAACTATCACTTCTCTTGGAGGCTCCGGGCGGGCAACAAGTACCTAGAAACTGTCACTCGTTTTGTGTTCAGTAATACAAAGTAGTTATAGTGAGTTTTGTTAGATTTGATTTGGTGTGAACTTATAACGAACTGTGATGTGAAGTGTTGATATCGGTCAAGAATCAAGCAATCCGCCGTCATCAGAAGTGGGATTAGTACATAGATTATCTTGTCTCGGTCTTACTTTATGGATTGTAATAGTAACGAGAGTGAGCGTACAGGCCGACTTGCATTGTTCCAAGCAAGTGCGTTTGAGTGAAACGTGCTAGTTATTGTTGTAGTGCAGTTGTAATATTGGTTTTAGAACCAACAGCCAGCTTTGGTTGGTTTTCTGCTAAATCTAGAACAATAACTGCGGTCTAGACTGTCCTTTGCAGGGCAGCGGCGCAAAAGTTGGTAAACTAATCGAATCGTACATACTAAGTTCATAGTGTTAGACTGTGCGGAGCTATTTCTTCTGACTGTGCTGATTTTGTGTAGAACAGCTTGTAGCTTTTATTTTTTAATAGACGTGTGAACTGCAGTGCTGTCTAGACGAGTGTGGTTGGTTGGTTAGTGTAACCTGACCATAGTCAAAAGATATTACTAGCGCCATTATTTCATCGACTCTTGGTGTTGATAATACGTAACGGTTTTCGTTTAAACGTGATGAGAGCCTAAGTAAAAAGTGACACTGTTATACTCGTTGTAATTCTGAGTTGTACAGACGATCTCGGTGTTGCAATTACACCTGCTTCTTTGTGTGCATAAATTTTTAACATGGCACATTAAAATGTTTCTTACTCTGATTATCAGATGGCACCACTAGTAAAATTAAATTCAATTTTAAGTATTTACTCGTGAAATTTACCTACTGTGTGTTTTTTTAAATTCATATGATACGCTGGGAGTTTTTATCAAGTGCACCGAGTTCTCCGGGCAATTTCAAGTTATGCTTAGGACGTTTAGGAGTGATAGTGTTTCTAGTAGAAGCTGTTAAACTCGATTATTAGAGGTAGAAGAAAATGATTGAGTTAGCATCGTAGTGCGTTACGATAATCAGTTACAGAGATTTTAATTTTCATTGTAGGTAGAACTAGGTTAGTGATCATTAGTGATTGATGATTGTGTGCTTAACCTTATTCTCATTAAATGGGTGCTTTGTTAGTCGTTGTTGTGATAATTTTGTGGTACCCACGTTACCGTCAGTGATTTGCATAAACTTTATTTCTTATTAATCATAGTATCACAAACGTTGTCCATCGTCTTGAACGCGAAAGATGCGTTGCTGTATCGCTAATGGTTAGGTTAGGATAAGCTTCGTATTTAGACTATTCATGACAAAATTGTAAGGTTATAAAGACTGGTTGGATACTTGGTAGTAAACTTAACATCTAGACTATCAGCCTAGTAAGTTTTTTTTTTAGTCTGATAAGGAATGGGAAAACCAAAGCAACATGTTGAACAAACCTAGTTTAAGATTACTTTGTTAGACGCCCGAAATGATTATCCGGGTGGTGTTGTGTATCCGGATGGAGATATCATAGCGTGATGTTGAAGACCCGATGGATGTCAGAGTATGAGCAATGCAATATTTTAATGAATTTCCTATTATTTGAGCGAGTACGTGTGTTGCTCAACATGTCAGCTTCGAGAGAAAGAGTTAGTTGTGATTTTCATTAAAACCTGTAATGATTTTGATCAGAGTAGCTTTATTTCCCACCAACTTGGGTCAGGAATAGCTGAACGACTAGATTGAGTGTTGTGCGATGATGTTCTTTTATTCCTAGTCCTAACGACCACACCTTAATGCACTTGCATTAAGGTGTGGTCGTTGATCGCAATCACGGATACCCTGCAACTCAAGTAGCTCTCATTTGATTTTTGATCGCTAAAATTATCTACCACTGGTTTCTGTGTCGTATGACAAGAGCGTGTTGCGAGAATCTGAAAGTACTCATAGACTGCCAATTGGTTATCTCAGAACTGTAGTAGTTTCCTCTATGTAGCCAAAGGAAATCAGTTTGCCGAAAGTAGCTTATCAGTACTCGCCATGTTCGTATTAGGTTTTAGTTTTTGTCAGTGGTCAAATCCTGTTTTGACATAGCTCATTGAGAGTATGGACGGAAGTTACATTTTGTGCAGTTGTGAAGTTGTAAACGAATTTGATAATCGCTTAAAATTTACGAAGTGCGGACGTTGAATTAGTCTGAAAGAACGGATACTCTATTTAGTGGGTATACAATGAGACGAATCTTTGAAATACTAATGGTAGATTTATTTCCTTTTTGGGTAATCCTGGTGGCTAGCGCGGCCTGATGGCCGGCGCGGCCTGGTAGCCGGCGCGGTCTGGCGGCCGGCGCGGCCTGGTGGCGAGTGTGGCTTGGTGGCCAGCATAGCCCGTGTGTGGCGCGCGGCCCGTGTGTGGCGTGCGGCCCGTTTGTGCCGCGCGGCCTGTATGTGACGCGGGGCCGGTGTGAGGCCTGTATGTGGCTTTGAAGAGCCTGGTAACTGGTAAAGCTAAAGCATATTTGGCCGAAACTGGCAATGAAAGTGAAGGTAGTTTAATAAAGGTTAGAAGATGTAGAGTCCAAAGACCTTAGCTTAAATGTTTTGGTTAACTTGGTTTGAAATATCTTAAAGTATTTGAGGTCACAGAAGTTCTTTACGATGATCTTTATAATCGCAAAGCCCTTAATTCTAAGCGTTACTGTAAGTACGCACTCGACAGGTTGCGAAAAATGCCTGAAGGTCAAAGTACAACTGACGAAATTGAGGTAGAACAAAGTAGTTCTTATATTGAAGAAAGTGTTTAAGTTTACATGATGATCGGATCGGACCGTACCAGAGGCTGACGTGTAGCCGTAGCTCGGTAGAAATCGGCGTCTACTAACCTAAGTTAGTTGACGCCGATTTAGAGCTGTCTGCAATACCGCCTACTCACGGACTATTAGTAGTCCGTGAGTAGGCGGTATTGCAGTCAGCTCTGGTGGGTCAGGTCGGGTTTCAGTGAAAACCATAGTCCTGGAGAGATTTGGCGTTCCCGTGTAGGGTTCGCAGAATGTAGAGTAACTGGAGGTTACTGGGCTATGCATATGATCACATGTAGAGCTTAAATATTATGGTTTACTTGGTTTGAAATAATATCTTGAGAGATACAGTGATAGTGAAATGTCAGTTTTACTTTGAGTTTATTTTATTGATTTTGATACTGAAACTTTGTGCCAGAGGATCAGAGCATAACTGACAATCTGAAAGAGAGCAAATTGTGAACCTTAATACTGACAAGACAGTAGAAAACTAGGCTTACATGTTGATTGGTTGTGTGATTAAATGTCCGAGGTCGATTTATAGCCATAATAGCCGTAAATCAGTACAAATCGGATTCAATACAACTGTGAAGGCAGTTGTCCGTGAGTACACGGTAGGTACGCAGACGACTCTGATGTTTGATTGGCGCAGATAAATGGATGGCAACCGAGTGACTGGTGTTAGTCCTGGTTAAGTAACTGGAGGTTATTGAATGGGGGGCAACCGAGTGGCTGGTTGAGTGCCTGGATTAGTAACTGGAGGTTACTGAACGGTTATGAATTACATGTAGAGCTTTAGTTATTTGATTTGATTATAACGTAAGTCCATGGTAATTGACTGTATTGTCAGTGATGCTCTGAATCCAGCTCCTATAATAGTTAGGAATGTAATGTAAGAGGTAATTTTGTAGAAAATTTGATTGGAATCCTAACACTGTTTTGATTCAACCCTTACCTGGGTTAAGTCAGGAGTGACCGAGCAATGTGATACTGTGCGTGTAAAATTTTGTTACAGATTAACACACAGGAACGTGTGTCTTGTAGGATGACCGTATCGGAATGATCAGTACGGAACGTCAGTTGACTACGAAACGGAAGTGTGAAAATGGCGCGCTTCGACAGAGTCTAGTGACGTTCGCTACAGTTGAAGAGGGGGGATGACGGTTGACGTTCAACGGAGCAACGATAACCATCACTTCTCTTGGAGACTCCGGGCGGACAACAAGTACCTAGAAACTGTCACTCATTTCGTGTTCAGTAATAGTCAGTTTTGTTAAATTTGATTTGGTGTGAACTTATAACAAACTGTGATGTGAAGTGTTGATACCGGCCAAGAATCAAGCAACCCGCCGACATAAGAAGTGGCATCATGGACCAGCGCGACCACAAAGTGCGAGCGAAGGTGACTGCTAACGCTGCTATGTTAGTGAATCGGCTGAGTTTCAACTCATTATCGCATATAGTATTATCGCAGATCGCCTCGTCAGCCACTTGTGCAGGGAGGGGCCGAATCTGGACGACAACCAATTTGGTTTTCGTCGGGGGTGCTCCACCATAGACGCCATCATGCGCGTGAGGGCCCTGGTAGAGGAGACGGTGTCCCGGGGTGGGGTGGTGCTGGCGGTGCCTTTAGACATCTCCAACGCATTCAACACCCTATCCTGGAGTTGTATTCGGGAGGCTCTGAAATACCATCGCGTGCCTCCCTACCTCCGCCGTACAGTAGGGGCTTACCTGGAGGATAGATGCGTCACCTATCGGGGACGTGACGGTGCCAGTCGGCACCTCATGTCGTGCGGTGTTTCGCAGGGATCGGTCTTGGGACCGCTCCTGTGGAACATCGACTACGACTGGGTGCTGAGAGGCGAGCTCCCGTCGGGCGCCGACTTGACGTGTTATGCGGACGACAGGCTCGTAACTGCCCGGGGGAGCTCGCACCGGGAAGCGACGTTGATAGCCATGGCTGCGGTGTCACAGGTGGTGAACCGCATCCGGCGCCTGGGCCTGGAGGTGGCCCTAAACAAGTCAGAGGCCATGGTGTTTCATGATTCCCGACGTGCGCCGGCGCCGGGATCGCACATCGTGGTCAGCGGGGCCCGGATACCTGTCGAGTCCACCATGAAGTATCTGGGATTGGTGCTCGATAGCCGATGGGAATTCGGACCCCACTTCCAGCGGCTGGTGCCCAAGCTGATGGGCGCAGCGGGCGCGCTTTCAACGTTGCTTCCCAACCTGGGGGGCCCGAGCGCCGCCTGTAGGCGGTTGTACGTGGGAATCGTGCGGTCCATTGCCCTGTATGGGCCCCTGTGTGGGCGATGGACATGACGGCCAGCACTCTCGCCATTCTGCGCAAACCGCAGAGGGCGATGGCCGTCAGAGTCATTCGTGGGTATCGCACGATTTCTTACGAGGCGGCTTGCGTCCTGGCCGGATCCCCGCCCTGGGACCTAGAGGCGAAAGTACTCGCGTCATTATATAAATGGCGCGAGGAAGAGCGGACACGGGTCTCAAGGCCGGCGCAGCGGTAGATCGCGCTGCGCCGAGAGGAGCTTCGTCAGGTCTTGGTGGCGGAATGGCGGCAAAGGCTTCTGCGCCCTACCGACGGTCTCGCTACCGTCGAGGCGATCCAGCCAGTACTCGACGACTGGCTCGGGAGAAGGCACGGCTCCCTGTCGTTTAGGGTGACGCAGGTGCTGTCGGGGCATGGCTGCTTCGGCAAGTACCTGTGCCGTATAGACAGGGAGCCGGACGCTCGGTGCCACAACTGCGTCGATTGCGGGGAGGACACGGCGCAACACACGCTCGCCGAGTGTGCAGCTTGGGAGGAGCAGCGCCGTGTCTTCACAAATGAAGTAGGAGGCGATCTAATGCTGTCGGCCGTAGTACGGAGGATGGTCGGTAGCGCAGAGTCGTGGAACGCAGAGGTGTCTTTCTGCGAGGACGTGATGTCGCAGAAGGAAACTGCGGAACGGGAGAGGGAGATCTCGACTCCCTTCCCCGGCCGCAGAAGGCGCACCGGGCGCAGGAGAAGGGCGGACAACGCCCTTTTCCAGCCCCTATAAATGGGTCCAGGGGCGAGGGACTTGGGTAAGTCCCCGCCCCTTATTCGATGGACCCGAGTTGCAGGCGCGCGCGGGTGTCAGCGCACGCCTCTGAGGCGACGCACGGGGTATTTCAACACCTCACTACCCCGTGCAGGAGGCGAGGCCCGGAAAGACCCGGCCAGCACTAGCGTGGGGCTGCGGAAGAATCTGGATTCCCGCGGCCCCGCGCGCACGTGCGAGGAGACACCGGGGTAGTTTTAGCCGGTAAGAGTCCGGCACGCCCCTCCGCCTTTCCCCAGGCGGAAGTAGTCAATGAGGATTTTACGGCGCAAAAAAAAAAGCGAGTGACCGAGCAAGGTGATACTGTGCATGTAAAATTTTTGTTACAGATTAACACACAGGGACGTGTATCTTGTAGGATGGCCGTAACGGAATGGTCATCAGTACAGGACGTCGATTGACTACGAAACGGAAGTGCATAGATGGCGCGCTTCGACAGAGTCTAGTGACGTTCGCTCGAGTTGAAGAGGGGGGGTGGCGGTTGACGTTCAACGGAGCAACGACAACTATCACTTCTCTTGGAGGCTCCGGGCGGGCAACAAGTACCTAGAAACTGTCACTCGTTTCGTGTTCAGTAATAAAAAATAGTTATAGTCAGTTTTGTTAGATTTGATTTGGTGTGAACTTATAACGAACTGTGATGTGAAGTGTTGATATCGACCAAGAATCAAACAATCCGCCGTCATATAACTTTCTCTTACATTAGAAAAAAGTCAAAGTGAGGTAAATAATATTGAGTTTAACTGCCGTTGTAGCACGGTTTCAATGTATTTATTATCTATATTCTAATGTTCGCCAGAATGTTCGTAAGAAGGCTCGCAAAAACACACTCGTTTGTTTTTCTGTTTTGTAACATTCGCACGAATGCTCGTTACACCTGAATTCTCAAGTGTTTCAGCGCCATAAGTTTAAACCTCACAAAGCTCGGAACCGATTGGTCAAACGCAAGGAAATGCTAAACAATTTCACTTTGACTGCACTCCGATAGCGATAGTCAGATTGGAAATGATTTGTGAGATATTTACTTGCAAAGCTTTGAGAATTGAAGGTTTATGTTTCAAAAGCGAAGCTGCTAACTAGGCAATGTCACAAAAGATTTTCATTTGCTGCATCGTCATTTAAGAGGTATATAAATACTACGCTACTAGTATCAGGTAGTAAAAGGATCTTTAAACTTAGCTTTTACTCTGGGGTTCGCCCGCGCGATATGTCAATAAAAATATCTAGGTACTTAATACTCTTAGGTTTTGATTTCAGATCTTGAACTGTTTTCGTTCTAAATTACAACAAAATCGGTTAGACAGTAAAAACGATAGGCTACGCGCAAACATGGCACCAACTGAAGCCTCGCGTGGCTGGTGACAAGCTGTATACAATGAATTTAATAAGTTTGTATGGAATCTCCGCCGATGTGTGCAAACGTGTGCCGTGTCAGAGCCAGTCACCACTCAGTGTCCGCGCAGCACCACTGAACATATCTACTCGCCACCTGTCGAGACCAATCGCCACCGCGACCACCTATTACCGAGTGTGGTCACAAGCTACTCAGTAGGCGTGTCGTAGATGCCACCCTTCGTACAAATTGTAGCGGCAACGAATACAAGTGGCGGCTACCGGTCAGCCTCGTCGACGGGCCACCGACCACAACCACGCTGGCAGTCGCAAACTGCCAGCGTGGTTGTGGTCGGTGGCCCGTCTGCGCGATGCCTGATTTTTTACATAGCAAATTTTATTTAGTTAATATGTAAATATCCTTAACAGAGTACCTACAATGAATTGCGGTAAAATTACTTGACAAATAAAACATAGACTTTTGTAATACTATTCCAACAGTTCGAGTGCACTGGGCACGATTTCGAGGAAACTAAAAGGAAATATTCGGGTCAAGGAAATATCGCAAAGATATCCAATATCACTCAACAGCACAACTTAGAGATGCCAATTCTACCCTCTCTGTCACTGGCAAGGTTGGGTTTGTGTCTATTGTCAAACTGATACTACCAATACTACTTGTATCGCATTCACTTACAAATGAACTTCAACAAAAGGAAACGTTTAGGCCGCCCTCACATTGGCTTCAGCGTCAACGCTGCGTCACCTCGGCGTCGACGCGGTATCGACGCTGAGTAGACGCCGCGTCAACGTCGCGTCAGCCGCGCTTTCTTCAGGAGCTTTATGGTTGTAGCGATGTTCCGGAATCTTTAATCGGTGAAATGTTAGTTTAGAGCTGTCTGATAGACTGCACTGATGGTACAGTGGTTCTAGCGATCGTCTTACTGTTTGGCATTACGTCCCGTGTTATCAAACTAAGTTGACGGTAGTTTTTTAAAGTAGGTGGTGTAACCAAATGCAATTTAAGTGTTGGTATTTCATACAACTAACAAAAAAACTTTGGTTATCATTTTACATTAAAATGCTTTTTTTTGCCTGATTTTAAGCAATTACCGCCACCCATGGACACAATCACCACAGGAGTCACAAATGCGTTGCCGCCCCTTGGGATTGGGAAAAGGGATAGGTTGAGGAGTGCGATGACGGAGAAGAAATAGGGAATAGGGCCTCCAGAACTCTCTCTCACCGATCGAAACGTAGCAGTTTAGGTACTGTTACTTTACGTCGATTTTCTGTGAGAGGGTAGTACTTACCTGGTCGAGCCGGCTCGACTCGAATGGGCCTGCCCATTCATGCTGAAATCAGCAAGGCTCTACTAACTGCTGGTTTGATTTTGGTAATCATTTACTACCTTTGGGTTAACAATGATTTATTTGGAGTCATTTTGCTTAAATGGAATAGCGAAATGTTAAAACTTTGGTTATAACATTAACCCGGCGAGCATGAGGTGAAAAAAAGTTACATCAACAATGAGTCAGGGTGTGACATACCCAGAACATAAAGTACCATAACACTACTTATACAGTCTAATTAAAGGAAAAATATTTTAGAGATTTATAAAAATTAACACTTATAAAATGAAAATCGTTTTTAACATTTTAAATCAACATAAACATAAAGATTATAAGATCTTCCATCAGAAAAAACAAAAGTGATATGTTTTTTACAAACATAAGTTACTAGTCACTTCTCTCAAAATCAGTACAATTTTTACATCCGAACTTAGCATACTCCATACATATAGGCTTGGCGAAAATGTTGCAGGAATACTTAGTTTTTCTATCTTTCTTGTTTGGGCATTCAGACCTGACATTTGACATATCGTATCCTGACATTTGATATATAGTCCAGTCATATTTGCAGGTTCAGGTTCATTCACCAAGCTGATTCATGATTCGCTGGCGTATAAAAACTGGAATATTTATCTTGCACTCTGTACCATCTGAATGACTTAAAAACAAATAAAATAATAAGTCGTTAAACTAAAAAACCACGAGACATTACCTGATTTAAAAAACACACAAAATTGAACAAAAACAAAGACAAAATAATATAAAACAATAAAAAATACATTACGTAAAAAAAATACGTTAAGCATGTGGCAGGGTATAACGTATCCGAGACAAGTTAGCACACCAATATTCCAGCCGACGCTCGACGCCAAACTGCGATCACGCCACTATTCCCTCCAGCAGTCCCTTGGCTCCAGCGATTGAGTGCGCTAGTGTTGTCAGACGTATATTTACAAAAATACACATCTTAAGATTTGCACCAGGGTGTGACATACCCTGCCTCATGCTCACCGGGTTAAAATGCGGGTTTCATTTTGGTGATCATTTACTATTTTTGTCTGTTATATGTTACTATATCTGGTGGTAAGTTAAACATAACTCAAAGCAAAACCAAGTCAAGTAGCGAATGTAACACTTCGGCGTATCTCTGTACTCCCAATTAAGACTACTAACTAATTATGGTAGTATTTCGCTTATACCAGTTCTCTAAATGCGCTAGTTTTAAGGAGCAAAAACGGATGCCCCGTTTTCTCTTAGAACTTTATTTTGCCTAGCACTTTTTCTAGCATAATATACCAGGAGAACAAACAATATGTACACAATCATTAGGAAGCAAGCGCTGTACTGCCATACGACATACGTTTTAATTAACATCACACATGTAAATTAATGCCGTGTTGTTTAACTACTAGCGGGCTTATTAAGTTTATTTATAATCTGAAAATACATGGCGTTGCGGCTTTGATAGTTTATTATCAAATAATTATATTGTGGTGTAAATCTGATAATCCACACTTGGCTAGCATGCTGGACTAAATAGTTTTATCCTTATCATAAGCCCAGCTATAAAAAAAATTGACAATCGGTCATGATGATACGTCTTCTAAGTTTTATAAAAAATATGATAATAATTAGTTTTTGCATCAATGAGTAACCTCCTCCTCCTCCTCGAGTCGTGTTCCTCATTACTGAGGGTCGTGAAGTTCCCGCTGGATTAGCTTCTTATGGATAGTATCTCGCCATCTGTGACGGTTCTTAGAGTCATAAAGTGCGACGTGCAATTGGGCGTCCAGTGTGGATCGGACCTGATCTGCCCATCTTTTTGGGCATGAGTAACAAACATTCATAAATGATCTTCTCAGTCGGCGTTGTCTTGAACATCTGTCTTTTATCGTAGTTGCTTCTATTCGAAGAGAAGAAAGCATGTTTCTTAACGGATTATCATTCTCATCAGTCTCCTAGTGGTATCTTAGTTTTAACCTGGAGTCCGCTTCTGGGAATTATGAAAATTAAAATTTCTATTTATAGTAGGACTACACCTGTACTAGGAAAAACTCTTTTCTCACTTTTGAATAACTCTTTTACAAGCAGATAACCAAGTACAAAAGTTATCTCAGACTTGAAACAACAATTTGTGGACACACAAAGTGTTCTACCGCATGGGATTGAACCACCAAAACTCGGCGCAGTCATAAAAGGTTAGGCGTATGCTTACACACTATGGTATACGTCAAGGCAACTTAGCTTCGATCTGTCTGTGTATGTTTATGAAATGCTTGCATTACTGACTAACTGACAAACAATGTACAGCCCAAACTATTGGGCGTAAGAAGCTGTTTGGCATGCATGTGACTTGAGGAGTGCACTAAGAAGGAATTTCCCGAAAATCCTAGAGGATCGGGAAAAATGTGCGGCGTAGCTACGGGCATCATCATACTCCTAGCTTATATTTTTATGAAATAAAATAATTTATCTCTAAAGTTATTTTTAAAATAGTGTGCAATGTTGACTTTAAGAATTAAAATTGAACTTAATATGACAGATATAAAGTTGAAAGTTGTATGAGCATCGTAAATGTTGAATTTTATTAACGTATCTAACGTTAATAAAATTCAAGTGTTGCTAACCAAGAACTAACAGTTGTTGCTAACCGAAAACATTAAGCTCCGAGCTCACATCCACGAAATAAATTTTGAAAATGACTAGTCCTAGTGATCGCCTGATTATTAACGAACTGTTGTGCTTTCTCCAATGTAAAGTGGATGTATTGGATGAAGTGGCAAATCCCGGGAAATTGATACGGCAAAGGACATCATCTTTGGAGCAATAAGCCAACGACCCACTAGAAAAGGAGACGGCAAAGAGAAGCGCATAATTCAGGACATAATACGAATTTTAAAAGAAAAGGAGCCGGCGTCACTCCCCGTCTTTGTGGTCAAGGATCTTCACCGTCTTCCGCCGGTAACTTTTGATTACGTGGACGTGTCGACCTTATTGAAAGATATTCTTAGTCTGAAGCAAGACGTACATCGCATACAACTCGATTACGTCAAATCGGCAGCGCTAGCGAAATACTTCTTGTGACTTCGAGTTCTGAACGCGAGGAACATTCAAGCCAGCCTGTGTGCGCAGAAAACGTATTCGAAAAGCGCAAATCACAATCTGAGGGTAAGCGCAAATATAAAGCACTAGACGTATGCGGCGTGACTAAGTCTCAGCGACACCTACCTACGCCTACGCCCCACTCAGCGAGTGTCGTAATCTCAGCTGATAAGAAATCTGCGCAGACATCTAAGTTGAATAAAGAAGAACAGGTGCCGCATACACCATTGACTAGTTACAGTACTGAGAGTCAGACTATTTGCAGCCCTATTCGCAGCACTGAGACAATATCTTGTATAGATACAAGTATTGACAAGGGAGACAGCTTCACGACGGTGGTCGGACGAAAAACAAAAAATCGGAACATCAGAAAGACAAATAACAATAGACAGGGTAAAGCAGTATTGACTTCGGATAAAATAAAGATAGCTCCAAAATTGTCCTACATTTACGCATCTCGATTTGACAGAGAAACTACGGAACAGAACATTACAGATTTTATAAAGGAAAGCGGACATACGGTCGAAAAAGTTGAGAAGCTTAAACCGTTCAAAGAAACTTCATGTTCTTCGTTTAAGATAACGATTCGACAAGTACTTGAACATCATCTGTTGATCACTCAACAGATGATGTTCAAGTACTTGTGTGGCCAGAAGTCCTCACAGACTTCTGGCCACACGGCGTTGAATATAGACGATATACGCTGAATAGACGGTACGCGCAAAATAAATATTCATCGGAAGCCAGAAATGAAGATTAGCATTGCGTCATTTAACTGCAGGTCTGTCAAGCGTTCCTGTGATTATATAAGAGACCTCTGTAAACATCACGAAATAATTGCTCTACAACAACACTGGCTTATACCTGACGATCTGGACTACCTTAATAAAATTCATCCAGAATATGCACACTATGGCATCTCAGCGGTTGATATGTCTGCTGGCGTTCTTAAAGGTCGCCCCTACGGTGGTGTAGCCATACTATGGCGGAAAACCGTATTCGCAAAGGTGATACCCATAAGTACAGGCTCGACGCGCGTGGCGGTTGTGTGTATACAACTTGATGATGACCGAAGTTTTATTGTCATGTCGGTGTACATGCCTACTGAGGATCCGGATAATCTGCCGCTATTTACAGAGTGCATGGGTGTTATTTCTCCTTTCAAAGGAGAGGCCTAGTCCAGCAGTGGACTGTTAAAGGCTGATGATGATAATGGGTGTTATTAGTGGAATTATTGAAAATAGTGTCGTGGAAAGTGTATTGATCGTGGGTGATTTTAATGCGAACGTTTCACGATCTAGTAGTTTATTCGGCAATGAGTTGTTTGCATATTGTAGAGACCAAGATTGGATATGTGCGGACGTCGAAATGCTCGGTATGTACTCTAACACTTACACCTATATGAGTGATTCACACGGAACATGCAGTTGGTTAGATCATTGTTTAGTCACAGAATCTGCTCTGAATATTATACAAGGAATCAAAATTCTAAACGATGTTTCTTGGTCCGATAATTTTCCTATTGTAATAAATTGCGATATTGATGTTATTGTACCAAAACCTGTCAAAGTCCAAGTTCAGAAGATAAACAAGGTTATATGGGGCTCACGTGATTATGATCAAATATGTGAATATGCAGAAATGTGTGATAGCTATATGTTGGTGCACAAAGCTGGTACCAGTTTTCATGCATGGGATGCGCATGTGATAGTTCTAACCACCACGCACACATAAATAAGTACTATGATCAGCTTATTAACTGTTTATCTAAAGCCGCTATTAATACCTACAAAGGTAAATGTTTTCACAATAAGAAATAGGTTATTGGTTGGAACTATCATGTGAGAGAAATTCATGAAACGGCTCGACGATGCTTTCAGTTATGGAATTTATATGGGCGCCCTCGGGCGGGCAAATTATATGACGATATGATATCGACACAGAAAATATTTAAAAATAAAATAAAATGGTGTCAAAATAATGAAAATAAAATTAAGATGGACATTCTAGCTACACACCGCCATTACAAAGATTTTATTAAATTTTGGAAAGAAACGAATAAATTAAAATGGAAAACTAGCCTGCCAGTTTCTGTAGGGGGGAGTCAAAATCCAAAAGAAATTTCTGAGATGTTTAGGAATATATTTAATCCGCCCACTAATACTATTAATACCAGCCCGCGCAGAGTCCGGCGTAATTCAATTCTGGGACCACGCGCAAGCAAATAGTCGCGAGATACCACTCAGCTACACGTATAAGCCGACAACGTGTTTAAATGTGTAAAAGAAATGAGGCGCGGTAAGTCCCCGTATACTGTCCATAAATATTTGTCACAAAATCTTCAGTATTTGCGTGTTTTTGGACCTAAGCCGCGCTTTTGATTCTATCAATTACAACATCTTATGGAACAAAATCTGCGATACAAAAGTACCTCCTGTCATTGTTGATATATTAGAATATTGGTACGATAATCAAATTAATCAAGTTAGGTGGAATAATGCTTACTCTAGACCCTTTAAACTAACTTGCGGTGAGAGTCAGGGCGGGTTTATGTCTCCAGTTCTCTTTAACTTATACTTTAACAACTTAATAGAGGAGCTGAGTAGCACCAGAGTCGGCTGCAACGTTTGTGGCGTAAGCGTAAACAAATTGAGCTACGCGGATGACATGGTGCTGCTCAGCCCTTCTGCCAATGGCCTGAGAGTACTAATACAAATATGTGAGCAATATGCAGCTACAAATCAGTTGACGTATAACACTCAGAAAACTGAAGTAATGGTGTTCAAGTATAGTCAGGGTCCTGAAAATATCCTGCCCATCAGTTTAAATAACGTAGATTTAAAACTTGTGTAACGTAAAAAGAACCTTTCTGGTGTGTGCTGTTACGGTATCCCTACTAGGGCGTGTTTAAATGAGAAACGTGGTTAAATGTTACAATAAAAATTGATTTAATTGCCAATAAATTTTAGACATCATTTAGCAAGCGTTACCTTAATGAAAAAAATTACTATTTATATGATATTAAAGAAAATTTACACAGGGTCGCGTGGTTCGGCGAGGGGTGGGGTTTTTGTTGCGATTCCTGCTGCCGATGGTCCAGGAGAGGTGGTCAACTTATCTCGGAGCTGTAGCCGCCGCAAAAAGGGCCCGCGAAACCAACGCGTCCGCTTTTATAGGAGCTCGCGGTGCGGTGGGGGCGTAACATGCAGGCAGCCGGGAGGCGGTGTCCTCTCGACGTCACAGTGACGTCACACACTCCCCCCATTAGGCCAGAATTTTCCCAGAGGGAAAATTCTGTGGCTGGTAGGCGGCAACTGCATTCGGAGACCCTGTAACAGATGAGTGGTAGTGGTGTCAGTAGGTTAAATACAAGGCAACTATTAACCCTGAAAGAGGAAAAAAACAAGTATAACCCTCGGCCATTCATACGTCACCAAGCATTGAACGTTCCTATAACCTGACATTCATCACATTCAAAAAGGCCTACACACTATCATACGCATGAACAAGCCAACATTCATTCAAGATGCGAGTCGCATTCATTATAATACACGACGCGCGAAGAGGTATTATACGTGAGTTTTATAGCAAATAGTCACCCAGTCTATGTTGGTAGGCACCACCTGACCACCCATATTCGATAAGTGAAATTAATTGAGAGAGTATAAGTCGTAAACCAATATTACGATCTTACTATATTACGATACTAACAATCATACGATTAGTTGGCAGTATCACAAACAAATTGCTCATTAACAAGGTAGATGCAATATTGCAAGGACAATTTGTATGCATTTAAAATGGAATAACAATGAAGGTTTGAACCAGTGAACACGTGAGTCATCACTGCGCGCTTGGCGCCGGCCGCATTCCATTCTCGCGGACAAATAACTGGTTTCTGATTATGATACAAAATCGACAACGGCAAATACACAATTCGGAATAGGTTGCAATGTATAGTACATCACCGCAGGAGACAATCGATGACATAGTATACACAACCATAGCCAAAAACACAAAAAAAATATTCGCGGCAAGATGTAATGTATAAGTACATCGTCGAAGGAGACTGTCGACGACATAGTACACACTACCATAGTTAAAAACACAAAAAAAAACACAATCGAGAATCGAACCACAGACCGATCTGACAACAACCTTTCAGCCACTGAGCCATAAGGGAAAAAATAAAATTATATTTCGATCAGTCATTACCAAAGCTATATGTAACAAGATATTTGGGTACATGATTTAGCTATAATTAGGAGTTAAAGATTTTTATATTATTTGTAACGAAGTGTTAAGTTATTTTAGTGATTAGATCATTAGTGATGAGCATTAATCATTACATTCTTAAACTTTGTAGTGAGTTAATTGAAGATCTTTTATATGGCAATCACCAAGCGAAACATATCTGCCGGCTTAGCCAAAACTCAAACGTATCGTTTCCATCGCCTTTCTCCGATTTCAAACGCAAACGCGTTTGCAATCGAAGAAAACGCAAAATTGGTAGCCAACACCACGCGTTAGTGTCACACGCACATTCTGCGACACAACATGGTTATTAGTACATGCCTTGCGTTGTTTGAAGCGTCAAGCGCGTCAAATATCAAGGTAATGTAAATATTTATGCTAGTGAAACAAACGTTCGAACCAGAAGATTTGTTTATTCGTTTTAAGTTTTATATAATCATATATAATCTTAAACATTTAGAGTTTTTTAAAGCTTAAATAATATTTATTACTTAAAAACTTTGACTCTCTAAGGAATTTGAAACATAAACAATGACGTGAATCGCGATAATCAACATACTTGGAGAACACTTAAGTGGCCCCTTGCTGTATTAAATGGGCCCTTTGCGTCTGAAATAGCTAAACAATGTTTTAGGCATAGTGATTTAGCGAGGCCCTAACAAGGAGCTCAAGGCCGAGTACAGGCTGACCGTCTGTGGGATTCTTTTTTGCGTTTTCTGCAGGGTTCTATCATTCGATTGTTATCCGTACGCAATCGACGCTAATAGCGTTAGTTTTGGCCGAAATTGGCAACTTGGCTACCATTTTGCGGTTGACATCGCAGAAACGATGAGTTTATTCTATCGATGCGAATGCTTTTTATGCGTTGTGTATTTGGCTACGACTTTTCTATTTGTTTGATTATATCACGTGACTTTGCGTTCACTCCATACATTTTTTTGCGTTAACGTTTGCAGAAAGACGTCTTGGCTAAGCCTGCTGATATTTATATAGTTAGATAGTTATCAGATAGTTGGATAATTAGTTAGATAAATAACAGATTATTTGTAACAATATTACATTTAATAAACTTTATTACAATTTATAACTGAAATATTTATTCATTTTATGTTAGCATGTTTATATAAATCGTTAACACAACACAAATTAACACAATGCGTCATCTTGCGAGCTTCAACTCGGAAACAATAGGACCATTGTTGGCCGTAACAAATAATTATGTAGGTAATTATAACTTCGCATACATATGCGTCTTACATTGTTGTGAATGAAACAGTACCCAATCGATTATAAGCACATTTATGCTATAATAGAATAAGATTTAATTATTTTATTCAGCTTTTAGGTTAATATAGTTGATTGAGAAATACGAAAGGGTATTCTTAAACTTGTACATCAGTTTTATTTATTTATTTATTTATGTAGTACAACTGCTCACTTCACTTACAGTTGCCCAAAACGTGTAGTGAGCCATTACATTTAGATAGGTACATAATATAAGGTAACTTAATTTCTAATAGTTGAAATGACTATGAAGTCATTTGACACGAAAAATACATTTTACATACAATTAAAAACATATACAGTTTGATGACAAATATGTCCACATCCGGATATTTAACAATTATATTATTGAGCAGTGTGAGTGCCTGAGTAGTAAGCGCGTACTGCGCGGTGCAGGTTCGTACCTGTGGCGCGGCGAGTAGGCGCCGCGAGCGCAATCGCGTATATTGGTTCGGTGCTGAGATCGAACAGCGAGACAACGTATTAGGGTCATCTATTTCATTATGTAGCAGTAAAAAATAATGTAAAACTAATTTACATTTACGACGCAGTCTTAGTGTGTCGAGGCCTACCATACCAGACACGAAAAGAGACGGATATAAATGAGGGTAAAAGCCATACAACTTTTTGTACAAAAACCGTGCAAATTTACGTTGTACGCGTTCAATCATCGTAATATACTTCTCTTCATGTGGATCCCAGATTACGGAATTATATTCCAGTATACTGCGAACAAAAGCGAAGTACAGCAAAACGATAGCACACCTGCTCTGAATAGGAATTGACTGCCTCATCACAAATCCCAATGCTTTTAAACTTTGCTTACAAATCGTAGAAATGTGCGAATTAAATCTTAAACATGTATCCAAAGTTACACCTAAGTCTCGTATTTGGCTGACTCGCTCCAACCGGTCACCAGAAATATTATAGTCGTATGTGAGTGGCGAGCGAGAACGAGTAAATGTTACTGTCTTACACTTACTAACATTGAACTCCAAGCGGTTTTGTTCAGCCCAAGCCACTACCCTATCGATATCGCGCTGGAGCGCGTCACAGTCTGCTGTGCTACCGATTCCCAAGAATAGCTTCAGGTCATCAGCAAACATTAAACACTGAGCAGATCTGACAACGCTCGGCAATTCATTCACCATGATCAGGAACAGAGTAGGTCCCAAGACACTACCCTGACTGACACCAGAACGAGTGTCATACGAGTTAGACCGGTACTTGCCTAATTGCACATATTGAGTACGATTAGAAAAATAGCTAGTGAATAAGTCGAAGAGTTTAGGAGCGAAACCAAAAGCGGATAACTTCTGCAACAAGAGATCATTCTGGACCCGATCAAAAGCTTTTTGAAAATCAAAATATGTTGCGTCAATTTGCCTTTTATGATCCATTTCCGCAACACAATAGTCAACAAAATTGATTAAATTAGTGGAAGTCGATTTACCCACTCTAAACCCGTGCTGGCACTCGCTCAGTTGTTGTTTGATCTGTCTGGTGATATGATTATTTATGATATACTCAAATACCTTGCCGAGTGCTGAAAGCACAGCTATAGGTCTATAATTAACTACTTGACTCCTGGAGCCATCCTTGGGTATCGGTGTAACTCGAGACACCTTCCACAAGCTTGGATATGTACCACTTTTTACGGCTAAGTTAAGAATGTGCAACAATGGTTCTTTAAAAATGCCGATGCAGTCTTTAATAATGTAACGCCGGTAAACCATCGGGACCTATGGATGAATTAGCCTTCAACCGTTTCACCGCTTGCAATAGGTCAGATTCATTGATGTGATCAAGACTTACCCGCGAGGAACAAAAATGGCTGTTGGTCACATTCTCCGTTACATTTATCGGCAAAGATATTGTATCAGTTAAGAAGACAGATTTAAAATGACTTGCAAAAGCGTTTGCCGCATCGGTATGAGTCACTACTTTTCCGCTATACTCAAATTCTGAACAAGTGCTTCGAGACGAACGCTGGGCTCTAACAAACGTCCAAAAAGTCTTTGGATCCTTCTTTATATCCGTCTCCGCGCGCTCAATAAAGTTAACATAGGCTTGCTTTATGAGTTCCTTTGTGCGTTGCCTATAATACCCAAACATTTCTTTATTAAATTCTAACTGAAGTTGTTTATATTTCTTCAGATGAAAATGTTTACTTTTAATATTCCTTATGATATTTGATGTGTACCAAGTTGGGTACGTATGTTTATTGTAATAATTAGGCTTCCTTTTGGTTGGGACATGAGCATTAAAACATGATATAAGATGTGCATAGAAAATACCTAAGGCGTCGTCAACATTGTTACACATTAATATCTCGGACCATGATAACATTGTCAGGCAGTCGTATAACACATAAAAGTTCGCTCGTTTAAAATTATATTGAGGTGAGTCATGTTGTGGATCTGTGTGGGACGGCGCTGGCGGAAGCTGAGCCTGCTCAGCCGCCGGGTGCTGCACACTCAGGCGGACCCCGAGCGGCGGGTGATGCGCGTCCGGTGGCACTAACGGCTCCACATCTCCAACAACACACACACACTCATCGCTCAAGTTACTTAATACTAAATCTAACATATTACCATAGGTATTTTTTATGTCATTATGTTGTCTCAGCTTACAAAATGATATAAAATAGGCATAGTGTAAATTTACATTTTGACTGCACGAATTTAGATTGAAATCACCCAATATAATGACATCTAATTTTGAAAATCGCTCAATGGCGGTTTCTAATAATGCGAAAGTATTAAGATATTTCTCATCCTTAGAATTAGGAGGAATATATACAACACAGAACAGAATACGTTTGTGTTTCAACGTAACAATAGCTATGACAGTTTCTGTGTCGGTAGCGTAATCGCTAATGTTCTGTATACGTTCGACGGGGAACTGTGTCTGCACCGCCAATAATACTCCTCCCCAACCAGCATCATTAGCGCGGTCATGACGCAACACAGTGTACCCGTCAGGAAACACTTCCCCATCACATACACTACTCACTAAAAAAGTCTCGGTCAAAGCGTAAATATGAGCAGATTCATTCAAAACCGATAATCTAAACATGTTCAATTTCGATCGTAAACCTCGAACGTTCTGATAAAACATTGAATAGCATTTAGGCTTGAACATTTTGTGTACCTTGTTTACGAAATCCATTGCGCCACAATTTAACACATATATCTTCAGGCCAATTGTCACAACACAGATACTTATCTAAGCTTTTTGCTGGAACACATACTTTAAATGAAGCATAGTCACCACGCGCCTTCAGTATTTCAGCTGTACATATCGAGTTTGGACAAATATATCTCAAGTGTTCTAGCACTTGTTCAACTGACGTCCCTACTTTTAAATAATATAAATGTAGGTACGCCTTACGTTCCGCAGCTGACAAAGAAGTGGCGGTCGGGGAGGCAGTACCACGAGTTATTTTCTCGCTCGAACGTTTAACGCTACGGCGGCGCACTTCGATCCACTCGCTGTTCTTTGCTTCGCGGGAACTCGTACGCAACTCGATCGGCTCGCCGTTGTCGCTTGTGGGTTGTTTCGCCGGTAACTCGCTGTCCGTAGTAGGGGCTGTACTCGTAGATTGCGCGGCCGGTACAAGTTTGACTTTCGTCGCGTTCTTCCGAGCACCTGCGGTGATAGCCGATGCGGCCCGAACACGAGCTTCTCGTATTGGGCGCGCATTCGAATCCGTTTGAATAGTACCTTCACTCAAATTTGCGTTTTGGATTTTTTCGGGCACTGATTCTTCACCAACTAATTTTCTAATTAAGTTATTCTGTTCCAATATCAGCTTTTCAAGCGCAGAAACTTTGGTTTGAAGCAAGATCACTGACTTGTTTAGTTCCTGGATCGTAATTTCTGCACTTTTTGAAGACATTTCTAATGTTTACGAATAATAAAGAGGAGAGCAACGAATATACAAGTTTCTTGCGCGAGTGAGCGAGAGCTTACTTAGCGAATTAATTCGCTTTAGTTATTAAAGTATATAAATTATTGATTTATGTATAAGTACCCACATTAGTTATTTTAGTATTGAAATTATTTATTAATTTGTGTGTAAACAGCCACTTTAGTTATTTAATGAGGTATAAATATTATTTATTTGATTCATATGTAAATAGGCACTTATTTATTCAAGAAAAGAAGTTATTGATTCAATTTATGTGCAAATACCCACTTTAGTTAAAGTTAGTTTCAATTCAATTAAGTTTGATAAATTCAGTTAGATATAATAACATTTGCGTTAACACAAGAACACAATATAACCACTACTTAAACTGGTCTAGTAAAACCAGATGCATAGCATTTAGTAAAAAGGAAACAAGTTACATATTGATAATTAAGTATTTATCCGGCCGTCAGCGGTTTAATTTTACCATTTGTTTATCACTATATGTTTTATATATTTCAATAGAAACCAGACATTGAAAGAACAATCCTAGCGACACAAAACATTACAAAAAGAACATAATTCAATAATTGCGACGCAGGAATTTTATGTTTGAGTTCACAATGAACAGTAAATGCATAAATAGATGCATTTGCAAATGACATACCGATAGGCAGTAACAAGGAGATAAAATCGAAGACCAAAAACAACGATTGTAGCATAATAAACATTTGACAAAACGAACAACTAATAATTCTACGATGATATTCGTATTTCTATACCAAATAGACAATAATTACATTCGTTCATTATTGTTAGTGAGCAACCTGCATGTGACACGTGTACATTTTATTAATAAATGAACGCGGAATTCTAGCTAGATACCTAGTATATAATACGCTAGCATCTTTAGGTACGTTCATTCTCAGCCAGTCCAACTATGTTAGGTACACGTGGTATAATAAAGATGCAACTTTCTTAGTAAGAAAGAAAATAATAGTTAATATTAAAAGATAATCGCCGTAGTAGGCGGTAAAAGTATTTAATAATACCGACTATATAGAAATATATCGCCGTACAAAATCACTAGCAGAAGGTTATAGTAGAAAATAGAAAGAAATGAAAAAGAGAAGGGTGTGAATTCGTTCCATAAGTCAGCCAAAGCAGCAATTATTAGCAATAATTACCAGTAGCACTTAATTACCTTAGTGGCATTTAAAAAAACTAATCGCGAAGCAATACGATCAAGGTGACCTTAGCACGTCGTTAGTGGACGTGAGGTCATAAATCGCAAAATACAAAGAATGCGATCGACGAATGTGACCTTAGCGCGTCTTTAGAGGACACGTGGCCGCAGTCGAACGATTATAACTCGTTACTTATGCGGTTGATACACAGTAATTATCACACGCGGTAACAGAAAAAGTTATAATATAAAATGCTTACCATGCGTAGTAAGACAAAATTTGTCTGTTGTGACCGGCTCAACACAAAACCGACCTTTCGAGCACAACAGAACAAAAAGAGAAAATGTCTATTGTGGCCGGCATAACACCACCGACTTTCCGTCCACAATAAAACAAGCAAAAAGAAACAATAAATGCCACTAAAATAATTACACACTGCTTAGGAACGATTTCACACATACACAAAAAATAAAAAAAGACTCACCGGCAGCGGATTCTCAACAAAACCCTACCTATAATATTCCCGTGGGCGCCACTGTAACGTAAAAAGAACCTTTCTGGTGTGTGCTGTTACGGTATCCCTACTAGGGCGTGTTTAAATGAGAAACGTGGTTAAATGTTACAATAAAAATTGATTTAATTGCCAATAAATTTTAGACATCATTTAGCAAGCGTTACCTTAATGAAAAAAATTACTATTTATATGATATTAAAGAAAATTTACACAGGGTCGCGTGGTTCGGCGAGGGGTGGGGTTTTTGTTGCGATTCCTGCTGCCGATGGTCCAGGAGAGGTGGTCAACTTATCTCGGAGCTGTAGCCGCCGCAAAAAGGGCCCGCGAAACCAACGCGTCCGCTTTTATAGGAGCTCGCGGTGCGGTGGGGGCGTAACATGCAGGCAGCCGGGAGGCGGTGTCGTCGTCACAGCGACGTCACACTTGTTAATAGCTTTAAATATCTTGGACACATAATAAATGATAACCTGATGATGCTGATCTGGAACGGCAGAGAAGGAGTATTGCATGTAGAAGCAATATACTTGCAAGGCGATTTACACACTGCTCAGAACCAGTCAAAATAACACTTTTTATGGCTTACTGTCAGGCGTTCTACACTAACCAACTTTGGTATAAGTACACGAAGAGAGCCTACAACTCTCTTCGTGTACAAAATAATAATGCTTTCCGGGCTATGCTCAATCTACCATGGCAGTGTAGTGCGTCGGGCATGGTCTTTGAGCACAGAGTGGGCGACTTCTTTGCTGTTCTAAGTAGGACAAACAGCTCGAATAATATTATATCAACTGTATTCTGCACAATTTTTATGCTTAGACCTGAATGCAATTTGTGTATTGAGAAATGAATAATGGGTATGTCTAATTTAATATTTAATTGTTTTAATATTTTATCATTTGTTTGTGTGATTTTTACATTGTAACACTATGGAACAGTTTGCCTGAAATAAAAAGTTATCATTATTATTATTATATTAACCAAAATACTGTCATATTTGTGACGTCGCTGTGACGTCGTGATGATACCGCCTCCCGGCCGCCTGCATCTTTGCCCCCCACCGCACCTCAAGCTGCTATAAATACTCAAGCGCTGGCTGCGCTCGTCCCTTTTTTCTACTGACGAACCGGAGACGAGCTAAGTGACCACCTCTCCTGGACAAACCGGCAGCAGGACCCTCAACAAAACCAATACCATCGCTGAATCACGCGACCCTGTTTAAAACTTTGCGAATAACATTTTTTTTAGTAATTTTTTGCTAGTGAAACGCTTGCTAAATGATGTTTTAGATTTACTTGAGAAATAAATTAATTTTTATTGTAACATTTAACCACGTTTCTCATTTAAACACACCCTTAGTAGGGATAACGTTACAGTGGACACCTGGTAGGTCTCCTTCGTTACAGTGGCGCCCACGGGAATATATAGGTAGGGTTTTGTTGAGAATCCGCTGCCGGTGAGTTCTTTTTTTATTTTTTTAACTGTGTATGTGTGAAATCGTTCCAAAGCAGTGTGTGATTATTTTGGTGGCATATATTGTTTCTTTTTGCTTATTCTATTGTGCTCGGGAAGTCGGTGGTGTTGTGCTGATCACAATAGACATTTTCTCTTTTTGTTCTGTTGTGCACGGAAGGTCGGTTTTGTGTTGCGCCGGTCACAACAGACAAATTTTGTCTTACTACACATGGTAAGCATTTTTATATTATAACTATTTCTGTTGCCACGTGTGATAATTAATTTTGTATCAACCGCATAAGTAACAAGTTATAATCGTTTTGCTTGCGACCACGTGTCAACTAAATGACGCGCTGTGGTCACATTCATTGATTGCATTCTTTGTATTGCAATTTATGGCCTCGCGTCCTCTAACTACGCGCTAAGGTCACCTTCGTTGATCGTATGCTTCGCGATTAGCTTTTTTAAATGCCACTACGGTAATTAATTGCTGCTGGTAATTATTCCTAATAATTACTGCTTTGGCTGATTTATGCAGCGAATTCACACCCATTTTCATTTCTTTTCATTTTTCTACAATAACCTATTCTGCTAGTGATTTTGTACGGCGACATAATTATATATGCTTATAGTCGGTATTATTAAATACTGTTACCGCCTACTACGGCGATTATCTTTCAAAGTAATTTTTTTTTCCTTCTTATTAAGAAAGTTGCAATTTTATTATACCACGTGTACCTAACATAATTGGACTGGCTGAGAATGAACGTATCTAAAGATGCTAGCGTACTATATACTAGGTATTTAGCTAGATTTCCGCGTTCATTTATTAATAAAATGTACACGTGTCACATGCAGGTTGCTCACTAACAATAATGAAAAAGATTAATCTTTGTCTATTTGGTATATAAATACGAATATCATCGTACAATTATTGGTTGTTCGTTTTGTCAAATGTTTATTTCGCTACAATCGTTGTTTTTGGTCTTCGATTTTATCTTCTTGTTATTGCCTATGGCTATGTTTTTTGAAAATGCATCTATTTATGCATTTACTGTTCATTGTGAACTCAAACATTAAATTCCTGCGTCGCAATTATTGATTTTTTTTTGTAATGTTTTGTGTCGCTAGGATTGTTTCTTTCAATGTCTGGTTTCTATTGAAATATATAAAACATATAAGGATAAATAAATGGTAAAATTAAACCGCTGACGGCCGGAAAAATACTTAATTATTAATATGTAACTTGTTTCCTTTTTACAAAATGCTATGCATCTGGTTTTACGAAACCATCTTAAATAGTGCTGGTTATAATGTGTTCTTGTGTTTACGCAAATGTTATTATATCAAACTGAAATTATCAAACTTAATTGAATTGAAACTAACTTTAACTAAAGTGGGTATTTGCACACAAATTGAACCAATAACTTCTATTTTTGAATAAATAAGTGGCTATTTACATATGAATCAAATAAATAATATTTATACCTCATTAAATAACTAAAGTGGCTGTTAACATACAAATTAAATAAATAATTTCAATACTTAAATAACTAATGTGGATATTTCTACATAAATCAGTAATTTATATACTTTAATAACTAAAGCGAATTAATTGATGTACAAGTTTAAGAATACCCTTTCGTAATTCTCAATCAACTACTTTAAACCCAAAAGCTGAATAAAATAATTGAATCTTATTCTATTACAGCATTAATAAGTTTATAAACGATTGGGTACAGTGTCATTAACAACAATGTAAGACGCATATGAATGCGAAGTTATAATTACCTACATAATTATTTGTGAAGGCCAACAATAGTGCTATTGTTTTCGAGTTGGAGCTCACAAGTCACAAGATAACGCATTGTTGTGTTAACCATTTATGTAAACATGCTAACATAAAATGAATAAATATTTCAGTTATAAATTGTAGCAGAAGTTTATTGTATGTAATATTGTTACAAAGAATCTGTTATTTATCTAACTAAATATCGAAATATCAGATAACTATCTAATATATAAAATTCTCGTGTTACAGTTTTCGTTCCCATACTCCTCCGAAACGGCTTGACCGATTTTGATGAAATTTTTTGTGCTTATCCGGTATCTATGAGAATCGGCCAACATCTATTTTTCAAAAAAAAAAAAAAAAATTGCCATACAACGTTTGCCGGGTCAGCTAGTCTAACTATATAAATATCAGATGTGTTTCTCTTGGTGATTTCCATATAAAAGATCTTAAATTAACTCACTACAAAGTTTAAGAATGTAATGATTAATGCTCATCACTAATGATCTAATCACTAAAATAACTTAACACTTTGTTACAAATAATACAAAATCTTTAACTCCCGCTTACAGCTAAATCATGTACCCAAATATCTTGTTATATATAGCTTTAGTAATGACTGATCGAAATATAATAAAATATTTTTTTCCCTTATGGCTCAGTGGCTGAAACTCACGTATAATACCTCTTCGCACGTCGTGTATTATAATGAATACGACTCGCATCGGGAATGAATGCTGGCTTGTTCATACGTATGATTGTGTGTGGGCCTTTTGAATGTGATGTATGTCAGGTAATAGGAACGTTCAATGCTTGGTGACGTATGAATGGTCGAGGGTTATACTTGTTTTTTTTCTCTTTCAGGGTTAATAGTTGCCTTGTTTTTAACCTACTGACACCACCACCACTCATCTGTTTCAGGGTCCCGGAATGCAGTGGCCTCCTACCAGCCACAGAATTTTCCCTCTGGGAAAATTCTAGCCTAATGTGGGGAGTGTGTGACGTCGCTCTGACGTCGTGATGACACTGCCTCACGGCCGCCTGCATTTTCGCCCCCCACCGCACCTCAAGCTGCTATAAATACTCAAGCGCTGGCTGCGCTCGTCCCTTTTTTCTACTGGCGAACCGGAGACGAGCTAAGTGACCACCTCTCCTGGACGAACCGGCAGCAAGACCCTCAACAAAACCTTTACCATCGCCGAATCACGCGACCCTGTTTAAATCTTTGCGAATAACATTTTTTTTTAGTAATTTTTTGCTAGTGAAACGCTTGCTAAATGATGTTTTAGATTTACTTGAGAAATAAATCAATTTTTATTGTAACACTTAACTACGTTTCTCATTTAAACACACCCTAAGTAGGGATAACGTTACAGTGGACACCTGGTAGGTCTCCTTCGTTACATATTATATTTTACTACTCCAAAGTTTGTTTAGATTTAATTATTTCTTTAGTGAAGAAAAATTAAAGGTTTGCTAGTAGGAATGGGCGTTCTACAGGGCTCTATTCTCGGTCCCTTACTTTTTTTAAATATATATTAATGATTTGCCGTTCTTTGTTCAAAATTTATGTGATATTTTTTTGTTTGCCGGCGATACGCCACTATTTTTTTAAGTTGATCGCAATTCAAGTAAATTTGATACAGTCAATAACACTCTTGCACAAGTATTAGATTGGTTTTCGACAAATAATTTGGTACTCAACCCTAGCAAAACCAAATGTGTTAAATTGTCTTTGCCTAATGTCAAAAGTGTTCCTACAAATATCATTTTAAATAAGGAAACAATTCAACTAGTCGAATCAACCGTATTCTTAGGTCTAACTTTAGATAGTAAGCTTCAGTGGGGCGCCCAAATATCCTGTCTCGCAGTCAAACTTAGTTCTGCAGTGTTTGCAGTTATAAAAGTTAGGGAGTTCACAGATATAGATACTGCTAGACTAGTTTACTTTAGTTGTTTTCACAGCGTAATGTCTTACGGAATAATGTTATGGGGTACAGCTGCTGATATACAGACTATTTTTGTCATTCAAAAGAGGGCCATACCTGCAATTTATAAGTTAGGTGCTAGAGTTTCTTTACGTGATAAATATAAAAAAGTAGATATATTGACAGTAGCATCGCAATATACAGGGTATTACAAGACCCTTAACGAAAACTGAAATCACGTATTGTACTACGTATCAGTATGAAAATTTTTTACATCGGCACCACACCTGGGAAATTACTGGTTCAGGAGATATTGAGGCTCAAAGTTAGTATGGTTTTTTTTCTAATTAGGTACAAAATCGATGTATTTACCCCACCAATATGTTCTTTAGATGCCCTATAACCCCATGGATAAGTAGGTATTTAGAGCATTGCACGCGCGCGCTTTAAAAACTAAAAAAAAAAATCGTTTCCCACGTATTATTTTTGGTTAGTATGACTTGGCACGATGTCCACAACGAGCAGACTTCAGCTTGGTGATGGGTCTTGTGACACCCTGTATACAGGGTGTAAAAAGACCCTTAACGAAAACTGAAAGCCCATTTTATAACAATCATAACGAACATTTTTTACTTCGGCACCATACCTGGGAAATTACTGGTTCAGGAGATATTGAGGCTCAAAGTTAATATGGAATTTTTGTAATTAGTTACAAAATCGATGCAATTACCATGCCAACCTGTTCTATGGATATCATTTGCACCCGTGGATAAGTAGGTATTTCGAATATTGTACGCACACAATCTTAATTGCGGCTTAAAAAATATGATTATTTGAAAAAAATAATCATTTCCCAAGTTTTATATTTGCTTAGTATGACTTGGCATGATGTCCAGAACGAGTAGAATTCGGCTTGGTGATGGGTCTTGTGACACCCTGTATATGCTCACTTAATGTACATTCAGAAAACTTAATTCTATACCGCAAAAATAGTGATTTGCACAAAGTGAACACAAGGAATGCGTATAAACTAGTGGGCACTAACTACCGTTTACATAAAGTTCAGAACTCATTTACGGGGATCGGTATACGATTTTTCAACAAATTGCCTCTTGAGATAATGAATTTACCCATGCACAAATATAAACGGACAATTAGGAACTTTCTTTTACAAAGGAGTTATTACAATATTAAGGAATTTTTAAATGATAAGATACCATGGGGATAGGTTTAGGCTAAATTTTCTTTTCTGACCGTTTATATAATTGTTATATGGGTTTGTTAAATTCTCGTTTTGATAAGTGACATGTTGAGTGGAGGTGCCTCGTGAACACATGATTCTGCAGGATTTGGATATTTTTATGATTTGTTGAATGTAGTTTAACATCATTTATCCATGATTATATTATTGTTCACTTGTCACCTTCATAGTATTCTTTCTGTATTTTCATTCCTTCACGCGTTACACTAATTTATATTAATAATAACGATCTGGAAATTGGAGGTAATTGGCGGTCATGGTCAGTATACCATTAGATTGTTTCTTACTGCCGGTTCGTATACCGTTGTCGTCATGCTCACTAAAATGTCATTTCCTGTGGTGGCGTCGTGTGTCGGGTTATCCCTTTCCCTCTAATATGACGACAGGGATGATGGCTGGCCCATGCGTCATACTCGTGAACGGGTGCTACTTGCGATGACTGGTCGATGACGGTCTTGCGGCTGGTATTAAATTTTAATATTTAAATGCATCATTTCCATCATGGTTCTGATCACTTTCGTGGGTGGCCTGCATTATTAGGTATATATACTGTAAGTGGATGCTCCTGTTTCATCATGTCTATTCTGAAGAGGCTAACAAAATGAACACCAGAATTAAAATTAAGTATTATGCTTGAGTATTATTATGTACAGTAAATATAATATATACAAGTGACATAGAAGGTGTAACGGATCTCTGCCTTTTCGCCGAAAATTGTTCAGCCGATTATCACTTGCCAATTAATGTTTCGCAGAAATTTATTTCGCGGAATAAACATTTGCCAACTTGTGATATAATTTTGTTTTAATTTCCCAACCTCACAGTTGCCAACTTTACGTTTGGTCTTCCTTTTATTGTCGCAGTTCTAACCTAACCGATGTAGCATATTTTAATGCCCTGTGTAGTGAAATAAAAGTGATTTGGTTCTGCTACTTCGCCGGCCGCTGCCGTGGCACGCTCGCTTCGCTCGCTCGACGCGTGCGTTGTGGTCGCAGTTCTACCCTAACCTAACCAGCCATTGTTTCAGTTGACGTGCATTGTTTATCAGCATACTAACCTAACCTAATCTAACCGATTCCTTTCGATTTCACCTGAACTTCCCGAAACATCACCTGAACAGACGAAACGTTATTCGTCTAAAAGTTGTCTGGCCTAATAATTTGACAAAAGATAAATGCCTCAAACATTTTTGTCATTACAATAATCAGCTTAGCAATAATTCTACCAAATGAAACGTTGTTTGGTCTAAGGAGAGGCTGAAATGAGAAACTGGAATGCTCTGTACAAAAGATGATCTTTAATCCGTGTTAACTACACGAGATGCCTACAGCAAGTGAACTTGCACATACACGATATGAATTGAACATGAACAATTACTAAAAATTATAATTAGTGATTTGAGCGTAATGCTGCTATGGTGATTTGGTCAGGCGCGCGTGAACATGCCCCCGGGCGTTGAAAGCAACGGTTTCAACCAGACTCCGTAGACACAGGCAATGGACAGATCCTGTTGAACGCTCTGCGAATGACTCCAGTCGATGTCTGGATATCTGCTACTCGAGCTATACCATCTGTTCCGGGGTGTACAGCCACAATGCGTCCAAGACTCCACTTCAGAGGAGGAAGATTGTCCTCTTTGATGACAACAAGGGTGTTCAGCTTTAGTCCATCTTTGCAAGAACGCCCTTTTGACCGCAGCTGTCATTCTGAAACATACTCCTTGCTCCATCTACTCCAAAAGTGCTGGCGTAATTGCTCTATTCGTTGAAAACGAGAAAGATGGCTAGCAGAGTGGTCCGTGTAATTTGGTTGCGGCAGCGAAACAAGGGGTCGTCCAATCAGGAAATGACCTGGCGTCAGCGGTGTGTAGTCGGCAGGATCTGAAGACATCGGCGTCAGGGGACGAGAGTTCAGTATGGCTTCAATTTTAGTCAAAGCGGTGTAAAGCTACTCAAATGTCAAATTACATTTGACCAAGACTCTTTGAAGGTGATACTTTGTGGACTTTACACCCACCTCCCAGAGACCACCAAAGTGAGGCGTATACGCTGGGATGAAATGAAATCTTATTCCGTTATTAGCTGCACTCTCACCCAAGGACGAACTATTTAACTTTAAAAATTTAGAGAGGCCGTTGTACGCACCGACAAATGAGGTACCGTTATCAGAAAATATATCAGCGGGTTTACCTCGTCGAGAAATAAATCGATACAAAGCTAGTAAGTAACTATTGCTAGTCAAATCACCTACGGTCTCCAAATGGATGGCCTTGGTGGTTAAACAAATAAAAATTGCGATGTACACCTTTACCAGCCTGCATCCACGACCTTGACGACTAGCGCACATAATAGGACCGGCATAATCAACGCCCATGCCCTCAAAGGGATAACCTGGACTCACGCGTTCTTTTGGTAAATTACCCATTATAGGCGTTACAACCTTACCTTTCATGCGGTGGCAAAGAACACATTTATGATAACAGGCCTTCGCCAACTCGCGACCTCCTATTGGCCAGTAAGATTCCCTAATTGAGGCTAATAGTAACTGAGGGCCAGCATGCATCAGCCTTTTATGCTCAAAATCAAATAACAACTTGGTAAAATAGTGAGTGGACTGTAATATAATAGGGTGCTTTTTAGAAAAAATTAAATTAGAATTATCGAGGCGTCCGCCTACACGCATTATTTTTTTGTTGTCTAAATAAACATTAAACTTAAGAAGAGCATTCTTCTTAGGTAAACTCTTTTTATAAAAAAGTAATTCATACTCAATAAATGATTCAGACTGACTTTGAATTATAACAACATTTAATGCATCTTGTAATTCATCTTGTTACAAATAATTAGTTTCAGGGTAATGTTTCCTACATGACTTAATAAACCTTAACATATAAGCTACAGAACGTACAAGTCGTGAATAATTAGAAAAACTACTAAAATTAATCAAAGGTACTACTTTAGAATTATCTAAGACAGCACTTAGTACTACATCAGGTCGGATTTCAGGAAATGGTTCAGCTCCTAAACAGTTAATTTGAGATGGCCATTCAGACGGGTCTAACATCAAAAAATCTGGACCTGACCACCACAGATCGGAAACCTGCAGAACACTAATATCCACGCCACGAGATATTAGGTCTGCTGGATTTTTATCTGTTGGGACGTGTCTCCAGGTACAATTGCCCGCCTTGTCCTAAACTTCAGCTACGCGGTTACGCACAAACGGCTGAACTTTGTTAGTCATCATTTGTAACCATCCCAACACTAAGGTTGACTCAGTCCAGCAGTAAACTCGGCTGATCGCCACTCGAAGTGAACTCCTCACCTTCTTATAAAGACGAGAACCAACCACGGCACCACATAATTCCAGCTTCGGAATTGTTATGGGCTTAATGGGAGCCACTCGAGTTTTAGCCATTAATAAACAAACCGAACAATCTAGGAATTTAAAGTATCGTGGTCACTATAATTACTTTTTACTGTTTCTACGGGATATATACCACGTACCTTTGTTTTGAGTAACCGATATTTCAAATACAGAGGTGAATATTACCTACAAATCGATGGCGTAGCAATGGGCAGCCCGGTAGCTCCAGTGGTAGCCAACCTATGGATGGAACATTTTGAAAACCAAGCTTTTGCTACTGCCCCATCTAGTGTGAAGATTTGGAAACGGTACGTGGACAACATTTTTTGTATCTTGGAAGGCGATGAAGAGGTAGTACAACAGTATTTGGCGCATTTAAATAGTATCCACGCTAAAATGTGTTTCACGTATGAAATAGAAAGGGACAGAAGAATGGCGTTTCTTGACGTGATGGTTGGTGTACGATCTGACGGTTCGCTTAGCCACTCTGTACACAGAAAAACAACGCATACAGACCGCTATCTACACGCTGACTCGCATCATCACCCACGTCAATTGAACTCAGTTATAACGTCACTTACCAACCGGACATACAGCTTGTGCGACGAAGAACACTTAAATGAAGAACTAGCACATATAAGTGACGTTCTACGAGAGAACAGGTACAGTGGACGTGTCAAACCACCTAGACACACTCAAAAACACCTCGACTACAAGGTAGAACGACAACCAGCGTACTTACCGTACGTCAAAGGAGTGACAGATAAGATCTCTAATATCTTTGAGAAGGTATCTGTTACAAACTATCTTCACTCCTTTGACTTTGAAGAAACTGTCACAATACCTAAGAACGCCAAAGGACAGTTTCCCCTTGGAAAAGCCGGGTGTATACAAAATTGACTGCAGCTGTGGGAGTTCTTATATAGGACAAACGAAACGCACCATTTCCTGCCGCATCAAGGAACACATCAGGGCAGTCAAAAACAATGAACTACACAAGTCGGCAATAGCTCAACATCTCCTAGACTCGGGTACGAACCATTGGATTGAGTTACATAACCCTCCGGTGCTGTCGACAGAACGCCACTATATACCTAGAATGGTTAAAGAAGCTATTGAAATTAAAAAGTATAAAAACTTCAATAGAGAAGATGGGTTTCAACTGTCGAATGCCTGGCATTCAGTGGTACGTCTATGCAAAACCCGTGAACCACAAAAACTTAAATCACGAGCCGACGTAGTGAGTACAGTGTGTCGCGATCGAGTACGTTGTGAAAGTGAAAACGGTGTTAGTGGTTGTGCGCGCAATAAACGAGTAAGAAAGCGGGTAGACCGGTTCACTTGTTTATGACATTCATCCACCCGCAATACTTCAGTACATCCGTTAACATGGCGCTTGCAACAGTGCCGAAATATCGGTTACTCAAAACAAAGGTACGTGGTATATATACCGTAGAAACAGTAAAAAGTAAACCGAACCATCGCCTACTTCACTAATACTGCGAACGTAGACGCAAGCACCGTATGCAGACTCAGATGCATCTGTAAAAATGTGGAGTTCTAATTCCCTATATGAATTACAGACTACAATTCGCGGAATACGTAAATTATTTAAAAGAGGCAATGATTTAATTATAATGTCCCAATGTCTTTGGATCTCACAAGGTAGTGGTTGATCCCACCCCAGCTTATCTAACCACATTTTTTGTATCATTATTTTCATGGTGATAACAATGGGACTCAAGAGACCTAAGGGATCGAATATTCGCGCAATCACGGATAGCAAATCACGTTTAGTGCGAGTAGTTGCTGACTAGACAGATCTATAGAAAACCCCAGCTCGTCAGTGGTGACATACTAGTCTAGACCAAGCAACTTGTCAGGCCCACTTGATGTCTTATTTAAGTCAAGTGAGGCTGGCAAGTTGTCTGAAGAAAGAACAGCGTCAGACATCAGCTGAGGAACATTTGACTTCCATTTATACAATGGCATACATGCAGATACAAGCTCCTTGGTGACTTCATTACGAATGAAAGTCACTTCTTCCAAGTCATCATTCCCAGTAATCAGGTCATCCACGTAAAAATCATGTCTGATGATATCAACTATTTTAGGGTTCTCGCAGTCGACTCCTATCTGTTTAAGACACCGTGTCGCAAGGAATGGCGCGCTAGCCGTGCCGTATGTGACGGTGTTTAATTATTAAACAATAATAGGCGCACTAATATTATCACGCCAAACAATCTGTTGCAAATGCCTATCGGACGGGTGTACTGCAATGCATCTATACATCTTCTGCACGTCAGCAGATAAAACATACTTGTGAAGTCTGAACTGAAGAAGTATAGACAGCAGATCGTCCTGTACAATTGGCCCGACCATCTGTAAGTCATTAGAAGATACTCCCGTCGACGTAGGACAACCAGCATTAAATACAATGCGCAGTTTGGTCGTGCTACTCGACTCACGTAGTATTCCGTAATGAGGAATAAAATTACCAGAACACAAATTACTTTTAGTTATTTTAGTCATATGACCAAGCGATTCATATTCTAGCATAAAATCATAATACAGCCTACTAAATTCCGGCTTAACCTTTAATCGACGCTCTAAAGATTGTAAACAATGTATAGCTCTTTTATAGGAATTACCTAGAACCGAAGGATCTTTCTTATGGGGTATGCGAACACAAAAGCGGCCATCAGACAATCGAGTCGTATTTTTAACGAAATGATCTTCACATTACTTTTCTTCCGGCATGTAAGAACTAGAAGACCTCGCATTTACCTCCTCTAATTGCCAAAACTTAGATAAGTCGGCTCTGAGTGTATCACTATTGTCATCGGAAACAATATTAGATAAGTTACATGTTAAATTATGCGAAAACAACGCAATATTATTGTTTACAATAGGACCGGAAACGATCCAGCCCAAACGGGTTTCACATAAAACTGGTTTTCCAGTACCCAATTTATAAATTTGTGATCCTAATAAGTCCCAAAATAAGTCGGTACCGATTAAAATATCAATGTCTCCGGGCTTATAAAAAGTAGGATCTGCTAAAATAATATTTGACGGCATATCAAAATTCATATTTATGTCACGGCACGGTACATTACTCGTAATAAATGGTAAAACAAAACAATGAAGACTATAAGTAAAACTATCATCTAACAAAGATATCTCAACCTTACACATTTTACCTACGTGCGAAGTGACGTTGTTTATACCTAGTATAGATTTGTTAACCTGATTAGTTATCAAGTGCAATCGTCTACATAACTTGTCCGTTATGAATGACGATGTGCTACCACTATCGAGGACTGCGCGAATGAGATGCACATAACCATAACGGTCCCGCACCTTGAGCAGAGTGGTCGATAATAACACATCTCGCTGTTCGTAACTTTGGCGCGATGCAATGTTTGCAGATAACGCGACATTATTCGTATCAGTGGTGGCAGACGGCATAATAGACGATACAGATTGATTATTAATCGGTATAGAAGTCGTATAACTAAGTGAATTCGCAATAGCAGCTTTAGAATCTATGTGAATTAGTGTGTTATGCCTACGTTTACAAAGTTTACAACCTGGTTTTTTACATTTATTAGCGTTATGACCAGAACGAAAACAGTTAAAACAAACTTTATAAGTGGGTAGTAATTTGAGACGATCGTCGTTACTTAATGCAAGAAACTGTGGACAATTATTTAATGTATGATCGTTATTATTACATTTAGGACATGCTTTAGGAACTAATTGAGTGCTAGTGTTGTTAAGAGATTGCATTGTTACCATTGACTTGATCTTAGGGCTTGATTTACCTGGCGTTTGGGGAATATGATTGGTTCGAGCTTGTTCTATGGTTTCAAGTAAATCGGCACGGTGACGTAGGAAGTTAATAAATGAGTTAAACGTAATAATTCGATCAAGCCTTTTATAGCAACAGAAGATTCCTTTGAGATAGACTCAATATTAAATAACGACGATATATGAATATTGACTAACAATCTTTTGTTATCAAAGCGATCGAGCAATAAATTCCATGCCACAGAATAATTACTTGACGAAAACTCAACAGCTTTAATTACAAGGGCTGCTGTTCCCTCCAGTGATGCTCTTAAGTAATGGAACTTATTCGTCAATTGTATTATTAGCACGAATTAGGCTGGCAAAAGTGTCGCGAAACTCTAGCCAATTACAATATGAACCGCTAAACTTTTGTAACTGAATCGTAGGCAACTTGACTGGCCTATGCATACTAGCAACAGTACTTTTAGAGCTTTCTATCGATTTATTATCCTTATTAAAGTCACACAGAATATTCTGGGCTCTAGACAAGGTTTTATAATAAAGAGACTCAAAATCAGAACGCTCACTGTATTGTAATTTTAGATCGTCCACAATGCATTCTAGACGTAACTGTACCTCATCATACCGTTCGTACAACGACTCCATTTTATTCATTCGCAACTGCAATTCAGAAAAATCACAATTAGTTAATTGTTTGTCCTTGAGCGAGTCCAGGAAGGTGACGAAAGAAGTTAAACGGCCTTTAAAGCTACCTCGCTTTTTAACTAAATCCCTTTCCTCAGACATTCTGGGATACGAGTGTTGTCCACCTAAAATTGATACAGGAATATAATTTAAATACGAACAATATAATTTTTATACACGCCTACCAGTATAAGCACTGATTTAAAACAATTTGCAACGCAGAATTTTAATAATTATCTAAATAGAAGAACTAATTCCAAACTATTGTTCAACTACCTACAATATAAATATTGTAAGTTTTACTGCTAAATAACTATTGTTTCCTTAGTTTTAACAAATAACACTAATTAAAGTACATAAAGATTCTAAATAGGCACTAACAATGACTTGCATTAATATCAAACACTCTAAACTATAAACGTATTATGTCGAGGTACTGCAAACAATAAACTATTGTCAGCTTATGGATTAATTACAGCTTTATATAAAATTAAGTTTAAATAATGTAGCAAATATCTAAGCTAACTATACTATAATAAGTACGATTTAAACTTAATCTGAACTGTCGAATAATACTAATCACACAGCAATAAGTACCTAAATAATGATGGTTCGGCGATACACCGAAACCGATTAGGTTCTAGGCGACTTGGGAAGGATTAATGGAATGGACTGTATACAAAGGATAGCGGGTTTTAGCCGCCTAGGATTGGATACGGGAAGAGGTGATTGTGAGTGGGTATAGGATATTCCAAGGATGGAGGGCACTTACCTTATACGGCAATCTTCTTCGTTTCCGAAGGGCAGTCTCCTGGTGGTTTCGTGATGCAGCTGCTTGTTTTCACTTCACTACACAGTCACTTCCACTTGCGAGCGGTTTTATAAGCGGTAATAACTTATACGGGAGCGGCGCGGCGATGCGGTATAGCGGACGCGTATCGCGAATCGAATGTTCTCGAAAGTTCTGGACTGTCACTCGCGTCGACGATCGCAGCGACCAATCCGCGAAAGGCAGTGCCTCTTCCAGGGAGTGGGATAGAGAGGGACGGAAATACAGTATCGCTCGCACTTGTATGTGGAACGATTGATGTTGATGCGATTAGTTATAGATAGGAAGTTAGATGGCGCTACCATATCCTCCCGGCCCTAAAGGGTTGCCTTTAAAAAAAATAGAATTGAACTTAGCTATGTTGGGTGTACTACCGCATAACCCCTCAATAGGCTAAGACAGCGATATGACAATAAAATTAATCTAAATTAACTTTAGCGAAAACTACAAACGCAATAATAGCGAAAACTACTAACTAAATACTTAAACTAAGAGGTAGGTCCAACTTCAGGCTAGATCTCACTGAGTTGGAAGCGGACAGAGACGTACAACAGGGCGCACGTAACTCCCTTTGGCGGTTTTCACGGTAACAACGCGAGTTGTACCGTCCTTGGAAGTATGCAATTTCTCTACGATGGCTAACGGCCATGAAAGCGGCGGAGCATTATCATGTATTATGACGACCAACGTACCCTCCTGTATAGGGGATGCAGGACTATTCCACTTGGATCTTGCCTGAAGCTGGTGTAGATATTCCGCACGCCAGCGCCGCCAGAACGACTGCACGAGTTTATCCAGCAGAGTATGTCTCTGGAGCAAGCTTGAAGAGTCTGCTTCAGGAGCCGGAAATGTCGATAATGGCACTGTGTTCAGAAAATGTGCAGGGCTTAACGCGGATGGTTCTGCAGGGTCACTACTCAATGCCGTGAGCGGACGCGAGTTGATCAGTGCCTCGACTTGTGCAAGGACAGTTAAAAGCTCTTCGTAAGAGAGGATCTGTTGACCTATAACCTTGAAGAGATGCGTTTTAATTACTTTGACCATGCTTTCCCAACATCCACCGAAATGTGGTGATGCTGGTGGAATAAACTTCCAGTCAATATGATTTATGGAAAGTTCTTCCTGAAGTCGAGTACGATATTCTTCCCTGAGAAACTTATAAAGGTCGCGTAAATAAGAGCTTGCGCCCACAAAACAAGTGCCGTTATCCGTGTACAAACACTGTATAGGGCCGCGCCGTGAGAGAAATCGTTTAAGGGCTGCCAGGAATGACACCGTGCTTAAATCTGTTGCAACTTCAATATGCGTAGAGCGCGTCGTTAAGCATGTAAAAATACATAGCCAGGCTTTACGGCTTTTAACACCTCGACCACGCACTGGCGTATACTGCAGTGGTCCTGCGTAATCACAACCGGTGTGTGTAAACGCTTTAGCAACCTGGTTGACGCGCTGGCTAGGGAGATCGGCCATGGGAGGGAAAGTCGGACGCGGACGAAATTTGAAACAGACGTTACTTTTATGTATTCTGTGACGAATTATTCGTCGAGCGGCTAAAATCCAATACTTATGCCTAAGTAAGGACATAAGCAACTCCGGACCGGCATGGAGGTGCTTCTTGTGATAAAAATCAACAAGAAGGTCGACATCATGATCATGTCGCGGCAGAATACAAGGATGTTTGTAGTTATAAGGTTCATCCGAATTTGACAGACGACCCCCAACGCGTATGACGCCGTGTTCATCGAGAAACGGCTTGAGTCTAAGAATAGCGGGAGAACAAGGTACATTGTCTTTTAAATTTTGAATGTCGTTACTAAAATGAACAGCTTGTACAGCTCGTAGTAACTTACATTCCGCGAATTTGATATCAGTACTTGATACAAAAGTCTCATTAGGTAGGTGCCTAAGAAACCTATAGACATAAACGATGGCGCGGAGTAACTTAGACCACGATGACATGCGTAGTGCGAGTTCATAGATGGGAGACTCCGCAACTTCAGCAATCACGGGATAAGAAACAGACTTCCGTTCGGGTACATCTTCATCTTCTGCACTGTGGTCAAAGGGTTGCATAGGCCATTCTGACGGATCATGGGAGATCCAAGAAGGTCCACGACGCCACAATGGATGATGCAGAAGATTAAGTGGAGTGACACCACGAGACAAGCAATCTGCGGGGTTCTCAATACCCGCGACGTGATTGAAACAAGTAGCAGGAACCAGTTCAATCAATTTGCTAACGCGGTTGGCGACAAAAGTCTGCCAGCGATGAGGAGAAGAATGAATCCAAGCGAGCGCTACTTTGGAGTCGGAAAATGCGTATAATTTATTAATGGGGTAGTGGGGCAAAACTGTGTTGCGGAGCAACTGAGACAGCAGAAGGGCCGCGCACAACTCCAGTCTCGCAACTGAAATGGTTTTAACAGGTGAGACCTTAGACTTGGCACAAACTAACTGCACCGAGTAGTTAGAACCAATACGGACTTGTAAATATACGACTCCGCCGTAAGCACGCTCGCTGGCGTCAGCGAAACCTATTAAGTTGATGGTACATCCATCTACCAACCCCAGATGACGCGGAATAGTAGCTTGATTGAGCGCGGTAAGCTCAATACAAAACTGGCCCAAGCGGCGACAATATGGTCAGGGGGTGTTTCATCCCACTCACACTTTGATAGCCAAAGCTCTTTGATCAAGAACTTGGCGTACAAAATTGTGGGAGCCACAAAACCCATTATGTCCCATAGTCGAGCCACGGTGGATAGCATAGTGCGTTTGGTGCACTTATCATCTGGTGGAGAGACGTCAAACCGAAAACTATCGCAGGATTTGTCCCAGCGTAAACCGAGAACCTTATGCGGTACAGACTTCTCAAACTCAATGTCTGGAGAAGCCTTATGAGAATCTGGTATGCGTGCGAGAACCTCCTTAGAGTTGCTTGTCCATTTGACAAGATCAAACTGGCCTCGCTTGAAAAGCTGAATAAGCTCTTCACAAAGCGAAATTGCTAGCGGAGCGGATATGACACTACAGGCAATGTCATCCATGTACAAAGCGGAAGTGGCAACAGCCGCTGCGGCGGGAAAGTGATCGCCTTCATCAGCGATCAACTGGCGAACAACTCGTAACGCGTGATATGGGCTAGACTTGAGTCCAAAACAAACACGATTGAACTGATACACAGATAAAGGTTCTTTCTTGTCAAAACGATAAAAGATTCGTTGAAATCTACGGTCAGATTCGCGGTTCCCGATATTGAGAAACATTTGGCGGCAATCAGCTGACAGAGCGATTTGGAAAAGACGAAACTTTATTATAATGTTAAATAAATCATCCTGTAGATTGGGGCCGGCATGCAAAATGTCATTAATTGACTGACCCGATGTAGTCTTACAACTAGCGTCTAAAACCACACGAAGTTTAGTAGAGGTTTTATCTTCGCGAACTACGCCGTGATGCGGGATATAATATGAGGACAGAGAGTTGCCCTCGTTGTTTACAACTACACTCAAAAAACCTTTATCTATGTAGTCACGAATGACGTCATTATAGGCGCTGCGTAACTTAGGTGATGCATCAAGTTTACGTTGCAAACAATGGAAACGTCTGAGCGCAGCAGCGTACGAGTCGCCTAACGAATAAGGGTCACCACAGAATGGCAACGCCACAACGTATCTGCCACTGTCGTCACGAGCAGTGGTAGCGCGGAAATGTTCTTCACACTCGAGATCTTTACGGCTCATCGAGGGCGGTGCGGTAACCTCTTCAAGCTCCCAAAATCGCTCGAGAAGAGAGTCAATATTGTTTTCTTGAAGAACAGAACAACAGCAAGACGTAACGTATTGAGAAGTATGTAATGTAGGTACGGTACCCATAATCACATACCCAAATACCGTCTCAATAGCGGGCGGTAAGTTATTTTGCTCACTACGTACCACTTTAGTTAGTAGCAAGTGCGGGAATATTGCGGCTCCGATCAAAACATCAATGTCTGCCGGATTCGCAAACTCCGAGTCCGCTAGTGGCAATGACTCGAGATGTGTGAGGAGCGACACGTCCACATTAGCGTTTGGCAACGTGTCCGTAATACGCTCCACGATAAGCGAAGAAATGTTAAAATTAATGTCCCTATCAAAACGCGAATGTATTTTAATATCTACGGAACCCTTGCAATGTTTTTCTGATCCGCCTATCCCTTGGATTATTGAGTTCGTATTTTTAAAGTTATTCCATAATCCGAGGCGTTTGAACAATTCTAACGTTATTAAATTGGTCTGAGATGCGCTATCTTGCAGACAACGTACCATGTGCGGCGACCCATTAACATCATATATGATAACTTGCGCTGTCGCTAACAGAACAGTCTTAGACGCCATACATGGCGGCCTAGCACTGCTCTGATCACTACAAGCGCGCGAAGGCCGTCCGCGCGTGCGTGCCGCCCGCGCAATGGATGTCGTACACAACGATATCTCATTGTGAAGCGTGGAGGGGGAAGTCACCGTTGTCTGCACCTGTGAGGTAAGTGTGTCAAGGTTAGCGGCTTGGCTTGACAACGGGTTACCTTTATTGAAATGAAGCAATGAATGATGTTTTTTATTTCAAAAGTGGCACTTTGTCTTACTAGAACAATTACTTGTTTTATGTTTTATGCTTAAGCAATTAATGCAAGCTTTGTTATCTTTTACGCATTTAAAACGAGCGGTTGCATTATGATTATCGAAGGCGGGACACTTATATAAATGGTCGTGCACTATATTACTGAACAGACACTTCTGTGAATTATTACTATTAGATTCCGAACATGTAACGTAAGATTGTGGATTAGGAACCGAGTTATTATTACTATTTCGCGATTTATTCAACTTTTGTTTGTTGCTGTTAGTGTTCGACGGGCCAGGTGAACCAGACTGCGTATTATGAAATATTCGACACTGATCTTTTATGAACGAAATAAAACTATCTAGTGTAGGTATTTTATTATTGCGTTCCGTCATCTCGAATGCGCGAATTGTATCAGTGTCAAACTCTTTTAAAGCGAGTTGAAGCAACATAAAGTCGGAAAGATCTTCTAATTTTAAATTCCTAAGAGAATTAACCGCGGTTACGAAGTTATCAATAAACAGCTGGAAATTCGAGACAGACGCGTTGCCGGACAGTTTGAGATTTAAAGCTTGGTCAAAGTATGTAGACGCTAGGACGCGCGTGTCCTGATATCTGTCAAGTAGTGACTGAAATATGACCTGATAATTCTCAGCACTGGGTGTGACACCTGCAAATACGGACTGGGCTTTCGGTGACAGTTTACCTATTAAATAGTACAACCTGTCAGCATCTGTCAGAGAACCATTATCGTGCACTGTAGACTTAAAACTCGCATAGAATAACGGCCAATTTCGTATATCTCCGTCAAACGACATAATCTCGATTGGTGGTAATCTCGGTTTGCGGGCAACGGGCTCTGCTGAACATTTACCCTCCAATTGCGATTGTATACGCTTAATAATACAATAAAGATCTTCGAATGAGGTATACGCCTGATAGTTCGGTTTTTCATCAGGATTGATAGAAAGTAATCTTGCGTTATAATCGTCTAACAACTTATGAAAATCTGTTCGAATACTATCTACTGTCATACAATAACTGAGAAATGCTTCGCTATTACTGTCAGACATAGATGCGGTTTTTGAGCGTTCATAGATGTTTTGAATGCGCTCAAATAAAATATTGCGTTTTGTTTCTAAGATTGTCATCTCTTTGTCTTCCGACACGCGTGACTTCTTTTGTTGTGACATGCTTACGTAAGTATAAGCTAATGAGAACGAAACAAAATAAGAATATCTAATGTACCTATTATTTTACCTAAGTAGGCTAAGTAAGCAGCACTTTAGAGATGTGGAATTAAAAGTTGCTTGAAATATGAGATTTATAAGACAACTATGATAGTTCCAGAATTAATAATTTAATAAATAGGTAGCTACATAAAAGTTTACCTACTGATGCGGGCGGAAATAACCATGTGACGGTTATGTGAATATATTAGGAGTATAGCTAGGTGCTATAACTGCCTAGGTATAGCGATATAACGTATTAAAACGTAAATGAATCCGACTCGTATGGATCAAAAAAATGGTTCGGCGATACACCGAAACCGATTAGGTTCTAGGCGACTTGGTAAGGATTAATGGAATGGACTGTATACAAAGGATAGCGGGTTTTAGCCGTCTAGGATTAGATACGGGAATAGGTGATTGTGAGTGGGTATAGGATATTCCAAGGATGGAGGGCACTTACCTTATACGGCAATCTTCTTCGTTTCCGAAGGGCAGTCTCCTGGTGGTTTCGTGATGCAGCTGCTTGTTTTCACTTCACTACACAGTCACTTCCACTTGCGAGCGGTTTTATAAGCGGTAAGAACTTATACGGGAGCGGCGCGGTGATGCGGTATAGCGGACGCGTATCGCGAATCGAATGTTCTCGAAAGTTCTGGACTGTCACTCGCGTCGACGATCGCAGCGACCAATCCGCGAAAGGCAGTGCCTCTTCCAGGGAGTGGGATCGAGAGGGACGGAAATACAGTATCGCTCGCACTTGTACGCGGAACGATTGATGTTGATGCGATTAGTTATAGATAGGAAGGTAGATGGCGCTACCAAATGATATAAATCTAACACAAAACTAGATATAAAAAGGTTTAAGTACTGACCTTTTACATTGGTAAATTAAATTATATTACCTGAGTGTTAGGTTACGATATTAATTATTAATAGGTAAATGCAATACACCGCTAAAATGACTTGCTTGAGCTTAATCCAATCCTCAATCCATCAACCTTCAAGTCACCTTCAATAATCCAAATCCATAATTCGCTGATTATCTTCAAAATATATATTATAAATCCATCTGGTTCGCTAATGGACCATATGTGTGGTCTAATGGGAGGCTGAAATGAGAAACTGGAATGCTCTGTACAAAAGATAATCTTTAATCCGTGTTAACTCCACGAGATCCGTACAGCAAGTGAACTTGCACATACACGATATGAATACAATTATTAAAAATTATAATTAGTGATTTGAGCGTAATGCTGCTATAGTGATTTGGTCAGGCGCGCGTGAACAAACGTTGTCATACAAAAATTTGATAATCGTTAGACGTTAAAGTGAAAAATAGGCGAAACGTTGGTTGGCAAGTGATAATCGGCCAAACAATATTCGGCGAAAAGGCAGGATCCCGGTGTAACAGTTGCAGCACCTTACAAAATATAAATTATGTGTAATAAGCAAAACCTGGCGATGAAAAAGAGTGAACGTGAGTTTTATTACCCGTTCTTTTTCATGGTTCTACGCCCTTGCTTTGCGAACGTGGCAGTAAATGTAAATGTAGAGTCTTTGAGTAATTATTTTATAAAGAACATTGGCCAAATCGGACCTGAGTGTGTACACATATGTTATATACATGAAAAAAATCCAAGAAAAAGCCAAGAAATAAAGATATTCATTTTTTTATCATCGTACATTTTGCTGTAATCAGAATGTATCTTAATAACGTTTCATTACGTATAAATTATTTTATCGATTATACTTAAATACATTATTTTCATATTTAATAGTTAAGTAGCGGTAAAATATTTCACTTATGAGTAAATATCACAATAACTCAAAATCTGTTTGTATTATTCACTTTATAAAATATTTGCATTGCTTTATAAAAATTGCATCAACATTTAGCTAATAAGCGTATAACGGAACGTGATTTGTTTTGTATTGACGATTCCTTGATACCGATTGACACTATTGACAGTTGCTATCCAGTGCGTTTGTTGTGAGGTTATGATACGTTCTTTTATGCGATTTTAGACCTTTACTACTTAGGTATATAAAAACAAGACCCTACCTAATCCCATCATATTTGGTTACAGTAGGCAAATTATTTGCAAACCAGATATCAGTCGGTAGTATTTAATGTCTTGATATCAGGGAGGTACACGTTCTATGGTTGTTATTGCATTTATTGTGATAAAATACATTAGGAGTTATATTTACTCACATACTAAATACCTAAAAACATTATTAAATCATTTTGATGCGCTTAAAGCTGTTAAAACTTATTTGGTAACTTATTTTTAGATTCTAACCTTCAAAGTATTTTTATAAATATTAAATTATTCTGGCTTCTTACGTGCCATTTTCTGACGGAATAGTGTTTAATACATAAATACAAACAAATCGCACTTTAGTTTGTTAATGTACATGGAAAAAAAAGTTCAGGTACAGCTCCTATAGATATTGTTATTTATTATTTTGACGTTCATAAGCGTCACATTGTGACCCAAAGGAATAAATGATTTTGACTTTGACTTTGAAAGAGGCTTGCGCGTTTAACAGAGGCACTTTTAAAACAAATTTGTTACTAAAATAAAACACTTTGGCAAAGTGCCATTTATCGCTAAGTGTATTAAAAAGTGCAGCAGAGATACTGATTTAAGAAAGTTAATAACAGAGTTTTACAATTTACGTAAAGAAGTTATGCGGTTATCATATTAAATGAGATAAAAAAGCAAATTTAATCACTCGCTAAAAGGGCCTTCTGGAAGACGAGTGTCAGGCTTTCGGCCAGGCATTATGCTGAAGTGAGTCCTATTTCAGTCACTTTTTACACCTTTGATATTATATACCTTATTTTAATAATGCTGTTAACTAGATATTGTCTGCTTTGTTTTAATAAAATGTGTTAACTATTGTATTTACCTATCTACCTTTTGTAAAAGTAAAGTAAAAGTAAGTAAAAGCATTTATTGACACATTACAACAGCGTACAATTATTAAATAGGTACATAACAAACAAATAGGTACATATGAACAGGTATAGCCCTTTATGTGAGCAGATAGGTAGGTACGTACATAAACTTAATAGTATGGGTTCACAATACCCAAGACAATTTTTTACCCTACCCACATTCAGAAGAATATAAGAAATATAAGATTAATACTGTACGCCGTCGATGTGTCAAAGAGGCAGGCATTCAGCGTCGCGCCGTTCGTGACGTTAGCCGCGATACGACTTGCTGATTTTCAATGCCTGCCCCAAGTGACGTCAATGACGTAATTAACAAATATACTTATCTAATTTATACTTAAATACTAGTTTATAATAACACATAAAAAAATAAATAAAAAACAGGTTATACGCGTACACAACAAACAAATACAATCAAATTAGTATAAACAAAGTACCAGTGAATTGTTTACAACCATATCCGACCACTTAGTTACTTCTGTTGGCCGGTGGTGGCGCTGCGAGAGCAGCGAGCGTCATGTAGTAAACAAGTATTTAGCTCAGCGTGGTCACGTGATGTAAACATTGAATCATTTATATCAATCATACACCCACAGTCCACTAATTAATGTTTCTGGTGAATACACGGGTTATGAAAACAACTGCCTGCGGATCATCATTACAGATAAATAGTTTAGTAATTTACTACAATCTGATAAACATTTTATTCTCTGTAGAACAATAGGTACCTACTACATTTTATATACAACAATCAGTTTATAGATGATATATAATATGCTAAGTGCAGTTTTAACACATTTTATAAATATATTTTCAATTAAATAATAAAAATACAGCACCGATCTTAATTTAGGTAATTTCTCTTTATCCACAGCTCGTCTGATTCCCATAGGTTATTGTGGATACTTAGGAGGCATCTTCAGAACAATACCCAAAACCCAAAACCAATCAGCTGATGAATCGGTATACCTTTTTTGACTAAAGGTCATAACCATTGCGTAAGTAATGTTCTTGGACGTTAGTTTATCATATTTTTCTGTTCCTCCAAAAGATATCTTTTGAAGGCGAATTTAAAACTTGTCTTTGTTTTTAGAGATCTTATGGGAGGCGGTATATCGTTCCAGCAATGAGTGGCAGCATACTTGAAACACCCCCGGAAAGCTGTGGTTTTATATTTGGGCATTGAGAGTGGCCTCGACGATGAGCGAGAGGGATATTGGTAATGATCGTGCCTCCAACTCAGTTTCTGAAATAGGTAATCTGGCTTTTCTGTTTTTATGACGCCAAACAACAAATTTCCCAAGTGGAGTCTTCTCCTGGCTGCCATTTTAAGTACACTATTTTGATTTAAGCATGGTGTTATTCGACTCCTACGGGCAATGTTAAAACAGTATCGAGCACATGCGTTTTGGACTCGTTGCACTAAGCGAGCGGTGCGAGACAACAAACATGGACCATACACCGCATCACAATAATTTAGCTTAGATAGGACTAGGCTTTCAACTAACCTCTTTCTAATATCTATGTTTAGGAAATTTCTAATGCGGTATATAACTTTAAGCCTATAAAAACAATCTCTTACGAGATTGTTTATGTGGCTTTCGAACCGCAGTTCCGGGTCCATTAGTAAATCGAGGTTTTTTTTAACTTCCACCCTTTCTATATTTACACCCATTATCTGAACCGAGGGATGTGCGGACATAATTGTTCGTATTTGATTTTTACTCCCCATAATAAGAAATTTGGTTTTCATGGGATTTAGAACAAGTGAATTCCCTAGGGAACATGCAGCCACCCTATCAAGTTCCTCGTTTATTGTTTGTACGGCTGCTATAGTATCATGTGGCTTAAACGAATAGTACAGCTGGGTGTCATCTGCGTACATGTGGAATTTACAGTCTCTGATACAAGTGGTTACGTCGGCACTGTACAGGATATACAAAAGTGGTCCCAACAGGGATCCCTGGGGAATTCCTCTAGGTACCCTCTGAGATGAGGATGACATCGTCGAACCATCTTTCTTTTGTATCTCTACCGTCTGTAGCCTATTTGTGAGATAACTATCAAACCACTGTATAGTACTTATTTCAAATCTATAGTACGCAAGCTTTGACAGTAGTAAGCTTACATTGATGCTGTCAAAAGCGCGGGAGTAATCTAGTAGTGTCAAAATGGTACCCTCACCGCGATCACGTGCTTGTAAAATGTTATCTATGACATCCGCCAAAGCTGTAGCCGTTCCTCTACCCTTTCTGAAAACTGACTGTATATCTGGAAGAATACCGTTTGTTTCTAAAAAATCAGTAACCTGTAAATAAACAACCCTCTCTAGCACCTTAGATAAGCACGGTAAGATGCTTATGGGACGCAAATCCTTAAAACTTTGCGGGTTATTATTTTTTGGTAAAGGTCTCACTATAGCTCTGCGCCACAATTCTGGAAACTTATTAGTAACGATGGATGTGTTTATGATATCTGTAATAGCCGTCAGAGATTGTGGGAGAGTAAGCAATATCATCTCCTTGGTTATTCCATCATTCCCCATAGCGTTAGTGGCTATATTCTTAATTATATTAAGTATCGTTTTAGAATCAGTGGGGGTCAGTGAAAACTTTACGGAACCGCGTCGATGGTACTCAAAAAAGGTTAACTGTGAGATGGGAACAGTTGGATTGCCGGGAACATCCAAAAATACTGTGTTTATTTTCTCCGGGTCGTCAAGCTGGCCTGTAAGCGTAATATCATTGCCTCTGAAAGGCAGAACGTGTTTTCTTAAATTATTCCACAACGCTTTCGAATCACCTGCATTGTCGTTAATGTATTTAATGAAGTAGGCTTTTTTTTCTTGATACAGTGCCATTGCAGCCTGGTGTTTTAAATCTAAATAATATCGTTTATGTGCTCCGTTCGTGCTCTTACGGGCACGGTAACGAGCATCATCGCGCAACTTAAACATCAGCTTTACATTGTCCGTAATCCAAGGGGTAGGTTTATTCCGAAAGAGTTTAGATTTTATTGGCGCATGCGTATCGAAAAGACCAAGGATGTATGAGTTTAACAGATAAACCATATCGTCAACGTCTGTTAGGGCCGATATTTCATACCACGGGATCCTTTCCAAGTCATTCGTGAAATGATCAAGTAGTATGTTTGTATTTTTTTTTGTTTGTTTTTTGTTTGGTGTATTTTGTGACAGAAATAAATGCTTTTTCTTTCTTTCTTTCTTTCTTTCTTTAATCATGTAAGTCTGTCATACAAAAATGCTACGATAACAACCTTTCACGAACGATCGCATTTGGTTTAATTGTTTTCACCTTAAATTTAACACAGCCATGTATGGGCATGTAGGCTATAGTTAGAGCCAATTATCAAAAATCTTTACTTACAATAAAATGTCAAAACTTAGTGTCATGAATGATTCCATTTGCTGAACTTGACTTTTCAAGTGCAAGTGTAGCAAAAAGATCCCAAAAAATGACTGGAATGTCATAATATTATTATTTCGTAATGTTCTACGAGATACGATAAGTATATATTTTTGGGCAATAGCCTTCATGGAACATATTGGGACCGAATTTTGAAATTCGATGCCAGCTTTGAAGTCCGTTATTTTTTGTCATTCCTATACAGGGTGAAAAAAGACCCTTAACGAAAACCACCAATCACTACAAACATTTTTACTTCGGCACCATACCTGGGAAATTATTGGTTCGGGAGATATTGAGGCTCAAAGTTAGTATGGAATTGTTCTAATTAGGTACAAAATCGATGCATTTTCCCCGCCAATATGTTCTTTAGATGCCCTATGACCCCATGGATAAGTAGGTATTTCGAACATTGCACGCGCGCCCTTTGAATTGCGGTTTAAAAAATGTGAAAACCTAAAAAAAAATTCGTTTCCCAGATATTATTTTTGGTTAGTATGACTTGGCACGATGTCCACAACGAGTAGACTTCGGCTGGGTGATGGGTCTTGTGACACCCTGTATAATAAATAATACCAATGATTCTGGCACATTGATACTGTCACTGGAAAGTAGGTTGATAGGCTGGTTGATTATTATCTTCGAATTTCAATCGACTGCTACGGTGTTGGTTGTAAAAACACAATCTCGTCTCCCGTATCCCTAGAGCACCGTAGAAGGTGAGTAAAAAATTTTAGTGCAATGAAAGATTGCCCTGTATTTAGAATTAAGGGTGAGCATTCGTGTAAGTTTAGCAAAATGCGGAATGAAACTGATAATTGTGGATTATGGATTCATTGTGAGGTTACAATGCAAATACGCATATAGATTTGAAAAGCATGGGTTTTCCTTCATCGTTATTGGTTAGTAGTGTACTACAGATGCCTGAGGTTCATTTTCTTTGTCTGATTCTGTTATCAAAATTATAATTTCAAATAATAATTTTCGGTTGGCCATAATCTTTTTACTGCAGCAAAAAGGATCTTCACCCAATATTATATCTAGGCAAAATTGTCTTAAAATATAAGACTCTTAAAAATACCCATTTTCTTAATGATTTTCGTAACTTTTATTTTGAATGCCATTTGCACTAGCCATCAGACAAAGAAGATCCAAGCTTCAAGCCTATCATAAAACAACTAAATTTTCATACATATATACATAGTCTCACGCCTATAACCCCGAAGATGTAGGCAGAGGTGTATTTCTACACCCACTTTTCGCCAGATATGCTTTAGTCCCACGTAATAAGGGACGAGCCTATTGCCGTACCAGGCACATTTCCAGACTCCGTGCTGCTACTGAGAATTTCGTGACAGAAAAACCCAATAACACTGCCCGACCCAGGAATCAAACCCGGGACTTCCCGATCCCACGCGCACATTTATGCCGCGAGACCAACGAGGCAGTCATATACCACCTTATTACAAAACATGGACTAAAAATAAATCGAGGTTTACTCCTAAGTTTTACTGCGTAAAATTGATCATACGTGCACAATTAAAACTATTTTGTGAAACTATTGCCACTAAAATTCGTTCTAACAAATGTCAAATTAAAATAAATAACTATCTTCGTCAAAAAGTTATTTAAAAAATTCTCCATCGATACCTAAACCTGGTTTTATATTTAAACCATGTTTTGTAATAAGGCCCATAGGGTTTGATGTCTAGTTTTCCATCTCTACGCAAAGATGGTATTTGCATCGTGTTATCCCTTAGTCGCCTCTTACGACACCCACGGGCAGATAGGGGGTGGTGACACTTGTATTCTATGCCGTCAACCACACGGCTAAATTTTCGGATGTATAAAACTTTGAAATCGTATCAGTGTGAATTCTGTTAAATCCAAAGTCTACTTAAAATTAAAATAATCAAATGTAGAACTGAAGAAGTTATGATATTAGATCATATTTATTAAGGTTTTTGTGTACTTAAAAAACCTGCTGAGTAATAAATCCTTCATTCTTCCTTGCCGAAAGATTTTTTAATATTGTTAAGTAGCTATCTAATTTAAATTACCACATTTCGGGGAAAGCGGACAAGTCGGGCACAAGCGACCCATGTCAGCTCTGTCAACCGCGATGTCTTAGAATAGAACGAAAGTGTGAGTCACAGGCACAATGACTGGCTGTGCGGGCAAAGTTTTTGTTGGGAAGTCAGATGGCGTTATGACACTGTGTTTTGCGTGATTTCATGTGAAGTGTTAATAGTACATTAGTGGTACTTAATGCAAATTAAATTTGATCTTTTTGAAATCATTGTAGATTTTAAACCAATTTTGTTGTCATGCATCAAATGAGCAATTTTTTGTGAACCAAAAATCCTTTGGATTATTTCAGAATCTGAAAAAATGGTCATATTTCAGAATCTTGGCTCCATGTACTAAAAAGCATAAAACTTAATTCTAATATTTTCAATAGACATCTAAATACCTTAGCTTCTAGGGTACACATTTTTAGGAATTTGCAACCCTTGTGGGTAAAAATGCGGGTCCAAGGTATATACATAGAAGTACTACTATATACTGAAGGGTAAGGGTTATCTTGTGTTGTTATTTTAAATGTACCCATCTCAAGGAGCAGACGCTTTGGAATGAGGGATTTCCTTGTTTTTGATCATTAAAGGAAGATCAAACAAAACGGTGTTAAGTTGAAAGATGTTTCTACTCAAGGGAAGCAGTATCTTCAGTTGATTTACAAATGCTAATGGCTTTACCCTTATCATTGTGAGAAGAAGCCCGTGCCCAGCAGTGGGACATTTTATATACAGGGGTTTTGGTGATAAATGTTAATAAATATAAATTATTATCAATGCATTGGCACACAGCACAGTGTTGAACGTCTTCTGGGGGCCTTTTTTTCAGGAATGAATGCAATATCAAGTCAATATAAGTCAATGCCAGAAAGATTAAATACCAACTTTTAAAAGAAAGGCATCAAAAATTTTAATTATATTTTGCTATTTGGACCAACTGAAATAAAATCATGAATGCATTTTAGTCACGACTCACAGCAAAGCTAATACCTAACGTTTCGCGCCTTTTGAGTCGAAGTATTTTAGTATTCCTTCACGATTCACCGCAGTACTAAAAACAGCAACTAAAGTAATTACGAAACGTATTTACTTAGAACTGCTAACGCTGTGTGCTGAGACATGCGGGGCGAAATGTAAACAAGCGATGTAAAAAAAATCAGCATCATTTAATCACTTGATTTATTTATTAATGGACAGACGCGTGTATCCCCGAAGGGCAAAGCTGTAATAATACAATCACATTAAGAAAAGACACAAACCTTATCTTATTTTATCGATAAAAGACAAATAACTTCGACAGCATCTACTACCTTCATGTCTACTTTATTACATCAACGGGAGCTTATTTAATTAATACTAGAGGACGCCAGCAGCTACGCCTGCAATTTTTTTTAATTTACCTGTTTTGGCCGATCCCGTGGGAATTTCGGGAAATCCCTTCTTAGTGCACCCCTACGATCCCCAAGGAACATACATGCCAAATTTCAGCTTCCTGCGCCCAATAGTTTTGGCTGTAGCGTGTCTGTCAGTCAGTCAGTAACGCAAGGATTTTATATATTAAGATGAGATGCCCGAAGTATGTTGCGTCTGGACTCATTATCGACTTGGTAACTAACTTGATGCACCTGACTCATTAAAATAAATTATATTAACGTTGTAATATTGGCGTGTTCTAAGATACAATGTAAATATTGGCGTGTACTAAGATACAAAGTCATATTATTATCTCAAGTACTGTAACTGTCATTTTTAAATATTAATGTTGAGTAGTTCAGTGTCTCAATCTGAGACCTTTGCATTGCCGTCTGTTTATCTGTTCACTGGATTAATGCTTTTCTAAGGTTTAAATATGCAAAACAAAGTTATGTGTTGAACTGCGAAACCGCTTCGAAAACCTGGGAGAGTGCGTAGATGTGGTTGACTTCAGTGACAGGTTCGTGGATGCTGTCCATACAACGGGCTTGAAGTTCTTTAAATCCACAACGAAGAAAAGAGCCAATAAAAACTCGGGTCCGACCCTCGAACTCATAGAAAAAAGGCGTAGGATGCTTCTACTATCCTCCGACGATATGCCAAAATATCGGCGTCTCAATAGGCAGATCTCTAAGTCTCTGACTCGCGATCTCCACCAATACAACACTAAGTGTGTTCTAGCAGAATAAGGGTTACAAAATATTCCAAAGAGATCTGTCTATCGGGCAAAGTTAGCTGACAAAGCTGAAGAGGGAGGATGGCAGAATTAACTCGTCGAAACCTCAGCTCCTGGAGGAGATTGAACGGTTCTATGGACAGCTATACACGACTACACGAACCCCTGTCACTACTCCAGCCACTGACCCCAGAGCTGGATTGACCAGACACTATACCGAAGATATCCCGGACGTCAGCATGCACGAGATTAGAGGAGCCCTAAAACAACTAAAAAACAACAAGGCACCGGGTGATGACGGAATAACTACAGAGCTTCTGAAAGTGCCTGCCGTGGAAATGCTTCGGAAGCTATTCAATTCCGTCATACTCGAGGGCAAGACGCCACAAGCATGGCACAGAAGTGTGGTGGAGCTTTTCTTCAAAAAGGGCGACCAAACCCTTTTGAAGAACTACAGACCCATCACACTTCTGAGTCACGTCTATTAGTTGTTTTCTACGGTCATCACGAATCGTCTCAAGAGCAAGCTAGATGACTTCCAGCCAGCATCCCGAACAAGCCGGATGCCGTAAAGGCTATAGTACCATAGACCACATACATATGCTGCGGCAATTTATACAGAAGTCCGAGGAGTATAACCAGCCCCTATGCTTGGCGTTTTTGGACTATGAGAAAGCCTTTGATTCGATCGAAACCTGGGCAGTGCTACTCTCCAACGGTGCCAAATTGACTATCGATATTTAGAAGTGCTGAAGTATTTGTATGAAAACGCCACCATGACAGTTCGCCTCCAGGACCAGAGCTCAAAACCTATTCGGCTACAGCGAGGGGTGAGGCAGGGAGATGTTATATCTCCAAAACGCTTTACCGCTGCGCTGGAAGACGTTTTCAAGCTTCTGGACTGGGAAGGACTCGGCATCAACATCAACGGCGAGTACATCACTCACCTTCAATTTGCTGATGACATCGTAGTCATGGCTGAGACCATGGAAGAGCTCAGCACAATGCTCGATGGCCTCTGTAGAGTTGCCCAACAAGTAGGTCTTAAGATGAACATGGAAAAGACGAAAATCATGTCTAACGTCCATGTCGTCCTGCACCTATACAGGTTGGAACTCAACACTTGAAGTTATCGACAAGTACATCTACCTGGGACGAGTGATCCAATTGGGTAGGTCCAAGTTTGAGAAAGAGGTCATTTGTCGAATCCAACTCGGTTGGGCGGCGTTCGGGAAGTTAAGGCATATCTTCACATCCGATATCCCACAGTGTCTCAAGATGAAAGTCTTTGACCAGTGTGTGTTGCCAGTGATAATCTACGGCGCTGAGATGTGGTCGCTAACTATGGGCCTTATCCGAAAGCTCAGGGTCACTCAGAGGGCGATGAAGAGAGCTATGCTCGGAGTTTCCCTGCGAGATCGAATCAGCAATGAGGAGATCCGCAGGAAAACCAAAGTAACCGACATAGCTCTCCGAATAGCCAGGCTGAAGTGGTAATGGGCAGGGCACATAGCGCGAAGAACCGATGGCCGCTGGGGCAGGGGGAGAAGTAGATTACTTAATGCTTTTACATTTACATTTACTGCCTCGTTCGCAAAGCAATAGGTAGAACCACGAGAAAGAACGGGCAATAAAACTCGTGACCACTCTTTTTAATCGCCAGTGTTATGTTACATATTTTGTTTTTGAAAAGAGCTGCAAATGTTTCACATTATAATTAATTACTTGTAAATAGTAATTAGGAACATACATTATACTTAAATAATTAATGCAGTTACCAATTTTAGTGCTTTAGTAGCCTTCCAGTGTGAATCTTGTGTAACAGGAGCATCCACTTACGTCTTATAATGTAGGCAACTCGCGATCATGTTCAGAACTATGATGGAAATGGCTACAGAAAGTGACGGTAGGTATATGAATACACAAAATTTACAAAAACGTTAGTGTACAGCCCATGACCACGAGTTACCTTCATCTAACACAGTAGCAAATTTATTAAATAAAATTAGTGGAAAAACAATGCAAATGTAAATGTAGTAAGTTGAATGACCTAATAATACATGAATAGTTATTTAAAAGAACTATAAAACTAAAACACAAAACAACTATAAAAAAAAACTGAAAAGCAAGGTATCTATATAAATTCTGATATAGCCTAAGTCTGTCCTCGTGGTGACTTATCATTTAAAAATTCCTTAATAGTGTAATAACCCCTTTGTAAAAGAAAGTTCCTAATTATCCGTTTGTATTTGTGCATGGGTAAATTCATTATATCAAGAAGCAATTTGTTGAAAAATCGTATACCAATCCCCGCAAATGAGTTCTGAACTTTATGTAAACGGTAGTTAGTTCCCACTAGTTTATGCTTATTCCTTGTGTTCACTTTGTGCAAATCACTATTTTTGCGGTATAGAATTAAGTTTTTCTTAATGTACATTAAGTTAGCATATATATATTGCGATGCAACTGTCAATATATCTACTTCTTTAAATAAAGCCATTATTCAATAAAGCCATGTTTCGAGATACATCACTTTAGCATGTCATTATATCATTGTCAGTTAAAAATTGTAGACGTATGCTGTTACGTATAGCATAGTACAATAGGAATAGTGGGATAGCTTCATACAAATCGGCCGCCGCCAGTTTGAATGTACCTATGCGTGAGTCGCCGGCGGCGCCGCGCGCCGTGTACGCTCGCACTTTCACGCACACAATCACACAACCGAACGGGGTGGCCGGAGCCTCTGTACGGGATGCGCCACGCGTTTGATCGCGCGCATTCACGTACTACACTGCTCGCCCGCTCGAAAATGTATTTTACTTACAGCCCATTTATGAATTGGTAAAACGTTTTAATATATAACGTTGTTTTAAACCTAGTGCTGTCATAATACGCAAATAAAATTTAACTAAAAATAAAAGTGATAACCCAATGCGTCAACTTAAGAATAGGCAATTAACTCGCCGATCGTCCTTATCTAATCTGCTATTCTTATTGTACCACCCTCGGCGCAAACAGGCCACCGACATAGCCACCGATGGCCAGCAGTTCACACGATTTTTCATACATTTTGTATTGAACGTGTGCGGCACGTGTGGCCAGTGGCACCCATTCACGTTTCATTGTTTATTAAAGGAGGTGGCGCGCGCCAGCCACCTTTGGCTGTGGTCGGTGGCCCGTTTGCGCCGAGGCTTATATTACTAATATTTCGTAGGTCATCATCCTCCTAGCGTTATCCCAGTTTCAATCTGGGGTCCGCTTACTAGTCTAACCGGATTTGGCTGAATATTAGCTTTTTCACGGAGCGACTGCCTGTCTGCCCGCCGCAACCCGAACGGATAGGGATATTCCATGGTTTAGACTAGCGTCAGTTTATTTAGAAGGTAGTGACGCCCTATAACGGCTGTCAAAGATTTTCATAACAACCGGGACCGACAGCTTAAAGTGCTCTCCGAGGCACGGGTCAAGCGATAATTTTATAAGCAATTTAATACGCACATAACTACGAAAAGTCATTGGTGCGCGCCCTGGATTCGAACCCGATACCCTCTGCATGGCAGTCTGTTGGTATCTCCACTAGGCTATCGCTGCCTAATAATATTTCTTAGGTATTAACTTTCAATAAATTAATTTTATTTTAAAGTTATTAATTTTATATTTTTTGTTTACTAGTAGGAAGTTTAATAATTTTAAGAACTCCAGGCTCCTTTTGAGGAGGCGGCTTAGATCGACGGCTGGATCTTTGGTATTGTATGGCTAAGGTGCAGGCCACACATAAAAGACGTCGGGCGCGGACACGGCGCGGGCGGTTTCCTATTCCATGCAAATTTTATACCAAGTGCATAGAAATAAAGCGCATTTTAGGATACACGAAATGCCGTGGCTCGGGCGTAGATATGACGCGCCATGACATGATCCGTGTATCCTAAAATGCGCTTTATTTCTATATACTTGGTATAAATTTGCATGGAATAGGAAGCCGCCCGCGCCGTGTCCGCGCCCGACGCCCTTTATGTGTGGCCAGCGCCCTATACGTACCAAAACCACCCAGCCCCTACACCTAAGCCTCATTACTCATTAAATTAATGAGTAGAAGAGTACATAGAACACTCAACATGGTAAGATATAACAGTAAAATGAATGGCGAAAATGTTCAAGATTTGGGAAAATATCCGCAAACTAACTGTTCAATGATGGAAGAAACAGATGTACCTACCTAAATTAATCTTTTGACAGTGATTCTATTCCTGACAGTCAACACAGTTTCAATTTGTCTTTACTTGATGATGAATGTTTAAAAAGTGTACCAAACGTAGTTATTCCTGAAAGCGTTTATGATGGCGATAAATAATTAATAATTAGCGAAATAGCGATAAATAATTTTGTTTAGATTTTTTTAACATTTTCTCCATAATATCTCTGTCTTATTTTGAGTTTTGAAAATCTTATGTTAGTTTTGCTAATTAGCGTGGTCAATTTAATAAAAGATAATGATTATTTAAAGATTTTTAAATTTTAAGCACATATTTATATAAACAAATACATTTTATTAAGTACATATTAACAAATGGTTGTGATCTCATAAATGTTTCTAATTGCATTTACAACGTTTTAATAGTTGGTGTTGATTTAAAAGTTAAGAGTATAAGAAAGCTTTTTATTTGTTATTTTGAGAAAAGCTTTGATTTTTTAAAAGTTTTTGATAGCATTTTTGTTATATTATTAAATTACATGGTGATTTTATTATATAGCTATAAAGTTTTATAGAAAAACATGATTAAAACATTTATTTTTTTGACTTATGGTTGTTTTATTCCATATTTCGTAGATGTTAAACATGTTATTTATATTCAAAAGTAACTTATATGCTTATATCTGCTCTAGCATTACGTTTATTATTAAAATAATAAAAACGTTTAATGTTGCTTAAAAATACGCTTCTAACAATATATAATATGCATATAATTTAATTAAAATAAGGAAGAATAAGACAAAATATAGTATTTTTTTCTTTGATTAGCTCTGCTGTAAAAAAGTGTTATTTAGGTTTATGGTAGTTTTGAATTGAAGCAGCGATATGTTGAACAAGTTTAACCGAAATGCCCCATTAGTCAACAGATTTTTTATTGTTAAGTGTCTTGAATACCTTCAGTATGTCATTGGTATCAATATATTTAAAATTAAAAAGCACATCACACTCATTCACATTGCCCCTAACCAACATTTCTGCTTTGCTTGGGCATGAATCTAGACAACTGGTTGTGTTCACTGGTATGTTTATGAAGAAATTGTTAAATGTCTGAGCAACATCAGTTTTCCTAGTAATAATTTCACCATTTAATTTTAATTAATAATTGTTATCTACCAATTTAGCTCGCCCAGTCTCATTGTTAATAATGTTCCAAGTAGTTTAATTTTGTTCTTGGATTCTTTTATTTGATTGCTTAAATATAAGGATTGGGCTAAAACACATGTCCTCTTGAAAACTTTTGAATAATTTCTAACATAATGAATAAATTCAGGATTAAAATTGTATTTCTTCATACCATACAGATCATACAACCTAGCTCTACTTTTGTATATACCTACTGTTGCCCAATCACAAAAATGTACTTTAATGGTTCTTGCAAATGTCTTCTGTTTAAAAATTTTATTGTACTCATCATTAACAATTTTAAATAAGCATTTATATAATTCATCAGGATCATCAATAGTTAAGCCAATACTGGCGATCTTGGCAGCAACATCATTACTAAAGTGTTTGAGGCGAGCAGAGGTTATTGGCCTACATGTAATTTCTTGTACTTTAGGGGTTGTATATATATATGTATTCGTTGGAATTACAACCTTTTGCCCGCAGTGATCCGATGTCAAGTCAGTAAAAACAGCGCTACTTAAATAAAGACAATTGCAAAAAACATTATCTAAGCATGTAGAAGAATGTTAGGTTATTCTTGTTGGTTCAGAGAACAAAACATTTAAATTTAATGAACTAAATACGCTAACTAACTTTGTACAAGTTGGTGATTTTTCTAACAAATTGACATTAAAATCGCCACATACGATTATGGACTTCCTACTAGAAATTATGTGTTTTAAAACATCCTCTATAATGCTTTCAAACTGAGTGAAGTCGCTTTGTGGTGGTCGATACACACACACTATTATATGTTGTTCAAGCTCAACACAAGAAATCTCAGCAGTGCGTTTGATAGAAAGTTTAGCTATATCCTTACGTTCTTTACATTTCAAACTATAACATACATATATTAGAGAGCCACCACGAATAGCCTTCTCTCCTACGAATGCACTTATAACTAAGTAATGTTGATTGTTAAATATTTATTGGTCACCTCGCAAACAATGTTCCGTAATACATAAGATATCAATCTTATTTTTATTTAAAAATAAATCTATTTCTAATTCTGTGCCAGATAGGCTTTGTATGTTTTGATGAACTAAGTTTAAAACACATGAATGCCTATCTGTTGTCTCATTCAATAGTTTAAACTAATAGGTGTGTCAATACTACTATTGGTATAACTATTATCTACCAAATTCCTAAGTACTATAGTAGTACTCCTGTCAGTATATAAATTAAATGCTAATAATTTAGCAAGTTGTCGCCTATGTACATAAGAAAGATACATGGTATCTTTTGTAAAAAAGAAATTACTAATTAAAATATTAGTGTCAAAAAATAAAATACTTTTTACTGTTCCTACGGTATATATACCACGTACCTTTGTTTTGAGTAACCGATATTTCGGCACTGTTGCAAACGCCATGTTCACGGATGTACTTAAGTATTGCGGGTGGATAAATGTTTATAAACAAGTGAACCGGTCTACCCGCTTTCTTACTAGTTTATTGCGCGCACAACCACTACCACCGTTTTCACTCCCGCACTGTACTCGATCGCGACACACTGTACTCACTACGTCGGCTCGTGATTTAAGTTTTTGCGGTTCACGGGTTTTGTATAGACGTACCACTGGATGCCAGGTGTTCGACAGTTGAAACCCATCTTCTCTATTGATGTTTTTATACTTTTTAATTTCAATAGCTTCTTTAACCATTCTAGGTATATAGTGGCGTTCTGTCGAAAGCACCTGAGGGTTATGTAACTCAATCCAATGGTTCGTACCCGAGTCTAGGAGATGTTGAGCTATTGCTGACTTGTGTGGTTCATTGTTTTTGACTGCCCTGATATGTTCCTTGATGCGGCAGGAAGTGGTGCGTTTGGTTTGTCCTATATAAGAACTCCCACAGCTGCAGTCAATTTTGTACACACCCGGCTTTTCCAAAGGGAAACTGTCCTTTGGCGTTCTTATGTATTGTGACAGTTTCTTCAAAGAAGTGAAGATAGTTTTAACAGATACCTTCTCAAGGATATTAGAAACCTTATCGGTCACTCCTTTGATGTACGGTTAGTACGCTGGTAGTGTTGGGTAGTGACCACGAAAGTTTAAATAAAATACTGTCACTATGACATGTCCTATTGTATAATAATAAATTTAATTTGCCTATCTGCCTGTTTTGGTCATCTGTGAGAGCATATTTATAAGGCAATGCACAAATAATAAAGCTACATCCTATTTTTGTGCTTAGATCTATCATTAAGTCTGTTAATTCTATGATACTGTTTTTGGAGACTAATGAGCTGTCACCATATAATATGATGACAGTAATTTGTGCATTCAAGTTGGCATTCTTAACCCTTGATTATTACTCATCGGTCTATGAGACCCTGTCTGCTTGAAAAACTACGATTTCATAATTTTACTCTTAGACGACCGCGCCTCTCCACCCGTGTATTCTCAGTGCGGTGCCCGCTCCTGCGTATATTCTTTTGTCTTGTCGCTCAGTTCTTGTTTCGCGCCAAAATGACAAGTACAGAGTCAAGTTGACCCTTGAGTAGCATCAACAGTCAGTAAATGCATTATTTCTTTTGCGTTTAATATTAGGTTTCTTCTTGTAACAAAGGAAACCTACCAGGTGTCCACTGTAACGTTGGACTACCTTGGGGTGTTGTTAAATGAGAAACGTGGTTAAACGTAACACTAAAAATTAATTTTATTCGTCAAGTTAATCTAAACCTCATTTAGCAAAGCGTTTTACTCACGAAAAAATTACAAAAAAAAAATGTTATTCGAAATGATATAAACAGGGTCGCGTGATTCGGCGATGGTAAGGGATTTGTTGAGAGTCCGCCTGCCCGGTGGTCGTCAGAGAAAGCTGGTCACTTAGCTCGGTCTGAAGGCAGCAAAAAAAGAGCTCCCATCGCCGCGCGGCCGTATTTATTGTCCGTTGCAGGGCGCGGGCGGCGGGGTCGACCGGGCCGAGTGATGCGTCAAGGATTGACGTCACATTCTTTTTTAAATTATAGTATAGGTTTCAATTGTCGCTTTTGGTTTCATCATGGGTCTGGTTTGCTTATGGATGAAGAGACTGGAAGCGGTTTGCTTGATGTTGATGATTTTGATATGGTGGATATTTGCCGTGAATCTTGGCCCTTCCACACTTCACTTCTTTCCACACGCATTTAACTGCTGATAATCAAGAGAACGCTTTATCTTGTATCTTAAATAAATCAATCACTTGAGCGTACAATCAAATCAAACAAAAGAGAGATACCAAAATAATTTTTACCGCATAAAACAAGAGAAGTAGAAACATCGTTGTTTGTTTTTACAGCTAAACCATCATGGTGTCTTATGAACCAAAGAAATCTAAAGCTGTTATTCTTATTTCTAGCATGCATCATGATAATGATGCAGTTGCAGAACAACACAACAATCATACTTTACAAGGAGACAAAAGTTGGTTTAGAAAAGAAAATGTGCCATCTTTTTGGTTGCTAAGGTTTGTAGACGGTGGCCCGTGGTGAAATTTTATGCTCTGTTAAATATTACAGGCGTCAATTATAGTAAGGTTATATACGATGCAAAACGCGTAGCAAGTCAGTAAATCAGCCAAATTTCCTGCGTGGGCTTGGCATAGAGTTATGCTTACCTTACGCCCGACAAAGAATTTGTAACGATAAGATACCCTGGCAGTTGCGTCTGATAACTTCAAGGATATTTAAACTGCCTGTGTCTAAAAGACCTGTTCTTGTTGTCTCTAATACAGTATCTAAAAGAACGCGTTGCGGTATTTGTCCCTTTAAAAAAGATCGCAAAACAAACAGTGTTTGTTTTCATGTAAAATTCCTATTTGCAACGCTTGCTCAATGATTGTATGTCCAAATTGCTCAGAAATAAATTGAAGTTATGTCATTATATTTCACAATATATCTTTTCTCTTTATTAGTGTGCTTTATTTCAAGATTTTTAATAGTTTGAAAAATATATGTCGCTTTATAGGAGGGTCAGATTGACCACTGAGTAGTGACCGTGGAAGTATAATTTTGAGTAGTTACCAAGGGTTAATCTTATCAACTAGGGTACAAGACCGAGCTCCAGGTAAACAAAAGTTCTGTACTGGTCGCTCAGTGTGATGATCAATTAAGCTACCCATACTCACGCCCAGTTGGTCTGAAAAAATTATTACATTCTTATTGTCAGTCTTTACTGGATGCAGTTTGTTTTGTGTATTATACTGACATCCATGTGCATTCAATTCTATTGATTCAGCAGGTGTAGTCGCACACTTAGTTGTACAACTGGAACAGTAATTACTAGAGTTGGATAATGAGATAAGTTGTTTTAAATTTTCTCGACCAACTCTTGAAATTTCTTCATATTTTAATATGTACTCATGAGTCTTATTCTGGTGTTCCATTATACTCCTAGTGAGATGAGCTTGTAGATTTGATATTTGTGCTTGCAACTCACTTGTGTGTTGTTCGTATAACAACCTACCAGAAACTAATTCTTCATTTGATTCTTCAAGCTTTAATAAAACAGACTCACACTCTATATTTAATTTACAGTTATCTTGTTCATACTGACTCAATTTCCACTTAGGACCAGATTTAAGTTTCTTAATTAATTTATTTAACTTAAACAATTTTCTAAATTTATTCCTACTAAGACATTTTTTAAGACAGTTACATTTGAGAGCTTTTAGCACATTAATTTTGTCACCCAGGAGCTCAGAGAATAAATTGGAAGTAGCAGTACTGTTAAAGGGCGCAATTGTGTCTTCTAGAGTTGAAATTCTGCCAAGCCTCATTGAGACTTGCTTCTAACTCAGCGTTGCGGCTAAGTTTTCTGGAGTAAATTTGGTCGCAGCTGCTGAAACACCTAACCTCTTCTCGTAGTCTGTCCCGTTGATCCAAGACATCCATATGCTCTATATGCAGCTCCGTGAGTTGTGTCTTCAGCTCAAATATTCGGTAATTAGCAATCTTGATTTCTTCTTCACAGTCAACGCGTTCCCTTAATAGTTGACTGTTGTCGTCCTTGTACTTCTTTAACTCAACCAGTGTTATCCTTAATTTATTTTCTGTCTCTTTGGCCGTTGCCTTCCGAGTCATCATATGGGTAGACATTGCCAAGGATTACAAATTACCTAAAAAAGAAGAAAACAGCTGAGCAAAGTCAAAGAAGAGAAGAGATGTGATGGGGCTTGAGTATTATTTTTTATAAAAGTTACAAAAGAAAAAGGTGGGTATAAAATTATTTAATTGTAAAACTAAGAAATTGAGAACAATTTAGGTAAGTTGAATGCTTGAAAGTAATTATTTAATACTTTTCAAGGTTTCTATTGAAATATCTCAGCTGATGTACTTAATCAACTTATTTAAATAAAATGTAAGTAGGTAAGTAACTATACAATTTAGTACCTACAGGTTTAAACCAATAATAACGAATTCACACAGAAAAGTACACAAATATATTACGGACAAGAATAAATAGTGTAGTAATTGTGAAGTGTATCTGTAGATTGTGTTTGTCTGGGGCTGTTGTTTAGTCCTCGATTTTGCTTCCACATGTAGTCAAGCAAAAGGAGACAGAACTGAGCCAAATGTGTATTGGACGAAGCTCATACGGGGGTGAGCCGAGTAATTCGGTGTTTTGGAGTGTCTGATAAGTTATAATAAGTATTATACTCCCCAGGTTTAAGTCATAGCAGATGTAAGTTCAAATCCGTCCGTTGACACCAAGTCTGTTTTGTTCGCTCGTAACTTTGGCTGTGTGGTTATTATACTTCAAACATAATGATTACAATAACTTCTTATCACTATTTTATCGATATATATTAACTAATATGGTAAATAATCAATCAAAATTACATTTAAAACTTTAATAATTTTGGAGCTAAAATAATTGACGTCTGGCGGTTACAGTTGCCAGCGCAAAAAAACGGGTTCTTTTACCCAATCAAATGAAGGTTATAAATATATTTTAGTTATGATTGATGCTTTCACAAAGTATTGTATTCTCAAACCTCTTAAGACAATGAGTGGTGAAGAAATATCTAGAATAATTCGTGATTCTATAACTATGTTTGGCACTCCTTCTAGGATAGTTACGGATCGTGCTACAAATTTTGCTAATGATATTTTGTCTAATTTATTTCAAGAATGGAACATAGAGCACCATATATTATGATTTCAACCGGTACTCCTCGTAGTAATGGCCAGGTCGAACGGTATGTCGCCATAATCATAAATATGTTGACAACTATGTGCAATAATGAGGCAGAATGGCCGAACTTATTGTATAAGGTACAACAGACGCTCAATACAACTAGTCAGAAAACTACAGGCTTTTCAACATTAAGATTAATAATTGGTCGCAACGCAAATATTCCCAGTGTGCAGGCTCGACTAACTGATATAGGAGAACTGGGTCCTTCTAATGTAGAACAAATAGCAGATATTAGGTCTGATAGGACTCTGGCATATAATAAGATGAAATCGGCGGCGGAAAAATACAAAACACGTTTTGATATCACAAGAAGATACAACATACAATATCTTTTGGGAGATATTGTGTATGTAAATCAAGATCATCGTCGCCACAGTAAGCTGAGCCCCAAGTTCAAATAGCCTTACAAAATTATAGAAATACTCAGTAATGACAGATATAGATTATGTGGCGAAGGACGATTGCTCAATATTATTATCGCAATGGAAAAATTGCATAAATGGCCTGGTGAATGGTTGGACGAGAATCGGACGGCTGAACAAGGTATTATATTCTATGTAGTATGTATTTTAAGGAAAGAGAGAGATGAATGATACAGTGAGCTCACTGATGATAGGTGTCCGTGTGTGTGTGTTTGTGTGTACGCAGAGGCATAGGTAAACATGGAGGTCACCTTGGTGGAGGGTCTGGGGGCCCGACACAAGGATGACGCGGCCATGTGAGATGTTGATATGATATAAGATTATTGCTGCTAAGGTGGCCTGGTGTGATGTCTAGACACCACGAGGCAGCCCGTGGTGGGACTGATCACGACAGACTAACCTAAGATGATGTTAATATGATTTATGAGATGGTTGCTGCAAAGGTGGCCTGGTGTGACGTCTAGACACCACGAGGCAGCACGTGGTGTGACCGATCACGACAGCCCAACCTGAGAGTTGATGAGATGATGTTATTGACCTGGTGAGAGGTTTAGGCACTATGGTCAGCACATAGTGGAACCAATCACGACAGGTTCAATGGTGTTAATAAATTATGTTTCTTTCAGCTTTGAATACTGAGTCGTCTGAAGAAGATTAGAATTATTACTTCGAGAGCGAAGTAATTTTCAGAATGGCCGTGTGAGATGTTGTTATTATTTTGATGTATTTTAATTATGAATAGGATTGATTACTTTATATAAATAATTACATATATTAAAAACATGTAAATAATATGTTATTACCATTAAATGTGTATTTAAACCAAAATAAAACATAATAAATGTTAACGTCACAACCGGTAGTCAGAGGTGGGGCAGAGTGAGATTGTTTACGATCGAGTATATATAAGCAGCGACCGCCGGGCGGAGCGGTCACTTTTGTTCGGAACGTTACTTTGCCCCCTGTCAGTGCGATCTGACTCTGAGTACCTGGAATATTTCAGGTAAGTATACTTTGTCAATTAAATATAAAATATTGGTTAGAATATTGTGATTAAATTATTGAATTAGAATATGTTGCCTATATTATATTTGAATATTTAACGTTGCTATTAAAATATTTATATTTTGATTTGATATTTAATATTAAAAGGCTTTTCTAGCTACAGTGTTTGTATTTTTTTATATTTTTATAAACCTACTTCTAACACGCGCATTACCCTTTGCCTAATAAGGCAAAAGGTATCTATAACTAGTGGGGTACTTTTATAACACAGAGATTGTATACTTTAGATAGAATATGCACTGAAAAAGGGATCACAAAATTTCATGATGATCGAATTGGTAGTTTAGGCAAAACCGTTGCAAAGTAACTGCCACTGGCATTTGCGTAATAGGATACTCATTGTAATAAAAACGTTTATCTACAAGTATACTACGACCCATTGTTTTAGCTGCCGAAATGTTGACGATTTATTGACTTTATTTCAGAACAAACATAATTTGTGTTGAAATATACATCATACATACATCATCATAGTTAATTAAATACAAGAAATAAACAATTATACTAATATTAACATTATCTGTCAAAAATTGCATCATGTCATTATTCGAAACTAAAAGTCAAGTATACACCTAGATACAGCTGCTATTATTAAAAAAATCGTCTCTATTTTAAAAGGACTTATCCAGGAGCCACCTTTTTGAATTCGCTTTTAAACACAATGGGCGCTTGTTAAACATTTTTACAGCCTGCAAGCGCCATTATCACGGATGCACCGAATATCGACACCGACACAACGCTACGTGCTATAAACATTTGAAATACCGCGTAAATTACTACAAAAGTATACTCATTAATTCACCATTCACAAAGGTCATTGGGCATATCTGACCCGCTTTGCGAACAGTGGCGGACATTAACCAAAATAGCTTTAAAGAAAGGGGAATAATATGACCTTTCGTTACATACAATTGTTTCATTAAAAATCGTCGGAGAAAAATGTACAGGATCCTTTAAAAAATAAAACAAACTGTATCAAAAGTTTTTATTTCATCTTAAAAAGGCATAAAAATAATATCGAAACCGTACAGCGTGGTGTATGGATGAGCTAAAGGTTTAGTGATATGTTATACGATGTCTCTTTCGCACGTTGAACAGGTTTTTTTTCGCACATTAAATAGCTGCGCCCATATCGCTTGCATTGATTATTATATGTCTTGGCCCATGCACCAGGAAGAAACAGACGCACCCGCTGCCTTTTTAAATGATCTTATGATTGCTTTGGATCAAATTAAATAAAAAATATTTTAATGAATTAGCATTTTATTTTTCTTACCTATATCAATTAATTAGCGGATGCCCGCGCCTTCGTAGGCCTCATTCTGTAATTCCGCAGGATTATCGGGATAAAAAGCCTATAACCTTTCTCATGAATGTGGCTATCACACACAAAAATAATTTTTCAAATCGGATCAGTAGTTTCAGAGATAAAGAGTATGGATATATACATAGATAACACTTGATTTTTTGTAGATTCCCGTGGCTCACATTAATGCGACTAATGCCATAGTAAATGATAGCCATAGATGAATACACTCTGCTATATTTCGTTTGTGCCCGCCATGGGTATGGTTTCCATACTAAGGTGCCCAATGACCTTTTCGTCTGCTAGTTTATTATCTCGTTTCGTATAAAGTCTTCAGCAGCCGTACGAACAAAACAGCCATATTCTTGTTTTTTTATAAATACTGACATACAGGTCAGTATTTATACTGACATACAGGTCAGTATTTATAAAAAAATACAACAAATATTTTAAATTAAACTGATTTTAATTTTTACCCGGTATAAATTAAAAATGGGTTGGTAAAAATGGGTATAAATGGGTATTTACCCAAAGTCTGGGTTTTTACCGGGTATATGCCCATCTCTAGCCACCATTTTGCAAAGGACACCTCTTTGCCATAGATGGAACGTTTCGCCGAGTGTGTCATTTATATCTGTTTTCCGGGTGGCCGCGCTAAATAACACAGGTAAAGTGGAAAAAAGCGCTTTTGGTGCCGATAATGTTGCTTTATGTCGCTATACATCGATTTTATGCTGCGGTTTTAGAGTAAAGACATTGAACGCTGCTGTTAATATTTTAGTACTTGAAATTCGGAATAAACGGTTCGGATATTTCACTATTTACCGGATGGAGTAAAAGTCATAGAAGACGTTTAATATAAAAGCTAGAAAGTAGCGAAATGTATTCTATGATTTTTACGTCCTATGAAATATCGTTTCTTTTGAGTAAATGGAGAAATTAAACATTTATACGACAAAGAAATCATGGCAAAATTTTGTAAAGGAAGCGGTAAGTGTCGCGTGGCTGATTATTATGGTTGAGCTGTTGCAGGAATTTATCCGTTCGAAAAAAATATTATTTGTTAGTGGTTAACGCCCTTCAAGAAAAAACCTTATTCTTATACTATGTAAAAAAGTCATAATATTTTTCAGACAGTACATAAAAATAATGTAATTTTAAATTCATTAATAACGTATAACATTTATGACAAAAATTTAAAGGACTGACTGCCAATTGCATTCCTCAATTGGCATAAGATCTAACGGCAAGCATCTCTAGCCAAACTACCGAATTATACGGTATGTTAGATTAGTTGACTTAAACATGATTCTTTATAAGGTGTCAATATAACACGAATCACAAGTTAAAAACATGTTTGGTTGATATAATAACATCAAACATTTGTCTCTATAAAACATCTTTATGTTACATTCAAGAATTAATTGAAATTCTCAACTCAGTATTTAAATAGTCCCCAAACATAAAATTACACACAACTCAGTCCTTAGAATAAGATTTGGCCCGTTATAAACTAGTCACAATCCAAAGTTAAATTTCCGGAACTAGAATCCTAGCCCTGTTTGCGGAAAATTTTGGATTCCATTTCAATATTTCAGGCTTAGAATAAATGCAATACGACAGATATTTTGGCGTGTAAACGAAAAATTTAAGGTGCAAATGCTGACCTATTTGAAGCTAGGTTCTGTATTAAGCCTTATTTATGCCATATTACTATACGTAGGTACTTACTGTACGTTGACAGCACAATACTGTGGTAAAGATAGACATGATGGTCTGACTGACTGATCGATGTATGTTTTGCTAGCTTCTGCTTATAACCCGCTAGGACGGGCGTGGTTTATTGCACGCTCATACTAGCGGACAAAATGTAGCCTCTGTACATACATGCATAGTCTCACGCCTGTTTTCCGGAGGGGTCGGCAGAGACTTCAGAACGCCACGACTTCAACTTCCTGAGATAATAATATATTTCTCACTTCATTGTAAAAAAAAATAGACTATGTTTAATCTTAATTTATACAAAGTTTTATCAAAATTCGTTCAGTAGTTTTAGCATGACGGTTGATAGATACAACATTTTCTCGCACTAACTTAGTAAACTTCCATTTCAACCGATTAACTTTTCCAGAGATTACCCCGGCCGAATAAAATGACAAAGAGTTGAATGATATGGCGGTTTCTTAACATCATGTAAATATTGGTCTGTAAATTTAAATTGTAAGTATATTATAGTCGTAGGTATAAATTGCTGTCTTTCTGCAGATATTACCGCATTTTGAAATCAAAATCAAAGCTTGAATGAATTCTTAGCTAAATAGCTCGTTCGCTATTTAGCTTTTTCAGTGTGTGGCGTGAGCGGTAGATTTAAGAATAAAATGTTTTATTTCAACACAATGATCTCAGAACTTAGCGACCACAGTCTTTAAAGATATTTCATTTAAGGTTTTTCCTTCTCCACTTTGAAATCGTGGTGAATCCCCCATGATAAATTTATTTACGTCACTCTTTTTATATTAGGTATGTTTTCGCGTCGTTTCTTGGTTAGTTCAGGTCTAGAAAGAAATTACTTGCTACAGTAACAACTATGGTAATTAACAGCATATAAACGATTGTATTTTTCTTAATTCTGTATTCATAGACCGACTATTATTGTACTTTAGATATATCTCGACTGGCATCTGAATATCTAAGGTTCAATTTGTTAAGCCCAGACATACAAAGTATTTTCTTATTTATGTGTAAAAGTACAACAAAAATATATCCAAAAACAAAACAAAGGAATAATCTAATCGCCCAAAGAATTTCTGCCCAAGAAAAATCAAAAAAATCAGAAAAAAACAAACAATATATAAGTACTGTATTTTTTAGAAGACAGGTATCCAAGGTGTCGAGTAAATCAGGTGATATGGTTCCATAAATGAGACAACGAAAGATGCGAACTTATACAAACTCTAAAAATAACAGCACATTAACTTTTGGAGGCATATTACTTGACTTTTGATATAATTGATATGACAATTCTTATACACTGGCCATGCAAACGCATTTCAGCTGACTCTGATAAAAATAAACCATATGTGTAAAATTTTAAATGAAGATGTTGAAAAGTTATTTGTTAAGTTTGGAATTATTTTAGTGTTCATAAACACTTTACATAGTTTTAAAAGAACGTTCATAGGGTGTAGTTATATAGTCGCCTTGCTCGTTTAAAGCCACGAAGAGTAAAATACTGAAGGTCTATAGAAACGCCATTACTTAGCTTAAACCATTTTATACGCCATAAAAATTTGTTCCGTGCAGCTACTTTTGGTAAGTGATACCTAAATGTTTATCGACAATATATGTGCTTTATAGTGGACTTAGATAGAACTGGACTAGCGATTTTTGCTTGACATTTCGAACACGTGGCAATCATAAACCGAAAAAAATTATGTCAGTGGACGAATTCTGATATCAGAACAGGTCAATATTTTCAGCTATTAGGTACCCTTGTACACTAACTAACTTTACAACAATATACTTAAAAATGTTTGACATAAAAACCTGACATTGAAGCAAAAATTTGGTTGGATTTTTTCTGCGTGTTTAAATTCGTCGGAACGGTATTAGAGCCTTGCTGATTTCAGCATGAATGGCCCGGTTCAACCGGGGAAGTACTACCCTCTCACAGAAAATTGACGTAAAGTAACAGTACCTAAACTATTGCGTTTTGTTCGGTGAGTGAGAGTGCCGGAGGCCCTATACCATATTCTTTCTCCCTCATCCCACTCCTTATCCTATCCCTTTTCCCAACCCCAAGGGGCGGCAACGAACTTGTGACTCCTGTGGTGTTGCTTGTGTAGGTCGATCCATCTGCTCGTTTGCCGCCTATTACTTAAAAAAAAACATAAAGGCTATGACGAGAAATGAGAAAAATCTCATTCTCTAATCATTACCAGTAAATAAATTCAGGTCATTTTATCTGTACTAATTGATTTATCAGCCGTGTTACAAGATCAATGAGGCACATTATCTCAGGCTTAAAGGCGCACGGTAATTTAACAAGCTTTAGATTATCTCGACAAGCTCGACACTTGGTTCAGGAAAAGGGTTATACAATAAATCCAATCGTGTCTTTGCTAAACCAGATTCATCACCTCATTTCGGTAGATAGCAGCTGGCAAAGATAATATGAATTTGCAATATGTCTTTTCATGCTTTCTGTATGATCAGGAGTTCGAATGATTGAGGCCAACATTTTGTACGGTTCACCAATCGATAGGGTGATTCGCGAGAACGATTTAGGTATATTATTCACGTGGGTGGAGCCGCGGGCAACTTCGGTTTTTCAAGCTATGTGGCCTGCCCACTGCCACTTCAGCTTAACTATACTTGATGATAAATAATTTTAGGCTTCTGTGGATTCGATTATAGTTATTTACATAAAATGTTAATATATATAAGTAACAATAACACTTTGCTCGACCCGGGAATTGAACCTGAGACCTTCCTATCCCACGCGCACATTTATGCCGCGAGACCAACGTTAGGAAATTCTCAGTAGCAGCACGGAGTCTGGTAATGTGCCTGGTACGGCAATAGGCTCGCCCCCTATTACGTGGGACCTAAAAATTCATGGCGAAATGTGGGTGTAATATTACACCTTTGCCTACCCCTTCGGGGATACAGGCGTGAGTCTATAAAATAAAAAAAGATATAAGTAAATATCGCGAATTCGGGCATATACTATAACGTAATCTTGTTCCACCATAAAATCGAACATATTTTGTATACATAAACACAGTATTTAATTATATGATTGTACCAAGACGTAACCTTTTGTTCAGAACTCAAATCCAACATCAAAATTTTATTGTTAATGGTTAAGAATTAAAATCAGACTTGTATCAGTACTTAAGTATATTTTATAACCTCTTCTCTTTTATAGGAGCATTATTTTGACATACATACATAGACTCACGCCTGTTTCCCCGAAGAGGTAGGCAGAGGCATATTAAACGCCCACTTTTCGCCAGTGTTTTGATCCCACGTAATAGGTGGCGAGCCTATTGCCGCTTGTCGGGATATTTTGTTTGCCAGAGCTTCGTCCGTTGATTGGCAGGTGCACCACTTGCAGGTGAGGTTGGCTTGGGACCCTAAGTTCTGGGTGGGAATTTTGAATCGTATGTTTACTTTATTTGCCATTCGACCTCAATATTCTATGTTGATTACAATGTCAAAGTTGTGCGTGTGGAATACAAGAATAATGCCTTAGTTTTAGTACAACATGTAATTATTATCTTACTTCTTATTAGCATTATTAACGCGGATGGAAGAATGCACACATGTTACTCTTTCACAAAAAAGTATTAACCAGATTCTGACGAAACCATACAGTAAACTAGCATTTGTAATTTTTCTCAATAACTAGATCTCACGCGGGCTAAGTAGCGAGCAAAAGCTAGTGTTATATTTTATTATATAAAATATTAATTTTACGTAGCCCCACTTGTTCGTTCCGAAAGGAGGGATTTGATTCCATCAGCTAGCACCTGTGTATTGGTTTACTTCCCTGCTTTATTTTGTTGACAATCACTCCCATTGTTCTGCCAGCTACAGCTTCAAGGGCTTATGACTTTGGGTTATTTTCGTAGGTTGGATTTGATTAAACATGTGAACATTTGATTTACATTACTATGGAGTTAAGAACACTGCTTTGGATCTCCTAACGTCATATTTGAGTAATAGGATACAGAGAGTTGAGGTAAATGGAAAAGTTTCTATGGGTTCAGTGGTCACAATGGGAGTGCCGCAAGGTTCAATTCTTGGTCCATTCCTTTTCCTTGTATATATTAATGATTTGCCATATATTATGCAAAATAATGAAGAGATAGTGTTATTTGCTGATGATACGTCACTTATCTTTAAACTTAGACGAGAACAATCAAATAACGACGATGTAAATAACGCTCTCTCTAAAGTAGTTCAATGGTTTACTGCTAACAATTTATTGTTAAATGAAAGAAAAACAAAATGTATACGATTTTCAAGACCGAATGTAAAACAAGTTAAACCTAACATATGTTTGAATGGAGAAGAGTTGGATCTTATAGATAACACCGTATTCTTAGGCATAACCTTAGATTCTAGGCTACAGTGGGGCCCACATATAGGTCAGTTGTCGAATAGACTTAGCTCTGCAGCGTACGCGGTTTATAAAATTCGTCAGTTAACTGATATAGATACAGCCAGATTAGTATATTTTAGTTATTTCCACAGCATAATGTCATATAGAATTTTATTATGGGGCAACGCAGCTGACATTCAAACTGTGTTTGTACTGCAGAAGCGGGCTATTCGTGCAATCTACAGTCTTGGTTCAAGGCATTCACTGAGGGAAAAATTTAAAGAAATTAAGATAATGACTGTGGCATCTCAATACATTTATGAGAACTTGTTATATGTCAGGAAAAATATAAATATGTTTTCTAAATTCAGCGACATTCATAAAATAAATACACGAAACAAAAACAAACTAGTTCTACCTTCAACTAGACTACAAAAAATAAGCAACTTATACAAGTGTCAAAGCATACGTTTTTATAACAAAATTCCAGGTAATATTCAGGAACTAAGTATTAATAAATTCAAAGTATTTATTAAACAGAGCTTGTGTTCAAAAGCTTATTACACAGTTAAAGATTATTTAGCAGACAAAAACGCCTGGAATTGAGTTTAAAAAATTATGAATTGACATTAAATTATGACTTATTGACATTATGAATTTTGACATTTTGAAATTAGTGACATAATATTTTTATTTACATTTGTAGTACTTATATCTTTACATTCTGACATTTTTGATTTGACATTTGTAATTTTATTTATTTTGTTTTGACATTGTTATTTTCTTTTGACATTTAAAATTACTTAAGTAATATATTATTATTTAATTTTTTTGACATTCTTAAATTGACATACAATAATATTTTTTGACATTTAAATATATGACATTTTATTGTTTAAATTTTTATAATTTTACATATTGTTTACAACATGTATTTTACTATGTATTAGCATGTAAAGTTGTGAGTACGATGTGGGCATTATTAAACATATAAGCAAATAGTTGTGGCAACCTGTCTGATGGCTTAGGCTGACATGCTTATGCATACACCTTCTGATGGCGTGGAGGCATAGTGATACAGATCGTGCTGGCTCCCTCAATCAAGGTTGAGCCGTACGATTGCTGTTGAATGCGGGCCATCAGTGGGCCGAGTCAGTCAAAAGCGTCAGATGATTTCCTGCATTGTACTTGCATACTAAACCCTTTTTTTGTCTGGACTTTAAAAGATCAAGAAAAGACTAAAGAAATTGAAGTGACAAAAAAAATAATGACTCTGAGTTTGTTTCGGCTTTTCTTCTCAAGAAGTCATTTAGCTAGGAAAAGCCGGCCTCATCTAGAATAGGGTTTTGACATGTATAAGTGTTGTAAACAACCAAAATGCAGAAATAAATATGTCTTTATGTCTTTGTCTTCATGCAATCAGTTCAGCTGTTACTCGCGGATTAAAAGTGCTGTGTTTTGTTTGGGTGATAAGTAATTTGTTTATCGAAATTGATCAGTATAATTAGAGTAGCGCTCATAGCGAGACTTGACTTGCCATTCGTAACAGATCGGCAAAGTTAAGCAACGCTTGCACAGGTCGCCACTTGGATGGGTGACCGTGTGTGGCATCTACATCTGAGCGCTACCGTGCTTCGGAGGGCACGTAAAGCTGTCGGTCCCGGTTCTTGTCTAAGGATAAGGATCGTTAGGCCATGTCGGAGGCCTTAGAGGGCGGTCTGAAAATTCCGACACCAGAGTTGGCCACACACTCACACGAAAAGCAAGCAAAGCAAGCAAGTATAATTAGAATAGGAATTATTACAACAAATAAATGACAGAGCTAGTAGTAGAACTAGTACGAAAGCTAAACATCATTTATACATAATTGTAGCAGAAAACAGGTGGTACTACTTTGTATAAGATACCTTAGTTATCTCTTACTACACCAATTCGGCGTACAGCGGTACGTGCCCAAAGCATGGTAACACTCTGCACTGAAGCATACCAAACGGTCAATCATTCACTGAACTTTGCCGCTCTAGATTTCAATAACGCCAGCAATAGTAGTAATTAATCAAACTGATGCACGATGATATACATAAAATCTAGTTTAGCACTGATTAGTATCAACTACTAATTGAAATCGCATTATCAATATAATTAATCGTTTCTCGAAACAGACTGGATTGCATAAGTTGGAATCGGTTGACAGACAAATTTAGGTCGTAATGAATTGTTCTCATAATTATCATGCATCATTTTGCAATCCACTGCTGGACATGGGCCTCTCCTAATGTTCACCACAATAGCATTGTGATAGGAGGTTTGCGAAAAAAAAAGAAAAGAAAATATCGAGTTTTCCTTCTTTTTCTAAAGATTTACGTGTATTTTCTTTAGCCACCTTTTTATGACAACCACGGATTTAATAAAGGGGTGGTGACAATTTGTATTCTTAATCTGTCACTGCCAGGACTTGTCTCTAGGAATAATAATAATTTACTGGTTATCATAAATGGTCCTAAGCACCATTTAAACCTTTTTTTTAGTAAATAATTGAAATAAATATATACATATCCTTAAGTCATCTTGTTCTATGTAACCATACCATCCATAACCGAATTTATTTACAGACACTGCAAGGGGCATTCTCGATCACAATGAATCACCAATATTATCTAAAGATAATGGTATACTATAATAATTCTTAACCTTTAACAATAAAATTTTGATGTTGGATTTGAGTTCTGAACAAACGGTTACGTCTTGGTACAATCATATACTGTGTTTATATATACAAAATATGTTCGATTTTATGGTGGAACAAGATTACGTTATAGTATATGCCCGAATTCGCGATATTTACTTATATCTTTTTTTATTTTATAGACTCACGCCTGTATCCCCGAAGGGGTAGGCAAAGGTGTAATATTGCACCCACATTTCGCCATGAATTTTAAGGTCCCACGTAATAGGGGGTGAGCCTATTGCCGTACCAGGCACATTACCAGACTCCGTGCTGCTACTGAGAATTTCCTAACGTTGGTCTCGCGGCATAAATGTGCGCGTGGGATAGTAAGGTCTCAGGTTCAATTCCCGGGTCGAGCAAAGTGTTATTGTTACTTATATATATTAACATTTTATGTAAATAACTATAATCGAATCCACAGAAGCCTAAAATTATTTATCATCAAGTATAGTTAAGCTGAAGTGGCAGTGGGCAGGCCACATAGCTTGAAAAACCGAAGTTGCCCGCGGCTCCACCCACGTGAATAATATACCTAAATCGTTGTGTAATTGAAATCGCATTATCAATATAATTGATCGTTTCTCGAAACAGACGTGCCAAATAAGATAAGAAAATGGAAAAATGGAAAATAATGGATTGCAATGGATTGCATAAGTTGGAACTGGTTGACAGACAAATTTAGGTCGTAATGAATTGTTCTCATAATTATCATGCACCATTTTGCAATCCACTGCTGGACATGGGCCTCTCCTAATGTTCACCACAATAGCATTGTGATAGGAGGTTTGCGAAAAAAAAAGAAAAGAAAATATCAAGCTTTCCTTGTTTTTCTAAAGATTTACGTGTATTTTCTTTAGCCACCTTTTATGACAACCACGGTTTTAATAAAGGGGTGGTGACAATTTGTATTCTTAATCTGTCACTGCCAGGACTTGTCTCTAGGAATAATAATAATTTACTGGTTATCATAAATGGTCCTAAGCACCATTTAAACCTTTTTTTTAGTAAATAATTGAAATAAATATATATATCCTTAAGTCATGTTGTTCTATGTAACCATACAATCCATAACCGAATTTATTTACAGACACTGCAAGGGGCATTCTCGATCACAATGAATCACCAATATTATCTTTAGATAATATTGGTGATTCATATAATATCGCTGTTTGATCTTTGGCTCTACCCCTGCAAGTAATATTATCACAGATAACATCCAGTCCTTCATAGTTTAATCATAGAGCAAACAAACTTGGTCAGATGCTCTATTGATGCTGATTGGATTACTTGTCAAAATATTATTGCTGTCTTAATTGAGTTTCTTTAAGATTCTAGCGATTAATTGAGTGGTCATATTTTTATAACACTTTAGAATGTTATTATATGAGATGTGACAACAGAAGCACTTTGATTTACATTAAATTTTAACCTTCTCGGGTTAGCCCGACGATTGTCAGACAGTGGGATTTTATCCACTTTCACGTTAACGGAATTCTGTCAGGGGCGTGCATAATACGTAAATAGTGTTATTTCAAGTAGTATCATGCAGTATGTCATGTATGCTGCGAGACAAATTAAAATGCGAATAACATACAATGCTTACAATTTTAGAATTCCGAGTATTTTTTATTCTTTTATTTACAGTATCTATTTTGTATCCTATTTATAAATCTTATAGCCTGATACTCAGTAGCATTATCTCATCCTTTAATACCAAGGCGACCAACTGATTAATTGTAGTCTTAACAGGAGGTCGAAATGTGGATTAGTGGGTAATATATCCGCCACTATGGAGGCGATACGGATCAAGGAATCAATAAACTATATATAAAGTTATGTAGGACGTTTTGGAGTTCGGTCTAGCTCTTAACGACTGTAGTGCGCTTTCATGTTCGGCTGTGGTGTAGCTTTGGTGATTATGGATATTATGACAAGAGTAGTCTACGTTCTGTTACTGGGCAAAAGTGGTAACTTAACGAAATATTCCATTAGGAGTAAATTAATATTTAGGTCTAAAAAAACCCTAATAAAAAGAGATTAGAAGACTGAAAAATAACTAATGATTTGTTCCAACTTCTTGCTACTAATTGGTTAATTTGTTTTCAAGGGGTAGCGTATATATAAAATCTTATTTTTCAGTAATATTTAATTAAGTATATGAATGTTTAAATCAATTCAACACAAGTTATATGGTCAGGCGAAGAAAATTAACAGTAATAACTATACTACTATAGTAACTAACTTATCTTATTTAAATGAGATTTTAAAATAAAAATATCTACGTGGCGTGAAGACGTCGCTTCGTCATACGGTGAATTCTGTCATGGACTTATGAATATTTTCCTATGCCTAATCAATTATATGCTACGCAGTACAGCGAGCTTACGATGTTTGCTTTCAAGCACATTTTAGGACTCCATGCAGGAATGCATTTTGATTTATTATTGAATAATGGATAGGAGAGAAACCCATTACTCTACTGTGCTTGTCAACTGCACTGAATGTACTCACGATCATGATTCAGGTTAAAATATAGCTAGGAACAGGTTCAAATATAGTTGTATATCTACTTTGAAATGATGTGACGACCCGGTGGCGTAGTGGGAGTGTAACAATTGTGACGTCAATCCTTGACACATCACTCGGCCCGGTCGACCCCGCCGCCCACGCCCTGCAACGGACAATAAATACGGCCGCGCAGCGATGGCAGGGTCCCTTTCTGGCCGCCTCATCACACGAGCTATGAGCTACCATAGCTAAAAAAAAAATAAAAAAGCACAAGCGAGAGTCGAACCACAAGACCGATCCGACAACAACCTTTTTAACCACTGAGCCATAAGGGAAAAAAATATTTTTTACATTACGATCAGTCATTACTAAAGCTATATGTAACAAGATATTTGGGTACATAATTTAACTGTAATTGGGAGTTAAAAGATTTTTACACTATTTGTAACAAAATGTTAAGTTATTTTTATGATGAGATCATTAGTGATGAGCATCAATCATTTCATTCTTAAACTTTGTAGTGAGTTAATTTAAGATCTTTTATATGGAAATCACTAAAGGGTTTGCCAAACATATCTGATAGTTTATACACAAGGGGAGACTTTTTTGCCACAATTTTACATTTAATAAATTTCGGTGCTAAGTTTTTGCTGAAATACTTATCCTTGGTCACTCAAATAGAAAGTTCTTTTCCAAACCACATCACCAACATTGAAATCAGCCGATATTTGGCGACCATTATAAGAAT
>OX123187.2:81828013-81996171 GCA_944739405.2 Euclidia mi
CCTTGCATTACACACTGCTCTATAACCCCACACGTTAATCCGTTCGAGAGATATAACAAAACTATTATGACAGCTGTTTCAATTTTTATAGACCGCGATCACCGCGTATGGGTAAATCCCATACCCAACCCAACTTGGCAAAGATACAATTTGCACTCAACTGTGCGGTGAACGAATCAACTGGTTTTACCCCATCATTCTTGGTTTATGGTCGCGAATTGGTTACTTTTGGTTCTCATTATATTCATCACGAATCGGACCCCAATATTGTATTTAAGCCGCGGGATGAATATGCCCAAACGCTTGGCCATCTGTCTACCATATTTGACAAGGTGCATGCAGAATTGCAACAATGCTCATCAGAGGAATAGGCATTCTTATAATGGTCGCCAAATATCGGCTGATTTCAATGTTGGTGATGTGGTTTGGAAAAGAACTTTTCTATTTGAGTGACAAGGATAAGTATTTCAGCAAAAAACTTAGCACCGAAATTTATTAAATGTAAAATTGTGGCAAAAAAGTCTCCCCTTGTGTATAAACTATCAGATATGTTTGGCAAACCCTTTAGTGATTTCCATATAAAAGATCTTAAATTAACCTCACTACAAAGTTTAAGAATGAAATGATTGATGCTCATCACTAATGATCTCATCATAAAAAATAACTTAACATTTTGTTACAAATAGTGTAAAAATCTTTAACTCCCAATTACAGTTAAATTATGTACCCAAAATATCTTGTTACATATAGCTTTAGTAATGACTGATCGTAATGTAAAAAATATTTTTTTCCCTTATGGCTCAGTGGTTAAAAGGTTGTTGTCGGATCGGTCTGTGGTTCGACTCTCGCTTGTGCTTTTTTAATTTTTTTTTAGCTATGGTAGCTCATAGCTCGTGTGATGAGGCGGCCAGAAAGGGACCCTGCCATCGCTGCGCGGCCGTATTTATTGTCCGTTGCAGGGCGTGGGCGGCGGGGTCGACCGGGCCGAGTGATGTGTCAAGGATTGACGTCACAATTGTTACACTCCCACTACGCCACCGGGTCGTCACATCATTTCAAAGTAGATATACAACTATATTTGAACCTGTTCCTAGCTATATTTTAACCTGAATCATGATCGTGAGTACATTCAGTGCAGTTGACAAGCACAGTAGAGTAATGGGTTTCTCTCCCATCCATTATTCAATAATAAATCAAAATGCATTCCTGCATGGAGTCCTAAAATGTGCTTGAAAGCAAACATCGTAAGCTCGCTGTACTGCGTAGCATATAATTGATTAGGCATAGGAAAATATTCATAAGTCCATGACAGAATTCACCGTATGACGAAGCGACGTCTTCACGCCACGTAGATATTTTTATTTTAAAATCTCATTTAAATAAGATAAGTTAGTTACTATAGTAGTATAGTTATTACTGTTAATTTTCTTCGCCTGACCATATAACTTGTGTTGAATTGATTTAAACATTCATATACTTAATTAAATATTACTGAAAAATAAGATTTTATATATACGCTACCCCTTGAAAACAAATTAACCAATTAGTAGCAAGAAGTTGGAACAAATCATTAGTTATTTTTCAGTCTTCTAATCTCTTTTTATTAGGGTTTTTTTAGACCTAAATATTAATTTACTCCTAATGGAATATTTCGTTAAGTTACCACTTTTGCCCAGTAACAGAACGTAGACTACTCTTGTCATAATATCCATAATCACCAAAGCTACACCACAGCCGAACATGAAAGCGCACTACAGTCGTTAAGAGCTAGACCGAACTCCAAAACGTCCTACATAACTTTATATATAGTTTATTGATTCCTTGATCCGTATCGCCTCCATAGTGGCGGATATATTACCCACTAATCCACATTTCGACCTCCTGTTAAGACTACAATTAATCAGTTGGTCGCCTTGGTATTAAAGGATGAGATAATGCTACTGAGTATCAGGCTATAAGATTTATAAATAGGATACAAAATAGATACTGTAAATAAAAGAATAAAAAATACTCGGAATTCTAAAATTGTAAGCATTGTATGTTATTCGCATTTTAATTTGTCTCGCAGCATACATGACATACTGCATGATACTACTTGAAATAACACTATTTACGTATTATGCACGCCCTGACAGAATTCCGTTAACGTGAAAGTGGATAAAATCCCACTGTCTGACAATCGTCGGGCTAACCCGAGAAGGTTAAAATTTAATGTAAATCAAAGTGCTTCTGTTGTCACATCTCATATAATAACATTCTAAAGTGTTATAAAAATATGACCACTCAATTAATCGCTAGAATCTTAAAGAAACTCAATTAAGACAGCAATAATATTTTGACAAGTAATCCAATCAGCATCAATAGAGCATCTGACCAAGTTTGTTTGCTCTATGATTAAACTATGAAGGACTGGATGTTATCTGTGATAATATTACTTGCAGGGGTAGAGCCAAAGATCAAACAGCGATATTATATGAATCACCAATATTATCTAAAGATAATATTGGTGATTCATTGTGATCGAGAATGCCCCTTGCAGTGTCTGTAAATAAATTCGGTTATGGATTGTATGGTTACATAGAACAACATGACTTAAGGATATATATATTTATTTCAATTATTTACTAAAAAAAAGGTTTAAATGGTGCTTAGGACCATTTATGATAACCAGTAAATTATTATTATTCCTAGAGACAAGTCCTGGCAGTGACAGATTAAGAATACAAATTGTCACCACCCCTTTATTAAAACCGTGGTTGTCATAAAAGGTGGCTAAAGAAAATACACGTAAATCTTTAGAAAAACAAGGAAAGCTCGATATTTTCTTTTCTTTTTTTTTCGCAAACCTCCTATCACAATGCTATTGTGGTGAACATTAGGAGAGGCCCATGTCCAGCAGTGGATTGCAAAATGGTGCATGATAATTATGAGAACAATTCATTACGACCTAAATTTGTCTGTCAACCAGTTCCAACTTATGCAATCCATTGCAATCCATTATTTTCAATTTTTCCATTTTCTTATCTTATTTGGCACGTCTGTTTCGAGAAACGATCAATTATATTGATAATGCGATTTCAATTACACAACGATTTAGGTATATTATTCACGTGGGTGGAGCTGCGGGCAACTTCGGTTTTTCAAGCTATGTGGCCTGCCCACTGCCACTTCAGCTTAACTATACTTGATGATAAATAATTTTAGGCTTCTGTGGATTCGATTATAGTTATTTACATAAAATGTTAATATATATAAGTAACAATAACACTTTGCTCGACCCGGGAATTGAACCTGAGACCTTACTATCCCACGCGCACATTTATGCCGCGAGACCAACGTTAGGAAATTCTCAGTAGTAGCACGGAGTCTGGTAATGTGCCTGGTACGGCAATAGGCTCACCCCCTATTACGTGGGACCTTAAAATTCATGGCGAAATGTGGGTGCAATATTACACCTTTGCCTACCCCTTCGGGGATACAGGCGTGAGTCTATAAAATAAAAAAAGATATAAGTAAATATCGCGAATTCGGGCATATACTATAACGTAATCTTGTTCCACCATAAAATCGAACATATTTTGTATATATAAACACAGTATATGATTGTACCAAGACGTAACCGTTTGTTCAGAACTCAAATCCAACATCAAAATTTTATTGTTAAAGGTTAAGAATTATTATAGTATACCATTATCTTTAGATAATATTGGTGATTCATTGTGATCGAGAATGCCCCTTGCAGTTTCTGTAAATAAATTCGGTTATGGATGGTATGGTTACATAGAACAAGATGACTTAAGGATATGTATATATTTATTTCAATTATTTACTAAAAAAAAGGTTTAAATGGTGCTTAGGACCATTTATGATAACCAGTAAATTATTATTATTCCTAGAGACAAGTCCTGGCAGTGACAGATTAAGAATACAAATTGTCACCACCCCTTTATTAAATCCGTGGTTGTCATAAAAGGTGGCTAAAGAAAATACACGTAAATCTTTAGAAAAAGAAGGAAAACTCGATATTTTCTTTTCTTTTTTTTTCGCAAACCTCCTATCACAATGCTATTGTGGTGAACATTAGGAGAGGCCCATGTCCAGCAGTGGATTGCAAAATGATGCATGATAATTATGAGAACAATTCATTACGACCTAAATTTGTCTGTCAACCGATTCCAACTTATGCAATCCAGTCTGTTTCGAGAAACGATTAATTATATTGATAATGCGATTTCAATTAGTAGTTGATACTAATCAGTGCTAAACTAGATTTTATGTATATCATCGTGCATCAGTTTGATTAATTACTACTATTGCTGGCGTTATTGAAATCTAGAGCGGCAAAGTTCAGTGAATGATTGACCGTTTGGTATGCTTCAGTGCAGAGTGTTACCATGCTTTGGGCACGTACCGCTGTACGCCGAATTGGTGTAGTAAGAGATAACTAAGGTATCTTATACAAAGTAGTACCACCTGTTTTCTGCTACAATTATGTATAAATGATGTTTAGCTTTCGTACTAGTTCTACTACTAGCTCTGTCATTTATTTGTTGTAATAATTCCTATTCTAATTATACTTGCTTGCTTTGCTTGCTTTTCGTGTGAGTGTGTGGCCAACTCTGGTGTCGGAGTTTTCAGACCGCCCTCTAAGGCCTCCGACATGGCCTAACGATCCTTATCCTTAGACAAGAACCGGGACCGACAGCTTTACGTGCCCTCCGAAGCACGGTAGCGCTCAGATGTAGATGCCACACACGGTCACCCATCCAAGTGGCGACCTGTGCAAGCGTTGCTTAACTTTGCCGATCTGTTACGAATGGCAAGTCAAGTCTCGCTATGAGCGCTACTCTAATTATACTGATCAATTTCGATAAACAAATTACTTATCACCCAAACAAAACACAGCACTTTTAATCCGCGAGTAACAGCTGAACTGATTGCATGAAGACAAAGACATAAAGACATATTTATTTCTGCATTTTGGTTGTTTACAACACTTATACATGTCAAAACCCTATTCTAGATGAGGCCGGCTTTTCCTAGCTAAATGACTTCTTGAGAAGAAAAGCCGAAACAAACTCAGAGTCATTATTTTTTTTGTCACTTCAATTTCTTTAGTCTTTTCTTGATCTTTTAAAGTCCAGACAAAAAAAGGGTTTAGTATGCAAGTACAATGCAGGAAATCATCTGACGCTTTTGACTGACTCGGCCCACTGATGGCCCGCATTCAACAGCAATCGTACGGCTCAACCTTGATTGAGGGAGCCAGCACGATCTGTATCACTATGCCTCCACGCCATCAGAAGGTGTATGCATAAGCATGTCAGCCTAAGCCATCAGACAGGTTGCCACAACTATTTGCTTATATGTTTAATAATGCCCACATCGTACTCACAACTTTACATGCTAATACATAGTAAAATACATGTTGTAAACAATATGTAAAATTATAAAAATTTAAACAATAAAATGTCATATATTTAAATGTCAAAAAATATTATTGTATGTCAATTTAAGAATGTCAAAAAAATTAAATAATAATATATTACTTAAGTAATTTTAAATGTCAAAAGAAAATAACAATGTCAAAACAAAATAAATAAAATTACAAATGTCAAATCAAAAATGTCAGAATGTAAAGATATAAGTACTACAAATGTAAATAAAAATATTATGTCACTAATTTCAAAATGTCAAAATTCATAATGTCAATAAGTCCTAATTTAATGTCAATTCATAATTTTTAAACTCAATTCCAGGCGTTTTTGTCTGCTAAATAATCTTTAACTGTGTAATAAGTTTTTGAACACAAGCTCTGTTTAATAAATACTTTGAATTTATTAATACTTAGTTCCTGAATATTACCTGGAATTTTGTTATAAAAACGTATGCTTTGACACTTGTATGAGTTACTTATTTTTTGTAGTCTAGTTGAAGGTAGAACTAGTTTGTTTTTGTTTCGTGTATTTATTTTATGAATGTCGCTGAATTTAGAAAACATATTTATATTTTTCCTGACATATAACAAGTTCTCATAAATGTATTGAGATGCCACAGTCATTATCTTAATTTCTTTAAATTTTTCCCTCAGTGAATGCCTTGAACCAAGACTGTAGATTGCACGAATAGCCCGCTTCTGCAGTACAAACACAGTTTGAATGTCAGCTGCGTTGCCCCATAATAAAATTCTATATGACATTATGCTGTGGAAATAACTAAAATATACTAATCTGGCTGTATCTATATCAGTTAACTGACGAATTTTATAAACCGCGTACGCTGCAGAGCTAAGTCTATTCGACAACTGACCTATATGTGGGCCCCACTGTAGCCTAGAATCTAAGGTTATGCCTAAGAATACGGTGTTATCTATAAGATCCAACTCTTCTCCATTCAAACATATGTTAGGTTTAACTTGTTTTACATTCGGTCTTGAAAATCGTATACATTTTGTTTTTCTTTCATTTAACAATAAATTGTTAGCAGTAAACCATTGAACTACTTTAGAGAGAGCGTTATTTACATCGTCATTATTTGATTGTTCTCGTCTAAGTTTAAAGATAAGTGACGTATCATCAGCAAATAACACTATCTCTTCATTATTTTGCATAATATATGGCAAATCATTAATATATACAAGGAAAAGGAATGGACCAAGAATTGAACCTTGCGGCACTCCTATTGTGACCACTGAACCCATAGAAACTTTTCCATTTACCTCAACTCTCTGTATCCTATTACTCAAATATGACGTTAGGAGATCCAAAGCAGTGTTCTTAACTCCATAGTAATGTAAATCAAATGTTCACATGTTTAATCAAATCCAACCTACGAAAATAACCCAAAGTCATAAGCCCTTGAAGCTGTAGCTGGCAGAACAATGGGAGTGATTGTCAACAAAATAAAGCAGGGAAGTAAACCAATACACAGGTGCTAGCTGATGGAATCAAATCACTCCTTTCGGAACGAACAAGTGGGGCTACGTAAAATTAATATTTTATATAATAAAATATAACACTAGCTTTTGCTCGCTACTTAGCCCGCGTGAGGTCTAGTTATTGAGAAAAATTACAAATGCTAGTTTACTGTATGGTTTCGTCAGAATCTGGTTAATACTTTTTCGTGAAAGAGTAACATGTGTGCATTCTTCCATCCGCGTTAATAATGCTAATAAGAAGTAAGATAATAATTACATGTTGTACTAAAACTAAGGCATTATTCTTGTATTCCACACGCACAACTTTGACATTGTAATCAACATAGAATATTGAGGTCGAATGGCAAATAAAGTAAACATACGATTCAAAATTCCCACCCAGAACTTAGGGTCCCAAGCCAACCTCACCTGCAAGTGGTGCACCTGCCAATCAACGGACGAAGCTCTGGCAAACAAAATATCCCGACAAGCGGCAATAGGCTCGCCACCTATTACGTGGGATCAAAACAACAATAATAATTTACAATCATCATGTTACAAGCTGCGCACAACGTGCTCTGTAGTACAAAGGGACGTTGGGCACAGGCTGAATGGACGCCGGGCGCACGCTGAACGAACGCCGGGCGCACACCGAGCACACGCTCGTGGAATGCGCATGTCCCATATGAGGGTATGGGCAGGCCTCCTTCACTCGGCCGTACCTACAGCGATAAGTGCCTACACTTTGGCGTGGCTTCCACGCCGCGTCGTCACCGCTCGCGCGTAGGGCTAGCTAATAACGTGAATTTTAATAGTGAACAATAAAAATGTTCACATCACAAGTCTGGTGCAAAGTATTGCTCATTTAACCGATGTGTGTTGGAAGCAACTTGAAATTTTGATTTTATTTATTTTACGAGAGCAACTTGAAAATTGTACTTTTTATTTGTTGAGATATCTCAACGATTATGGTGTTAAAGATCTAGTTCAAAAACCATTTTATCTGTTTGAATCATGTAAATCGGTCTACGCGTTTAGGAAATAACTAAGAATTAGTATAGTGAAAATTATTGTAATAATTATAATGCACCGACATTGAAAATAAATGTACCTAATTGCTGTGGTATTTTGGCGTATTGTATAGTAAGTAGTAACTTAATTTTTGCTATTAGCGCGTACGCAACGTAATGATGGACAGCATATACGCTTTCTTGACACTTGACAGTCGTGACAGATGGAACTAACTATCAAGTGACACCTTCGAGTTGCGTTCGGAAACAAGAAATAGTTCTTTCAATATAACATCATATTTCTTTAAATAGTTCTATTAAGTATATTTAAGTGGGTGTATATGTATATATTAGTTATGAAATATATTGATATAGTTTATATCTTATTATTGACTAGAATGCTATATATTTTATTGTCCTTCATCCAATTTCTTTGTCCTATATATATAATGTATCAAATGTATGTATTATTTAAGTGTATTATTTTATATTTAGGTGTATTATTTAATATTCATGTGTATTATTTTATTTACTCGGCCTACGAGAATACCAGCGTTGCAGTTATACTGCAACATTAGCTGACGCAGCGCCTTATTTGCCCTCCATGTAAGGCCACCAGATTCCAGAAATAATTTACCTACCTTCTTATATTCCTAGTGTACTTGTAGTTTAAGTTTACTTGTTTGTTAAGTGTTTTTTTTTAAGTTTGTGTGGAGGTGCAAATAAAACATTATCATTTTCATTTTTCATTTTCAAAATGTAAACCACCAGAATTTTTGTAGTTTTCGTTCTACGAGCACAAATAGTGGGATAGGATACTTATAGTATAAATATTTATTATTAGGTACGTGGTCAAGTAGGTAGATGGACGATGAATAAATATTATAGTAGCAGCGGCAAGTCGACAACCCTAGCGCACCGCTCCGCGCCAAACAGCGACAGCGTTATGTGTTAGAAAAGAGCGGGAACAGTTAGGTCAATATCGCGTTAGGTACTGAATGCTCATGCGAGCTGAATTGCACTTTCTTGCTTAGTACCAAGAGTCGCCATTTCTTTAAATTGGTTTGCGAAGTGGTGCTTCTGTTCGTAAGAACTATCTATTCTGTGGTATGGGCATGTGGGCAAGCAATAACTAAAAATATAGTGGGCACGTAACTTTTTAAAGTCAGTGGTGCGCGCCATTGGCTCGAAAGACCCTCTGTAGGGCAGTCTGTTGGTATTTTTCCTAGACTATCGCTGCCTTTGATTCTATAGTTTCAAGCAATTCAAATAAGTACCACGCAATTTGTCAAGTACAGGATCGATATTTCTAACGAACACGACACCGATATCTATACAAATTCTTAACAAACTAAACTTTCGTCTATGTAATATAATTTTAATTAGACAAATTTTCCCTTTCAAATTTTGCAGGTGCGCGCACCTCTAATTGGTGAAACTACTAAACAAGTTTGTTGAATTTTGACTTTGACTAAGTCAATAATGACGAAGGTATTATAGTTATTCAAACGTTGTAGTACGTGGGATAGCAAATTTAGTACAAATTATCTGAACTTATGATAAATTAATCCTACTGATTTTTATAATTTCTCTGTACTGTGCTAAGAATCTCACTAATTAATAAAATTTTAATCCCATGGACTGAACTCAGTCCTGTAATTATTTTAAACTTAAAATGTAATTGTATTCACCACCACTTGTATTCACCACGACGCGAAGCTTCATAGGTTACACCAGCCATGTGGGAAGTCTCTGACCATTTCCACTCCTTGTCATTAATAACACCATAAGGCATCTATTGAAAATATTAATAAGAACATAATATTTGCAGCAAATCAAAAAGGATACCCAATCAATGTTCATAATTTGATGCCAGACGAGGAGGACGCATCGCAAGATATTTCAAAGACATTTAAAGCTCTGATCGTTCTGAAATTGTTGAGCTTCAGATAATTGGGTGGAGATGTCGCAATGAAGGGGTGGACTTAGGGCACATTGTAGAAACGGCCATACCAAAGAAACGAAGGAAGTTCTCATATTATTTATATAAGACTATCCATAAATTGTCCTACATTTTATATGTGAATGTTGTGCGTATTTTATAATTCGGGAAGCATCTCCATTATGTAATTTTAAATTTGTTTACCAATGCCTATGTTTATGCCGTAAAAATGCTTCAAAGAAATAAATAAATATTCCCCCCCTTTATACACAACACATGGTATAATAAAGACATTATATTATTATGGTGTTGTGATAACACCATCGAGTGCCAAACTAAGCAAAAGTAATACTGTGGGTAACTTAATAATGGATTAAACTAATTACATACATACATACATAAACTCACGCCCTGTTTCCCGGAAGGGGTAGGCAGAGGCATATTAAACGCCCACTTTTCGCCAGTTTTTTGATCCCACGTAATAGGTGGCGAGCCTAATTACATACATATGCATAGAAACGCCTAGACCAAAACAAACAGCTATGTTCACGAAGGAAAATGATTCACTTGACCTGGAGTCAAACCCACGAGCTTCATGGCAGATTGTGTAACGTTATCCCTACTTAGGTGGTTAAATGAAAATCGTAATTGCTGTTACAATGAAAAATTAATTTAATTCATTAAGATTTTAATACATCCTTTAGCAAAACACTAATTTAAACGTTATTAAGAAATTCTATAGAACCAGGGTCGCATGATTCGTGATTCGTGATTGAGGCCAACATTTTGTACGGTTCACCAATCGATAGGGTGATTCGCGAGAACGATTTAGGTATATTATTCACGTGGGTGGAGCCGCGGGCAACTTCGGTTTTTCAAGCTATGTGGCCTGCCCACTGCCACTTCAGCTTAACTATACTTGATGATAAATAATTTTAGGCTTCTGTGGATTCGATTATAGTTATTTACATAAAATGTTAATATATATAAGTAACAATAACACTTTGCTCGACCCGGGAATTGAACCTGAGACCTTACTATCCCACGCGCACATTTATGCCGCGAGACCAACGTTAGGAAATTCTCAGTAGCAGCACGGAGTCTGGTAATGTGCCTGGTATGGCAATAGGCTCGCCCCCTATTACGTGGGACCTAAAAATTCATGGTGAAATGTGGGTGTAATATTACACCTTTGCCTACCCCTTCGGGGATACAGGCGTGAGTCTATAAAATAAAAAAAGATAGAAGTAAATATCGCGATTTCGGGCATATACTATAACGTAATATTGTTCCACCATAAAATCGAACATATTTTGTATATTTAAACACAGTATTTAATTGTATGATTGTACCAAGACGTAACCGTTTGTTCAGAACTCAAATCCAACATCAAAATTTTATTGTTAATGGTTAAGAATTAAAATCAGACTTGTATCAGTACTTAAGTATATTTTATAACCTCTTCTCTTTTATAGGAGCATTATTTTGACATACATACATAGACTCACGCCTGTTTCCCCGAAGGGGTAGGCAGAGGCATATTAAACGCCCACTTTTCGCCAGTTTTTTGATCCCACGTAGTAGGTGGCGAGCCTAATTACATACATATGCATAGAAACGCCTAGACCAAAACAAACAGCTATGTTCACGAAGGAAAATGATTCACTTGACCTGGAGTCAAACCCACGAGCTTCATGGCAGATTGTGTAACGTTATCCCTACTTAGGTGGTTAAATGAAAATCGTAATTGCTGTTACAATGAAAAATTAATTTAATTCATTAAAGATTTTAATACATCCTTTAGCAAAACACTAATTTAAACGTTATTAAGAAATTCCCATACCAGGGTCGCGTGATTCAGCGATAGTAAGGGGTCTTGTTGGAGACACGCTTCCGGTGGTCGTTCAGAGTAGCTGGTGCACTTAGGTCGTGTGATGAGGCGGCCAGAAAGAGACCCCCATCGCCGCGCGGCCGTATTTATTGTCCGTTGCAGGGCGCGGGCGGCGGGGTCGACCGGGCCGAGTGATGCGTCAAGGATCGACGTCACACACTCCCTTTAGGCCAGAATTTTTCCCGGAGGGAAAATTCCGTGGCTGGTAGGCGGCAACTGCATACCGGAACCCTGAAACAGATGAGTGGTGGTGGTGTCAGTAGGTTAAATACAAAGCAAGTACTAACCTTGAAAGAAAAAACCAAGTATAAACCCTCGACCATTCATACGTCACCAAGCATTGAACGTTCCTATTACCTGACATTCATCACATTCAGAAGGCCTACACACAGTCATACGTATGAACAAGCCAGCATTCAGTCCCGATGCGAGTCGTATTCATTATAATACAAGACGCGCGAAGAGGTATTATACGTGAGGTTTAGAGTAAATAGCCACCCAGCCTAGGTTGCTAGGCACCACCTGACAACCCGGGTTCGATAAGTAAAATTAAATTGAAAATGTATAAGTCGTAAATTAAAATTACGATCTTACGATATTACGATACTAACAATATTACGATCAGTTGGCAATATCACAAGCAAATTGCTCATTAACACGCTCGATGCGAATTGCTAGGGCAAATTGTATTAATTTAAAATAAAATAAACAATGATAACGGCGATGGATAGTTTTGTGCCGGCGAGTGGCTCGGGTAAATACGTGAGTCATCACTGCCCGCGAGGCGCCGCGCCGCATTCCATTGTCGTGAATCATTATTTAGTTTCTAAACATGATACAAAGTCATTAACGGCAAATACATAATTCGGAGTAAGTTGTAATGAATAATATATCACCGCAGGAGACGATCGATGATATAGTAAATTAGTGTTTTGCTAAAGGATGTATTAAAATCTTTAATGAATTAAATTAATTTTTCATTGTAACAGCAATTACGATTTTCATTTAACCACCTAAGTAGGGATAACGTTACACAATCTGCCATGAAGCTCGTGGGTTTGACTCCAGGTCAAGTGAATCATTTTCCTTCGTGAACATAGCTGTTTGTTTTGGTCTAGGCGTTTCTATGCATATGTATGTAATTAGGCTCGCCACCTACTACGTGGGATCAAAAAACTGGCGAAAAGTGCGCGTTTAATATGCCTCTGCCTACCCCTTCGGGGAAACAGGCGTGAGTCTATGTATGTATGTCAAAATAATGCTCCTATAAAAGAGAAGAGGTTATAAAATATACTTAAGTACTGATACAAGTCTGATTTTAATTCTTAACCATTAACAATAAAATTTTGATGTTGGATTTGAGTTCTGAACAAACGGTTACGTCTTGGTACAATCATACAATTAAATACTGTGTTTAAATATACAAAATATGTTCGATTTTATGGTGGAACAATATTACGTTATAGTATATGCCCGAAATCGCGATATTTACTTCTATCTTTTTTTATTTTATAGACTCACGCCTGTATCCCCGAAGGGGTAGGCAAAGGTGTAATATTATACCCACATTTCACCATGAATTTTTAGGTCCCACGTAATAGGGGGCGAGCCTATTGCCATACCAGGCACATTACCAGACTCCGTGCTGCTACTGAGAATTCCTAACGTTGGTCTCGCGGCATAAATGTGCGCGTGGGATAGTAAGGTCTCAGGTTCAATTCCCGGGTCGAGCAAAGTGTTATTGTTACTTATATATATTAACATTTTATGTAAATAACTATAATCGAATCCACAGAAGCCTAAAATTATTTATCATCAAGTATAGTTAAGCTGAAGTGGCAGTGGGCAGGCCACATAGCTTGAAAAACCGAAGTTGCCCGCGGCTCCACCCACGTGAATAATATACCTAAATCGTTCTCGCAAATCACCCTATCGATTGGTGAACCGTACAAAATGTTGGCCTCAATCACGAATCACGAATCACGCGACCCTGGTTCTATAGAATTTCTTAATAACGTTTAAATTAGTGTTTTGCTAAAGGATGTATTAAAATCTTTAATGAATTAAATTAATTTTTCATTGTAACAGCAATTACGATTTTCATTTAACCACCTAAGTAGGGATAACGTTACACAATCTGCCATGAAGCTCGTGGGTTTGACTCCAGGTCAAGTGAATCATTTTCCTTCGTGAACATAGCTGTTTGTTTTGGTCTAGGCGTTTCTATGCATATGTATGTAATTAGGCTCGCCACCTATTACGTGGGATCAAAAAACTGGCGAAAAGTGGGCGTTTAATATGCCTCTGCCTACCCCTTCCGGGAAACAGGCGTGAGTTTATGTATGTATGTATGTAATTAGTTAATCCATTATTAAGTTACCCACAGTATTACTTTTGCTTAGTTTGGCACTCGATGGTGTTATCACAACACCATAATAATATAATGTCTTTATTATACCATGTGTTGTGTATAAAGGGGGGAATATTTATTTATTTCTTTGAAGCATTTTTACGGCATAAACATAGGCATTGGTAAACAAATTTAAAATTACATAATGGAGATGCTTCCCGAATTATAAAATACGCACAACATTCACATATAAAATGTAGGACAATTTATGGATAGTCTTATATAAATAATATGAGAACTTCCTTCGTTTCTTTGGTATGGCCGTTTCTACAATGTGCCCTAAGTCCACCCCTTCATTGCGACATCTCCACCCAATTATCTGAAGCTCAACAATTTCAGAACGATCAGAGCTTTAAATGTCTTTGAAATATCTTGCGATGCGTCCTCCTCGTCTGGCATCAAATTATGAACATTGATTGGGTATCCTTTTTGATTTGCTGCAAATATTATGTTCTTATTAATATTTTCAATAGATGCCTTATGGTGTTATTAATGACAAGGAGTGGAAATGGTCAGAGACTTCCCACATGGCTGGTGTAACCTATGAAGCTTCGCGTCGTGGTGAATACAAGTGGTGGTGAATACAATTACATTTTAAGTTTAAAATAATTACAGGACTGAGTTCAGTCCATGGGATTAAAATTTTATTAATTAGTGAGATTCTTAGCACAGTACAGAGAAATTATAAAAATCAGTAGGATTAATTTATCATAAGTTCAGATAATTTGTACTAAATTTGCTATCCCACGTACTACAACGTTTGAATAACTATAATACCTTCGTCATTATTGACTTAGTCAAAGTCAAAATTCAACAAACTTGTTTAGTAGTTTCACCAATTAGAGGTGCGCGCACCTGCAAAATTTGAAAGGGAAAATTTGTCTAATTAAAATTATATTACATAGACGAAAGTTTAGTTTGTTAAGAATTTGTATAGATATCGGTGTCGTGTTCGTTAGAAATATCGATCCTGTACTTGACAAATTGCGTGGTACTTATTTGAATTGCTTGAAACTATAGAATCAAAGGCAGCGATAGTCTAGGAAAAATACCAACAGACTGCCCTACAGAGGGTCTTTCGAGCCAATGGCGCGCACCACTGACTTTAAAAAGTTACGTGCCCACTATATTTTTAGTTATTGCTTGCCCACATGCCCATACCACAGAATAGATAGTTCTTACGAACAGAAGCACCACTTCGCAAACCAATTTAAAGAAATGGCGACTCTTGGTACTAAGCAAGAAAGTGCAATTCAGCTCGCATGAGCATTCAGTACCTAACGCGATATTGACCTAACTGTTCCCGCTCTTTTCTAACACATAACGCTGTCGCTGTTTGGCGCGGAGCGGTGCGCTAGGGTTGTCGACTTGCCGCTGCTACTATAATATTTATTCATCGTCCATTTACCTACTTGACCACGTACCTAATAATAAATATTTATACTATAAGTATCCTATCCCACTATTTGTGCTCGTAGAACGAAAACTACAAAAATTCTGGTGGTTTACATTTTGAAAATGAAAAATGAAAATGATAATGTTTTATTTGCACCTCCACACAAACTTAAAAAAAAAAACACTTAACAAACAAGTAAACTTAAACTACAAGTACACCAGGAATATAAGAAGGTAGGTACATTATTTCTGGAATCTGGTGGCCTTACATGGAGGGCAAATAAGGCGCTGCGTCAGCTAATGTTGCAGTATAACTGCAACGCTGGTATTCTCGTAGGCCGAGTAAATAAAATAATACACATGAATTTTAAATAATACACCTAAATATAAAATAATACACTTAAATAATACATACATTTGATACATTATATATATAGGACAAAGAAATTGGATGAAGGACAATAAAGTATATAGCATTCTAGTCAATAATAAGATATAAACTATATCAATATATTTCATAACTAATATATACATATACACCCACTTAAATATACTTAATAGAACTATTTAAAGAAATTGAAAGAACTATTTCTTGTTTCCGAACGCAACTCGAAGGTGTCACTTGATAGTTAGTTCCATCTGTCACGACTGTCAAGTGTCAAGAAAGCGTATATGCTGTCCATCATTACGTTGCGTACGCGCTAATAGCAAAAATTAAGTTACTACTTACTATACAATACGCCAAAATACCACAGCAATTAGGTACATTTATTTTCAATGTCGGTGCATTATAATTATTACAATAATTTTCACTATACTAATTCTTAGTTATTTCCTAAACGCGTAGACCGATTTACATGATTCAAACAGATAAAATGGTTTTTGAACTAGATCTTTAACACCATAATCGGTGAGATATCTCAACAAATAAAAAGTACAATTTTCAAGTTGCTCTCGTAAAATAAATAAAATCAAAATTTCAAGTTGCTTCCGACACACATCGGTTAAATGAGCAATACTTTGCACCAGACTTGTGATGTGAACATTTTTATTGTTCACTATTAAAATTCACGTTATTAGCTAGCCCTACGCGCGAGCGGTGACGACGCGGCGTGGAAGCCACGCCAAAGTGTAGGCACTTATCGCTGTAGGTACGGCCGAGTGAAGGAGGCCTGCCCATACCCTCATATGGGACATGCGCATTCCACGAGCGTGTGCTCGGTGTGCGCCCGGCGTTCGTTCAGCGTGCGCCCGGCGTCCATTCAGCCTGTGCCCAACGTCCCTTTGTACTACAGAGCACGTTGTGCGCAGCTTGTAACATGATGATTGTAAATTATTATGGTGTGACCATAAAGGAATTCCTTACTTATATTATGTTGGAGTCAAAAACTCTTAACCAGTCAAAAGTACTACTGACTAGCAAAATCAGTCAAAAGTAATTTTGACTGAACATGTTGGTCAAAAGTGGTTTTGACTGAAAATTATTGGTTATTAGTACTTTTGACTGCAAATTTGCGGTTAAAAGTACTTTTGACTGACGCTCTTCGTCAAAAGTCATTTTAACTGCAATAAAGCATCAGTCAAAAGCACTATTAACTTGTTAGATGTGAATAAAAATTACCTAGTCACCCAATAAGCTAAGTAGATGGATAGTTCCAGTGCGGGGTCACAAGAGAACCTAACATAACCTATTAGGTGAGTACCTACACATAACTAAGTATCTGAGGCGGACGAGAACTTTTCATAATAAGTAGGTAGGTTAGTCAAAAGTACTTTTAACCAGCTTCATTGGGCAAAAGTACTTTTAACTGTTATTTTAGTCAAAAGTATTATTGACTAAAGCATACGGTCAAAAGTACTTTTGACTGATTTTGCTAATCAATATTACTTTTGACTGGTTAAGTGATTTGACTGCAACATAAATACCAATATTGGTTTTACTAAACCACTGTCACTATTTACGCGTTCATACAACATTTATAAACACTTAAACGTCTTTTGGAATGGATACATATTGTCGTTAATGTATAAAAATATATGTCGCAGTTGAATATGTGAAACAATCCATGAAAATCTGTCATACAAACATTCCATACGACATTGTATTTTGGTCTTAGCAGCCCAACGGAGAACAGAATGCCTAATGAAACTTTCAAATCATATAATTAATGTGAGCAACCAACCTTTCAGCAAATGGTGTCGTTCATGCTAACAATATCATGGCAAATCACTGATTAACTGTTAAAAGGGTAAGACAAATATTAAACGCTCCCAAACAAAGGTAATTTAAAATAGAACAATATTTTCTATAGAGTTGGTGTATAAATAATTTCGTGCGTCGACTCCCATTTACGTTAAATAACGTAGCTTAGGACAAAATGGTTATCTGTTAAACACGAGTTTCGGTCGAGGATTCTTAGGTTTTGGATTGGACATCGAGTGACAAATTGTAACATGGAGTGACATAGATTTTATATCTAGGTATATCATTATTTTCTTAATATTTACTGTTGTAATTTTCCATATATAATTTAACAATCATAACCCAATGTTGAAACTTTTTTTTTCTATATTAAATAGGTTGTTTTATTTGCTTGAAGTGAAACACCTGTTTGAATTAAAGTAGCTTCATTAACGGCGGCAGTATAATAGGTTTTTTTGTTACTTGAGGCTTATCCTAATACTCGTAATACTGATTTTCAGCGTCAGCACTGGACACAGCGGGAAGTGGAAGGGTTTGATCGTAACATGGGACAAAACTATATGTGATCCAATAATTGTTGTTTCGAGTCTGCGGTGTCCTCACTCGCAAATTTTATTCTAGTGCGGTAATTTTCATTAAAAAGACTAGAAAGCCATTATGATTACTCTTTTAAAATAAATCATGTTCACGAAACTTTGAATAAAATTCCTGTCGCCGTAGCCCATAGTAAGATATATCTCAACGTGACAATACTATAAATGCCAAACGTAACCATCTTCTGAACTCGACGTAAAGCTTCAACGAAATCAAACTTCGTTCTGTAGCTCACAGCCGTGAGTGTTAATCCAGTATTCATTTGCACGAACCCTGGTATAAAAGTTTCTTAATAAAAATAATGAAAACAACCTTTAAAATTTTAGTATTCAACATAGGCTTTTCGAAAGTCTTCGTTATGATCAAGTAAATCCTTCTGAGTTTCATTGCGCTATCCTATCCAATTTCTAAAAGTACAGGATTCCACCTTATTACAAAAGTAGAACCGAATGTCCGAACAAATTAAATTTTGGTTAGGACACAAATGCTCGTCGCCCTACATATGGGCGTACGTTTCAATTTCCCAATTTTTTTGGGAAAACAACCTGTTTTGGTGTTCGGAAAACAGTTTCATGTAAAAGATAAATTTTTGATTACTCATATTTTAATTGGTAACACATTATAAGGTTAACAACAAGATCACATCTAGATCATAAGATAAGAAAAGCATACTATAAAGTATGCTTTTATTCGCTATAATTAGAAATGGTGAATGATTACCAGAACCATACATAATTATATTTATTTTCTTCTTTAAAATAAGTGCTTGTTTTGTAACAGATCGCAAAATAACAGTCTGACATTTTACCTCAGTTGACTTTTAAAATCAGTAACTTCAATACCAAAAAAAAAGAAATATATTTAATGATTCCCCGCCTTCTTTAATACTTCCGACAAATCTTCTTGTACAAACAATGCCATCAATTAAATATTCCAATTCGAAACCTTCCCTACTGACTATCCCTTAAGCCTTTTGAGCATGGCAATTCCCTATTCTCTCGGTCAGACCTTGTCGTTTATTACCTACAACCTTACATGTAGTCCCAAGATACAAGTCCATTATTTGCTAATATGGCTTTAATTCTGGTGTTCGCTCACTAAAGTAGATATATTCAGACTATTGTTGTGAAGAATACAATTATTTATTTATTTCATAAATGTGGGTGTAATATTTATACCTCTGCCTACCTCTTTGGGGCTACAGGCGTGAGTCTATATTCTATTTAATTACAATTTAAATAATTTTATTACAATCAGAAGCTTTTTTATTTAGTTTCACTTAGTTTACTCAGTCTGTATGAAATCTATAGTGGCTTGAGTGGTCACCTCACAGTGTAAAACACTTTATGAGATCCACAAATGATCGTTTAATGGCGCTGATATACCTGAGCATTCACTTGTAACAGAACAGCAAGCATTCGCCGTTTTCTGTTTTGTCGAACAGAACGTTTTCACTAACATTCTAGCGAACATTCTAAATTCAAATAGTCCGTGGAATATAGAAAATAATATAGAAAACGCACTACAACAGCAGTTTTACCCAATATGTTTACTTCAGTCTCACTTATGAAATATTTCTAGAGTAAGATACATAAACAAATGACGTTTCTAAATAATAAAATACAAATTAAAATGCAGATTTTAACTAGAACATGTTTAATAAATCACACAAGTGTCTGTTCCTACGTTCAAACTTATTTATCGATATCGAGAGTTTATCAACATTCTATTGAAATTAATTCTGAGTAAACCAAATCTAAGGATCTATTGTAAACATTATCGATATTTATTCTGAGTAATCCCATCATTAGTCAAGCTAAAATTAGTGACAAACTACGAAGATTCTTCCCTAGATTAAAATCGTAAGTCAAAGTGAAGTAAATATATTATCTATATTCTAAGGCTCGCCCGAATGTTCGTGAGAATGCTTGCTAAGCCACACTCATTTGTTTTGTTACATTCCCGTGAATGCTCCTTACAGGTGAATGCTCAAGTCTTTCAGCGCCTTAACGGACTCAAAGTACACCCCGAACTTTCTGATTTATTACGTATTACTGCTTCACATGCGTCTTCTAAAAAAAGTACTTAGCTCGATTGATGCCCTTGTGTATTGCTAATAGGTTGTTACTAGATGGTAGACCAATAAGTCTGGCACTAACTGATTAATTTGAGGATTGATTGAAGACGAGTCTATTTTACTGTACGTATTATGTACTTTATAAATTTTAGTTACGTAAGGTGTATAGCTTTTTTCTGAAAGAAATACCTAGAATAAAATGCATAGAGCTATCAGCAAAGACCACCCTATATAAGATTGTCGCCAAATAGTAATAGTATTCTGCAATGCGTAAGGTTTTCAGTCATTTTTATAATGTTCGCTCTCAAGGCATGCTATGTAGAAATTCTTTTGTAGGACTTACTTATTAAAAAACGGCCATAGAGAATACTCTGACTCTGAAAAACAATTTATATATCATCATCATAAATTATTTATCCCGTATGGGAAATTAAGTTACAATTATTCTCCCCACAGCCACCAGTGCTAAATGGCAAAGCGATCGCTTAAATCATTACGGTGACAATGCAGACTACTAACAGAGATGATTACTATGCTAATAGCAGACAATTAATCATAATTATAAGTTCAATTGTGAATCGATGTGTCAGGGTAGTTATTATATGACCTTACTAAGCTCACATTACGTTCATTAATTAGGAGAAGAAATATGCACAAAGAAAATAAAATTTTCAGAACATTGAAGCACCAAACAGAATAACTATCTAGGCTTTGAACCTAATGTTCAAAGAAGAATCTTGAAATATTTGGCTAGTGATACGATCGTACGCCGTCTCTTTATCAGAAGAGACATTACAACTATAAAATGTCGTACATCACATTTGCGGCGAAAATAAACTTATTCACAATTTATGTTGGTACTAGTTACTCAACGTTGCTTTATGGCGGTCTCCGCAACTGATAAGATGTTCAAGTCTTAAAATAAAAACCCACCTGACAAAATTTTTCATTACAGTTAATCATGATAAAAATAATCTTAAAAAGCTCCATATACAATTCATGAAAAAGCTTTTTTACATTCGTTTCTTGAAACGAATAGCATTAAGTCATTTCCAGCCAAGTTTATGACCAAGGACATTAAAACGTGTTTTTTTTTCAATTCAACGTAAAATATGAAGTAATGGTAGGTAATATTTTTTGTTATTACATACATACATACATAGACTCACGCCTGTTTCCCCGAAGGGGTAGGCAGAGGCATATTAAACGCCCACTTTTCGCCAGTGCTTTGATCCCACGTAATAGGCGATAAGTGGCGAACCTATTGCCGCTTATCGGGATATTTTGTTTGCCGGAGCCTCGTCCGTCGATCGGCAGGTGCACCACTTGCAGGTGAGGTTGGCTTGGGACCCTAAGTTCTTGGTGGGAACCCTATGCACCTTTTTGTTATTAAATAAAAATATCAAGGAGCATTGTCTTACACCCTTGTAGGGGGTTTCATTCGCTTTTTCTTTGAGATCATTTACCTCTCTGGAGAAGGATAGATGTCATTAGAAGCACAGGGTACGTATTTTCGTCTCGTTAGAGTCCATGACCAAATCTGCTGAAAAGTAATCGAAATAGGAAAGTAAATTAAAGTGAGCATTATAGCAATTTTTTATATAAGTAAAGGATAATTTGATGTTATGTACACGTGATATAATATTTTAATACGTTTTGTTTACATACCATAATTAGAGCCATAATGTGACGGTGACTGACTAACCGTTCGTATTCTTAGTCTCGGAAATAGACAGACTACATTCAGTTGTATGCTTAGTTTGACTTAGATTTTAAAATATTGTTATAATAATTATTTAGAAAAATATACTGGCAATCATTCCGGTATAAACTGCGTTATGCGTTCTGTGAGAGCATAATATCATAATTTTGATGTACACATCAATAAGTTGACTCATTAAATTGACGTACTTTTGAATGTTTCTGGCAAAAATTTTCACACTTGACTATGTATATAATATAATTCATTTGAATTTGTGTTTTGGGTAAGATGCTTTTAACATTTTTTATTTTTGAAATATTTATTTTTCTTTTCAAAGTTGAAAGTATCTGTTTGAAGTTTTCTAATTAGGTACAATATCAATGCATTTACCCCGCCAAAATGTTCTTTTGGTGCCCTATGACCCCATGGATAAGTAGGTATTTCTAGCATCGCACGCGCGCGCTTTTAATTGCGATTAAAAAAATGTGAAATCTTAAAAAAAATCGTTTCCCAGGTATTATTTTTGGTTAGTATGACTTGGCAAGATGTCCACAACGAGTAGACTTCGGCTTGGTGATGGGTCTTGTGACATCCTGTATATATATATATATATATATAATAAGACACAAACATTTCCACAAACATACTCATATAGATACACGTACAAAAACGCACGCGTGTCTATTCACGCTCACACACTCACGCACACTCACATCTGCGTATTGTGAATACAATGCCTTTAAAATAATGAAGGAATCAGTTGATATATTATGAGTATAGAAATAAAATGGCATTTTAACTGCATAGTTTTTGTGAAATTTGGATTTAATTTAAATCAAAATGATGGTCTAGTAATCTACTCTAAAAATAATTTAAATACATCAGTAGAGGAACCTATATTTCTGGGCAGTAATTGCTTGTTAGTTAAGATCAATTTAAATACAGTAGTTTTAGCAATTTATAGGCCCCGTTCGCAAAATATTGAATTATTTTTGGAATCACTGGACTCACATTTAAAAAGGCTATCACATTTTCAGAACATTATACTGACAGGTGATATAAATATTAATATCGCGGCTCAAAGAACCGACATTCATGCACATAAATACTTAAACATTTGCTCATGTCATGGGTTGCTACCAACACATTATCACCCAACACACCAAAGTGGCTCATGCTTAGACCATTTCGTTATAAAATCAACTAAGCCAACCATAACATTAATAACTAATTCATCATTAACAGATCACTGTGCTATTCTATTAACTTTAAAATTAACTTTGCCCAGGAACCACTGCACACGCAGCTATGCAAAAGTGGACATGAGAACCCTCGCAAGTAGTATAAATAGCATAGATTTTAAATCAATTTTTAATTCGATCGATGCGAATAGTTCTCTACAATATTTTATAAGCTCAGTACAAGATGCACTAACAAAACATACTTCATTTATACATATGTCACGAAAATATACTAACATAAAACCATGGATTACTCCCGGCTTGGTTTGTTGCATAAGACATCGAGATAAACTCCATCAAAAACTAAAATTGTCACCAGACAATGAAATACTTTCCGTATCATATAAAAGATACAGAAACTTCTGCAACTATCTTTAAAAAAAATTAAAAATTCAATACGACAAAAATCAATTGCAAAAGGCAGGGAAAAATTGTAAGCTCGTCTGGCAATTTATAAAGAAAAATACATTTATTTGTAAAAACTCAGAAGCACCACTCGACCTTCTGTCGACAGACATAAGTCCAACATCAGCAATTGATAAGATAAACGATTATTTCATTAACGTCGGTAGAACATTAACGGAAAATACGCCTAAATCTAGTAGCTTTCCGTCTCAAACTAGCCATTCACCAACGCTAAATTCGTTTGTGTTGCTGGATACGGACGTTGATGAAGTAATAAGTATCATAAGTGGTTTGAAAGAGGTGTGTGCAGTTGGCTGGGATAATATACCAAACAATATTATCAAAAAATTCAAACACATATTTGCGCCGGTGTTAACACATATTTTTAATTTATGTTTACACGAAGGAATTTTCCCTCGCTTATTTAAAAAATCAGTAGTTACTCCTATTTTTAAATCCGGTGACAAAAAATGTATATCAAACTATAGGCCAATCTCAGTCTTAACGGGCCTTTCTAAGATAAAATAATAAACATTAGATTGATTAAGTACCTCGAAGATAATAAGCTGCTTTCAGATAACCAATTTGGTTTCAGGCCAAAAAAATCCACTAACCAAGCAGTTCACCAGCTTACGGCGCACATAACCAATAGTCTAGATAAGAGCATGCACTCCATGGGAATCTTTTTAGACCTTGCCAAGGCGTTTGATACAATATCCTGCTCCATACTTTTGCGCAAGCTCGAGACTTTCGGTATAAGGGGTACACAACTTGCATTGTTTTCTGACTATCTTAGCGATCACTATCAATGTGTGAAAATTGGTAAATATGTTGGTGCTGAACGTAAAAATAGTGGTTTTGGCATACCACAGGGTAGTATTTTGGGGCCAACTTTGTTTCTTATCTATATAAACGACATTTACAGCTTAAAAGTTCAAAACGGTATATTAATATCATAAGCTGACGACACAGCGCTTTTATTCTCGGCCAATACATACTCTGAGCTTTATGACCGTGCGCAAAATGGTTTTAATATTGTTTCAAATTGGCTACACCAAAATCTGTGAACCATGAATATAGACAAAACGAAATACATTTTATTTAGAATGAGAAATACTAATCCATCACCTGCTAACCTACACATTTATGCACACAACTGTAGAATGCACGCTGACCTAGCATGTACTTGTCCTACATTAATTAAAACTGACAATATTAAATATCTAGGTAAACACTCGACACAAATTTAAATTTTCGTAAACACGTTGATATTGTATGCGCGAGAACGCGTAAATTAATATATATCTTCAAAAAACTACGTAACATAGCCGATTACAAATTAATAAAACAGGTTTATTTAGCTTTGTGTCAGTCCATACTAACATATTGCATTACAACGTGGGGTGGCGCGGCTAAATCAGTTCTACTGCCGCTAGAACGAGCCCAAAGAGCAATACTTAAAGTTGCTACTTTTCGTCCTTTTAAATTCCCTACGCACCAACTCTACTTGTCATGCAACGTGCTAACAGTGCGCCAACTATTTATGCTCAATATTATACTAAAACAGCACACTGAAATCCCTTTTTCTCCTATTCCTTTTGAAAGAAGAAGAAAGGACCTAGTTTGTACAACACCTCACACGAATCATGTCTTTGTTAATAGATTTTACACATTTCTAGGCCCGTTCTTGTATAATAAGTTTAATAAATTTCTCAATATATATAGTCATAGTTATAAAATGTGCAGTAGAACATTATTAGAATATTTACAAAAGCTCAATTACGACGACACAGAAAAATTACTAGATATTTTAAAATGAACTTTACCAATATTATCAGAATATTATCCTTATTTTTACGTGTTGTGTTTTATTTTTACGTGTGGTTACGCACTGATAAATTTCATTACTAACTGATCTGAAATTTTAAATTGTATTTTGTATTTGTATTATTATTTTTAAATAAATTAGTCTATAAAATTTTACTATAAATCATAATAAGTTTTATTACTTAAATACTGTGTTTTAAATTTTGCATACAACAAAATATTATTGTCGATTGTATCATTATGTAATAATCAAGCGTCAGCTCGAAACACAGGTATAACCTAGTTCGAGCAGGTAGCCGATGTATTATAACGCAATCTTTGTTTTTTGCCAGTAGTGCAAATATATATTTTTTTTTGCCTTATGTACACTATTGTTTTTTCAACCATGTATGATATTATGTAAGACTAAATATAAGACATTAGGCTAGTTATTCCAATTAAACTAATTTAAGGCTAATTGTAGTGTACCTTTTTGTATTTTTGAGGATAAATAAATTATTATTATTATTATTATAGTATCAGTTTAAGATTTTACAACATTAAAATCTATATCTGCAATGAAAATAAATTTTAACCGCTCAACAGTAGTATATATAGACTCACGCCTGTATCCCCGAAGGGGTAGGCAGAGGTGTGATAAACACCCACATTTCGCCATGAATTTTTAGGTTGCACGTAATAGGGGGCGAGCCTATTGCCGTACCGGGCACGTCACCAGACTCCGAGCTGCTACTGAGAATTTCCTAACGGCAAAACCCAATAACAACAGTATCACACAAAAATCCTAAAATGCACATTTTAACGCTATACTTGACGATGTGCATTTCAATGCACAGTTTTTTTTAAATATTCTACAAGCAAAATTAAGTACATTTTTTATTTATTTTCTACTCATTCACCCATGAAATGCCGGTATTAGACATAAAAAAAGATTACTGAGCCCTGGCGACATTATTTGGTGTACTCAGTAGATCGCGAGATGGTGGAGCATGCGCATGCATCTACGGCATCTATTTATTTATTTATTTATTAATACACTTAATTGTGTACAGGTTGACTTAATGCCTTGGGCATTATCTATGGTAAAAATAGATTGAAATCATATTATTTATTAACGAAATTGAATAAAAAACTGATAAAAACAGGACCTATATATACAGTCTTGTGAATTAAATATAGATTTTTTCAATTTGAAATAGTTTACTTGGAAACATTTTCATGTTATCTTGCATGTGTCTTTAAATGCACATTGCCAAACTATTAACAGACCTACCAGCACTAGGCTGTGTGCATTTATAGATACCTTGCCAGTTTGAAGGACATTGTTTTTAAAATAACATTATGAATTTCAATTAAATTATTTCTTACTATTAGATGTTTATTTTTTATATTTCTTTATTTTGGCGTTAGTGCCTAAGTCTGGTGCTAGTTCCGACATAGAAAAAGTGGTTCTTTGGAAGATGAACTTCATTATGCATGTTCAGTCCTATATTTCAAAATTTTTTTCACTTCAGTCGAATTGCTGGAACATTTGAGTAATGTTTATGGTATCTTTGCTTTAGGGACTATCAGGCAAAACAGACTTCGAGGAGCTGCAGCCAAACTACCTGCTGATAAAAAGCTAAAAAATAAAGGTCGTGGATCTTTTATTCAAGTCGTTATTAATGGATGTAAAATAGCAGTAGTCAAATGGGTTGACAACAAGTGTGTCACTACGGCCCGTACTTATACTGACTCGCAGCAGGTGCATCAGGTGTTAGATACTGTAAAAACACAAAAAGCAAAGCACCTGTTACAAGTCCCAACATCGTAAAAGAATACAACTGTTGTATGGGAGGTGTAAACCTTGCAGATATGCTAGTAGCTCTTTATCGGACTGAAATGCGAGCACATCGTTGGTATATACCTTTATACTCACAGGTTCTTGACATATGTCTCAATAATACATGGCTCATTTATCGTCGTGAAACCAAAGATGCAAAGCAAATGAAACTTAAAGACTTTCGATGGGCAATAAGTAATGATCTCACCACCTTTCAAAGAATTAAGAAGTTTTCGAATACATCCAGAAGTTCGAAATTTGTTACACCGCAGATGTCCGACTACGGCCGATATGACCACTTTAGACACTTGCCATCATTTACAAATAAAGGCAGATGCAAGAATTGCATAAAAAGTCAGACTAAATTAATATATGTAAAATGAAACGTGAGGCTTTATTTGGTATATGGTCGTAATTGTTTTTATGATTATCATACAAAATAATAATAATAAATTTCATTGTCGACATGTCTGATTACTGATTTCTCATTATTAAATAGTATTTTGTGTGTTTACAACTTTTGTAGTAGGTACTTAAAGATGTTTTTTATTGTTTAAAAGGACTTGTTAGTTAGTTAGTTAGTTGGTCGTGGGTTTTCCGCACTTAGCCACTTATTTGGGCCATTGTGCGTATGTGGCGTCTTCATTGACGCCGACTACTCATACCACCTTAGTTCCTTCCAGGAAGCCATTAGTTGGCTGGTGTTGTTTAAAGCTTCACTCATGGTTCTGGGGTTGTTCAGCAGCTTTGCCCGTTGATCGCTCACACTTGCACAGTGCAGAATGACGTGAGCGGGTGTTTCTTCGGTTTCCATGCAGCCCCTGCACAGTGGGCTGTCCGTAACGCCTATGTTGAATAGGTGCTTGTTGAGTGGACAGTGGCCGGTTATTATGCCCGTCAGATGCTTTAGTGTTTTCCTATTAGAATGCAGCAGCTTGTGTGAGAGTCGCTTGTTCAAGCAGGGGATGGCATCTTTTGTTTGTCTGCATTATTTTATGTTTGCCCACTGTTTTTCGTGTTCATGTGCGGTTCTCTCACGTAGCCACGTTTTGATTTGGCTTGCTGGTATCGGTACAATCGGCTCGGGTCCCATTATCATTGTGTCCGATCCTTGCCGTGCCAGTTGGTCTGCGGCGTCATTGCCTGCGGAGTTGCTGTGGCCTTTAATCCATTGCAGCGTAACCCGATTCTTCTCTGCAATCTTTTGCAGCTCTAGGTGGCATTCCATGATGAGGCCGCTGTTAAAGCAGTTGCTGCCTAGAGCTTGTAGTACAGAGGCACTGTCCGTGATAATGCGTATAGCCAGGTCACTTACGTTCCTAGACACGATTGCTGTTGCGGCTCTTGTTATCCCAACACACTCGGCTTGGAATATGGTGTCATGGGTGCCAAGGGATGTTGAGATGTTGATATTTAAGTCATGGGAGAATACGCCCGCACCCGTCCCGTTATATACCATACCATACTTCGTTTTTGAGCCGTCTATGTATACTCTGACTTCGTGTATACCAGAGCAGTCTTTGTGTTCCTCCTGCAATTGGATGCGATATTTTTTGTCAAAGACAAAAGTTTTAGGGATGAGATCGCAAGCGGCCTCTAGCATCGGGATCTCTTTGGTTAAGGTCCCTTTTAGGCGTGCGTGAGTAATTCGATCATCCTTTCTCCATAGCCCGAGCTTGTCTAGACGGATTGCTGCAGCGCCAGCTTCCTGCTGGATCATTAGGTGCAGCGGTCTTAGGTCCAGTAGTATCTCCAAGGCGGCTGTTGGGGTGCTCTTCATGCAGCCTGTTGTGGCCAAGCAGGCTAGGCGTTGAAGGCTCTGTAGCTTTTTTGTGATTGTGCTTAGGTGCGTGCGTGGCCACCACACTACTGCACCATATGTAAGCATGGGGCGTATAATGGCAGTGTAGATCCACAGGGTAATTGATGGTTTGAGACCCCATTTTTTGCCTATGATTCTCCGACATTGCCAGAAGATTGTGCATGCTTTTGTTGTTTTTGTGCTGATGTGCTTGCCCCAGTTTAGCTTATGGTCAAGTATTACGCCCAAGTACTTGACTTCATTCGATAGGGTAAGCTCCGTTCCAAATATGGGTGCACATATGGGTTTTCCTTTTGTTGCTGAAAAGTACTAGCTCCGTTTTGTTGGGGTTAACCGTCAGTTCATGTTGGTTGCACCATTCCTCCATGATCCTGATGGCTGCTTGCATCCGATTTCGGATCGTATCTTCTGAATCACCTTTGATCAGAATGGTGATGTCGTCTGCATAGCCGACCGTGAAGAATCGTCTGTCGTTTAAGTTCCGTAACAGATCGTCCACCACAATGTTCCACAACACGGGTGAGAGTACACCTCCCTGAGGGCAGCCTTTTACAACTATGCCCCTTGTGGTGGAGTTTACCGTGAATTGTATTGCCCTCTGTCTCAGCAGTTGATCAATCCAGCCACTAAGGGTTTGCTCAACTCCAAACTTTTCGAGGGCCCGGCTGATACTGTTGAACTTAGTTTTGTCGAAGGCACCTTCTATGTCAATGAAGGCCCCCAGTGTCATTAACTTGTTGGTAAGCGCTGTTTCAATGGTTCCCACAACGGAATGCAGCGCCGATTCAGTTGACCTGCCACTTCTGTAGGCGTGTTGATGTGGGTGTAGTGGATTGCGCATTGGAGGTATCGGTCCGTAAGTCTCTCCAGCGTTTTCAATAAGAAGGAGGTCAAGCTGATGGGTCTATATGCTTTCGCTTGTGAGTAGTCAGTTTTGCCAGGTTTTGGGAGGAATATGACTTTAACTTCCCTCCACCTGCAAGGTATGTATCTGTGCGCTATTGAGACCCTGTAGATGTCGAGCAGGTGCGGCACAATCGTTGTGCATCCCCACTGTAGGAATGCTGGTATGATTTCATCCAGGCCTGCGGATTTGAATGCCTGGAAGCTGTCTATTGCCCATTTCAACCGGTCTGTGGTGACCACATTTTCGGCTACCAGCCAGTCTGTTTGGGTCGGTGGTCTGTAGTCTGACTCGTCCCACAGACGGTCATTGGTTACTTCACAACCTGGGAAGTGAGTTTCAATTAGCACTTGGCTAATTTCAGCGTCCGTAGTTGCGTAGGTTCCATCTTGCTTTTTAATGGCGCCAAGGGTTTTGTTGCTGTCCTGAGACAAGATCTTTTTCACCCTGGCTGCTTCGTTCGTGGTGTTTATACCGCTACAGAAACGCCGCCAGGACTCGCCTCTGCGGAATCTTATGCGTTTCTTGTAGTGTGACTGGGCTTCTTTGTATTTGAGCCAGTCTGCTTCCATTCTCGTGTTTTTAGCCCTGTTAAAGAGTTTCCTCAGGTTTTGCCTGAGTCTTCTAGTTCTCTTCCCCACCACTGGGTTTTGCTAGACGACTTTGGGAGTGTGGGTGCACAGGCTTGCTGATAACTTGTTTGTATACATTCTGTTAGTAAGTTGGTGTTATGTTCTATGTTGTCAGTGCTGGTCGACATGTCCTTAAAATAGGATTTGTCTACCTGTGATACGAGAAACGTCTTGTATTTCGCGATGTTGGTTCTGCGAGGGTTGCGCCTAGGTTGTTGGACGTTCTCTTGCACTCGTATTTCATAGCAGATTCGTCTGTGGTCTGCGAAGGATGGCTCAGCGGACACATGCCAGTTTGTGACAAGTTCCGCGGCCCCATCCGATGCTAGCGTTATGTCTACTATGGTTTGATATCTGGAGCTAACAAAGGTGGGCTCCGAACCATTGTTAACTACAGATAAATTTGTTGAAAAGATGTATTCAGTCAAGATCTCACCTCGTCTGTTTGCGTCGGGGCTACCCCACAGCGGATGGTGCGCGTTTTCGTCCGCCGAGATGATTACCTGCCAGCCGTGGGCCTCACAGTGCTGCACCAGCTCGGCCAGCTCTTTTGATGGGATGTCCTCATCACCAGGCATGTAGACCGAAGCTAGTACTAACATCTGTTTGTTGGGCCCTGTTTGGAGTCCTACGGCAGTGAGGTCTCTAGAACAGAAGTTGGTTAGCAACAGTGCTGTTATTGTTCGGGGAATGTATATGCATGTTCTCGGTTTAGTGACCGAGCAGTTGTGCAGTAGCTTACCTCCGATGTTGTTTAGACCACATATGTTGTCGCCTCTAATCCACGGCTCCTGGATTAGGGCTATTGTCTGTTGATTAACCTCCAGCAGCCTGCGTAGGGTAGCCGTTGCAATTTGTTTATGCTGGAGGTTAGTTTGTATGACTCTAGTCTGATGAAGAATCGAGGACATTGCTGTCCATAGACTCCCCGTCAGACGAGTCGTGCTCGTCTTTTGCGTCCGTCACAGCGGTGGGTTGCTGTATAGTCGCTGCGGGCGCCGGTGTAATACGGGCTATGCCCGAGGTGCTTGGGATGGCTGGTACAGCTCGTCCCTTTGTGTCCTTACCTTCACTCGGCGTCTCCTTGGGCCCTACAGCCGCCGAGCTCTCCCCCCCGCTGGAAGCGTGGAACATTACGTACACGCTGCCAGCGAAGAAGGAAACCCGACGGCCGCGTCCCGTGATCTTGGGGATCTCGGGTTCCGGGATGCCCAAGGTAAGGTACACGCCGTGCTCCTGCAAGGATGCGCCGTACAATTGCCACGTTTGTACGGCGTACCAGGGGTTTTGGGCAATGAGGAGATGGTGGATCTTAGGTAGCTCCATGGTGATCGTCCTCGGCAGCCACAGCGCTGCGCGTACGCGCTTCGCTAAGTCTGACTGCCTGATGACGACCAGCCTGGTCCCCTCAATCGGCGATCTTAGTTTGGCTACTGTGTTTTTGAGCCACGTTAGTGAGTGTTCGTAAAAAAAATAAAATAAATAAAAGGACTATAGCGGCAACCGAAATACATAATTTGTGAAAATTTCAGCTTTCTAGCTATCAAAAGGTCATAGACAATCATGTTGTTGTCTTTATTGCTCATATTTGATCTCTTTACTAGTAGTTTTTTTTATCAACGGTTGTTTCATCTTAAATAAATTTTTAAAAACTGTTTCAATTTCGTCTGCACATGACAATGCGCATTTAAATGCACACACTTTTTTACAGCAACAATTCGACGAAGCTGGCAATGTGCATCTAAATGCACATGCTATATTTCCAAAACTATATATGTATGATTATTTTCTGCATTTTTACATGTATTTGACACGTATTACATGCAATATATGTGGAAAAATAATGAATATATACAATAAAAGCCTTTGCCAAGTATAGGGCTAAATAAAATCTAAAACAATGTATCAATAGATCAAAAGAGGAATTTCCACCATATATATCTTGCAATATTTCTCGCAAAAGGAATTCGTTCAACTGGTTTTTTTATGTTATTTTCGGCTTTTAGCCGCGATGCGCCCGCACGTACGCCCGTTTTTATTTGTATTCCTCGACTTTACACGTTTTTATACTTTTGACTGACATCACGAGCTTCACGCGTGAAAATTCGACTATTGAGTTCACCCATCTGCGGTGATATGTTTTGTTTACAGTTATTGTTTACAATAAAATTTGTGTCGTTTCAACTATTTCACTTGGTGTCTTTAGGGTTGTCTTTAAACGAAGGGTTCCTATGTATACATTTTGATTAAGCTCATTTCCTCCACTCCATACTTGAGTTTGTGACCTTTATTCTCATAAAAGCATAGTGGTCATATCACAATGTCTGTACATATAAAATTCTTGCGATACTGACTGACAGACAAAGCACAGACAAACTAGTGAGAGCTAGAGGGGGACCGTTAGGGTGTCCTAAGAAGGGATTTTGCGAAATTCCCACGTTTAATTTAAAATAAAATGTGCGGGCGTAGCTACGCCCGCACATGATGCACGTAGCTACGTGCATCCTCTAGTGTTAATATAAAATCTCTTGAAATTGTATGAAAAAAATGAGATAACATTTTTGTTTGTACAAAATTCTAGGTCTCAAGTTAAGAACTCACCGTCCCTCATCTCTTTTCATTTATCACACTGATGTTATTAATTTATTTAGAAAGAGCCCTCGTTTTGTTATAAGTAGGTACTACATCTTTACGATAGGTGATTTGAAGAAAATGAAAGAAAACTCACGTTGCACCTTATGTTTTTTGTCTCAAACTGAGATGATCATAATTAAATATATCAAGTCTTTTAGATTGACTCGTCGAAAATCGATATCCTGAGGAAATGTTCATGTCTTCAAATATTTTCAATAACTCTTGTTCTCCAAAAATTTTATTCAAAAGGCATGGGCATGACTAGGCCTAACCCTTCTTAATGAAAGAAGTTTGTGTCCTGCAGTATGCTGATTACAAGTAGGACTGATGATGCTGATGACGAAAATGTAAAGTTAGGGCTGGACGAAATGTTTCTAGCTTTATATTAATAATGATATTCTACCACTTAAACAGAACACCTTCTAAGCAGAGCTTGTACTGAGGGTACTGGACGATGAATAAACATGCTTGCTTAAATATATTTTTTAATTTATTCATTCAATATGTATAGTATTAGATAAAATTTTATAATTCATTATAGGCTGTATGTTGCATGTCCTTTGCCTGATTACTTTTATATGGTAACACCAGATGGCACCTCTCCCAACGCAGCCATTCGCTTTTTCACATGTTTGTTGTAAAACTTTTACTGTGCAGTTATCGAAAATATAAGTTTACGATTATTATCTACATAAGTCTTGTTTATTCACCTGATCCCAATACATAGATACACCCACTGTATATACTTCATGTCTGTGGTATTGCTAACAACCTGCAAGAGTGTTGGCTACGCTGGTGTGGCCACGTCTTACGTCAACCGGCATCATACGTGGGTAACGTTTGTTACCCGCGTATGATGCCGGCAAGACGTTTGTCTTGCCGTGCTACCTCCGCCGGGCCCCAGTAACCGGGGAAGGCCAAAAAAATGCTGGCTTGACGTCGTAAGGGATGATATGCGTGCCAATCAACTAACCACCAGGGATACTGCAGACTGTGCGAAGTGGAGGAGACACAGCCGGAAAGCGGACCCCAGGCTCCAAGGCGTAGGTTTTGGAACGCAACCGGGACAGCGCTAGGATGATGATGACCCATTCTATATACATATTATTCCCACGTATATATTTTGAATAAGATTATTTTGTTATCCATTAAGATCTTTAGTCTGATGAAAGTCTGGTTATATATAAAGATCTATTGAAACTGTAAGGCCTCCGTCACATCATGGGCGTCACATGCGTGTTCCTCGAGCGTCCACTTGTCATTCGGCGTTCACCTTGTACTACTGAGTGAACACGGATCACACGCTGGTCACCCGCTCAGTAACGCACACGCCCAATGTAAGATATTTTTTTTTAGGTTTTGGGGACTGGTTCGGCGTTACACCGAAACCGTATATTCTAGGCGATTTGGAGAAGGATTAATATTGTGGACTGTATGAGGGCGAGTTCTGATCGCCTAGAAAGGAAAAGGGAGTGGAAGTTGGGAGTTATAGATACTGGGAGGAATGGGATTTGCAGCACACCTACCTACGTTCTCTCGGCTCGACAAGATGGCTGTCGTTTTGCTTCTGCATCAGTGAGGAGTCGGGCTGTAAGCTGATCACTCCGTCTGGATCCAACTCAGAACTACACAAATCACTTCACTTTCACCCGCGGGCGGTTTTGTTGCGTTTATAGTATAGAAGCGGTAAAATATGGCGGTAATTAGGTACACGTGTTCGGCGCGACACGGATGATCCTTGACTGTCTCGCGCGTCATTGGACTTGGCGACCAATCAGCGCTAGGCGTGCCTTTGAGAAAGGGAAGGAATACAAGAACACACGAGACAACATTTTGTGTGATCCATAAATTGTTCTTTCGAGTATGGGTGTTCATTGTGCTGTATGGCTGTATGTATTGGCTGTATGTGGCCTCGCTCGCTCGTATTGGACGAGCGAGCGAGGAACTATTGACATTGATGTAATTAATTATCAATAGAAAGGTAGATGGCGCTACCAGGGACCATTTGAACGATCTAATGCTCCCCAAAACTTAAAGAAAATATATGAGATGGCAATATTGTTTGTACAAAATTCTAAATTTCAAGTAAATAACTCACAGTGCCTCCATCTTTCTTCATTTATCATACTGATGTTTGGAATCCGAATAATTTAATCAGAACGAGCCTCATTTTGCTATAAGTACTACCTCTTTACGAACGTGTTGCAGATAGGTGATATGAAGAAAAGGAAAGATAACTCACGTTGAAGTAAAACATATATTTTTTAATCCACATCTCAGTTATATATAATATTTAGATTTAGTTGACGAAAATCGACCATCATGAGTAAAACTGCTTGTCTTCAACGTTTTTTTCAAACTTTCCTTCTCCAAAATGATTTCGAAAAACATGTGAAGTCTGTCAATCTGCACTCGGTTAGCGTGGTGAACTATGGCCTTCTCACATTGGAAATAAGTCTGTGCCCTGCAGTGCCGCACTGCAGTGCACAGATGATGATGGAGAAAATGTGAAGATCTGACAGGACGATTTATGAGTCCGTTAATTGTGTATTTTGTCAAACGTTTGTAGCTCTATATATAATATATGTATACTATAATCTACGCCTTGATCTCAGCAAATTACAATGTAATGTAACTACATATTACTTGAGCGAACTAGAATACAGCAAAGCGTATATGAGCTTAGAATTCTAAGCAACCGTACATTGAGTGGGTTGTCTCGTAACTTCGTTATCTATCTGTGTCACTGTGTTCGTGGTTGAGGATTTTAGAGCTTCGGTTTGAAGTCTTCTGTTACATTTGTAAAGTAGAATAGAATATTGCGGTCATACTTAGCGCCTTTGTGACTGGCGAAATATTAAAGTGTTATTATTTTCTAGGTGACTAACAACTTAAAAGGCGACTGTTTGTATATTTTCTTTTCTTTTCATTTTTTTTAAAGACAACTCCCGCACTAGAATTAAATCCTGTGTCGCGGGGGACTTTACAAACATACAGCCAATACATACAGCCATACAGCACAATGAACACCCATACTCGAAAGAACAATTTATGGATCACACAAAATGTTGTCTCGTGTGGGAATCGAACCCACGACACTCGGCGTAGTGTCAAGCGGCGAGGCGGCCGCTTAAACCACTACACCAACTGTGCAGTCGATATTTAAACAGTGTTCGCACTCAAAATAAATCCTGTGTCACTGGGCACATATATGACTTTACAGACAATTAACCAACGGACACAAACACTTATCCGTGTGGTGACGGATTAAGAATACGGAATGTCACCACCCCATATCATCCCATGGGTGTCGTAAGAGCCGACAGAGGGAGCATGTTATGCAGAGAACAGCACTGTAAGAGAAGGAAAACTTGATACAAACCCTATACCAACCCGTTTGGCCAGTGTGGTATAGTAGGCCAATTCCTCCTTTCCAAGGAGAGGCCTAGTCCAGCAGTGGACTGTTAAAGGCTGATGATGAACCAACGGACACAAAGTACAACCAGACTCGAAACAATATTTCAAATATTGTCACATGCAGTGCTAAGCGGTGAGGTGACCACTTATACAACTACGCCAAATGCGCCGTCAGTTTGCAACTACTTTAATAACTTGCCAATTATTAAATAATATTAGCTCATAATCCTCCTAGAGTTATCCCAGTTTTCAATGACTAGCGGACCCCAGGTGCGCTTACTAGTCTATCCGGATTTAGCTGAATATTAGCTTTTCCACAGAGCAACTGCCTGCCTGAGCTCCGCAACTCGATGGGATAGCGATATTCCATGGTTTAGACTAGTGTCAGTTTATTTAGAGTTACTGACGAACTCTAACGACTGTCAAAGATTTTCATGACAACCGACGGCTTAACGTGCTCTCCGAGGCACGGGACAAGTGATAATTAATAATTTAATACGCACATAACTCCGAAAAGTCATTGGTGCGCGCCGTGGATTCGAGCCCGATACCCTCTGCATGTCAGTCTGTTGGTATCTCCACTAGGCCATCGCTGCCCTATTAAATAATATTAGCTGCTTCATTTTATTTATTAAGATGCTCTTTATTAGCAGCAAACTTATAATTGATACCCACTAATATTTTTTACACCATTATCCTGGTTGTACAAACAGGTCAAGCCTATAAAAATGAACCTACATTAAAATTTCATCTTTTATAATAACAGCCGAGAGTGGTTTTAAATCAGTTTGTAAGATTAGTCTCACATTTTTTTTCGGAAGAAATCTTGAAAACTCTTTTTTATTTCCTATTTTTTTTTATTCTGTAAAACATGGTGTACATTACTGCGAAGACAAGATATAGAAAAGCTTACGGGGTTATTGATAGCGGAGTCACGGATATATGTTATACTAACGTTGTTCCCGTGACAGGTGTGGTCACGGGATTCACGATGGGGTATACGAGGAACACCCTTTAGGTCCGGATGAGGAGAGGTTTTCAGTCCCTGCCACTGAGCCCCAAATGTCAGAGTGGCAACAGAACATCATAGCAAGAGCTAAAGACCCAGTTAAGAAAATGGCGTTAAAATATGCCAATTTTGCGCCTACAAGCATCTATATATATTATGTTTTTAATTTACTCACGCCTGTATCTCCAAAGGGGTATGCAGAACTCACCCACATTTCTCCGTGTTTTGAAAGGCCCCAAATAATATGGGGCGAGCCTATTGCAATCGACCCGGCACTGCCAAACTTCGTGCTGCCACTAAAAATTCGAAAAAAACTCAATAACCCTTTAGGCCGACAGGACCTACCGATCAGCAGACGCATATGAGTAGGTGTAAATTGGAGTTTCTGGATCAGAGGAGATCCAGAAATACCCAATTTACCCTATCATTATTTGTATTCAAAAATAGGTACTATTTGCTCTGATATTCAATCATTCATCAATCAGTCATTTATTTATTCTAATATTTCAATCATCATAGGAGATCCAGAAACACTTAATTTACCCTATCATTCATTGCATTCAGAAATTTAATATTCAATCATTTGTTATTCTAATATTTCAATCATCCCTTCAATAATTCAGTTATTCTAGTATTCAAACATCAAAAGTTCTCAATTAAACCATTCTTTCAGTCATTTTAGTCTAATTTTTCAAAAGATATGCTCGTTAATTTTGTTCCATAAGTATTATATCCTCATTTATATTCATTCAAATTTTCACTTAAATAGTATGTTCATTCAATTCAGTTCAATTCATAATATAGGTGATAAAATGTTTAGTTCATTCGACACGGTGAGCCATCCGGAATGGAATGCGCTCGGATGTCATGATGTTACCTTATTTAGGTACTTGTGTTATGTGTTTGTGTTATACCTATGCATTAAAATAAAACGACAAATGATATTAACTCGTTTACTTAATAGGTTATTGTAATAGGTATTAATATATAACAGAGCAGTAACAATTATGGTATATAACAATATAGTGAATAATAACAATTATGGCCTTGATTCAATATCATCATATATTTTAGTTTTTAATTCTCTTGTACTCGTATAAATATCATCAAATAATGTAGTTTTAACAACATGCTGAGCACTAACTTCAGCATCACAATCACATAACAATTGTTCTGATTTTGGGAAACTGCCCGCGTCGTAAATTTCTATTTTGATGATTTTTGTTGCTCGAGTGACCGGTTTCTTTACAAATTGTGTAAATATTTTATCCGCATTTGCTCTCTTACGAGCAAGGCCCAAGGTTTTCTGCGCAGGTTTTTCAACAGCCGGTTGATTCTGCGGCATTAAATTGAAGAGGTCTTCAGTGTCCTGAAAAATCAGAAACGTAATAAAATGTAGCATAATTATTTACTTTTTATCAACCAACATTTGGATCTTACAGGGTTCCAACGCAATTATTTTAAAATTATGTGTATATGAGATATAGTGTCACAGAGCAATATAACAATAGATTTAAAATAAGTTATTCAAATAAATATACTATGATGAATATTCAGATAAGAATAAGTAATATATTAATACTGAATAGTTAATAGTAAAAATATTGAATTATTTTATTGTTTAATTAATTGTTAAAGAAATATAATTAATTCTTGTTACTTACCGACATTGTGCTGTGCTTGGCGACATTGTGAGAGTGGTAACTCTCAAGGCAAATAATCGACTAGATTTTAAAATATAATTTCTCTATTAAAATTATTTTATTAGTTTGTATGTAATAGGGTTCAAAATAGAACGTTTTTAACTCATATTGATATTTCCACCATAAATGGTGCATAAAATTAAAACCACGTGGTATCATGTCACCGAACACTTCATTGTTTATTAAAAATATGTATGCATTTAATATATATATTACTGTGCGTTTTTCATTGGATTTTCCTCATACAATTCATTGAATAGATTTAACAAGCAAAGTCATAGCATGTTAGTAGTATATCATCAATCATAATATTGCGAAATCAGCGATTTAAGAATCGCTGATGTCGCATTGTTTATCAAACCATTATAAATTTCGCATACTATTAAATGCATATGGTTTCCCCTGCTTTTATAATTATAATTTATAAATAATAAAACATAACCCTCCTTCCGCAGTCGGGTAAGTAACATAATATCACGCTTCTCGTAATTTATCCCACCCCGATCCCACGCGCATATTTATGCAGCGAGACCAACGATATAGTCGATGATAATAATGAATTTTCTTTATTTATTAAGCAAGTGCTATGTTGGCAAGGATCGAACTTAATGTGTATTATCACCCAATTATAAATTAACTGTATTCTATTTATACAATATATTTTAACATAACTTGTAAATAAAATAATTTGTCGTATAATCTAGCAAATATTTGAAAAAAAATAACGTAAAAGGCTTAAAATAAGAAGAACATAAATTATATAATTATACTTATAAATACCACAAATAACTTTCTATTCTTTATAGCAGTTGGTTAAAATATGAGGTGAGTACTCACTGTGAGCACTGTACTGAAGTCGTTGCTTACATAGCAACGACTTCAGTATTGTTGGATGGTACGAGTATCTGCACTTATAGTGCGCCAGTTTAACGTACATTTAACAATTTAACATTATAAATCCATAAATTACATTTACAATGAATTTATAGGTGCTAGTAGCTCCATGCCTCACGGGTTTACCGTCCTGTGGGAATATGGGGATAAAAAGTTGCCTATGTGTTATTCCAAGCTTAAATCTATGTTCGTACCAAATTCATTTAAATCGACTTAGCCATTTAAGCATTAAGAAGGAACAAACATTCACACATATTATATACCCCACACTCACAAATTTTCGTAGGAAATAGGATTCAATTATAAAATTGATTTATAGTTAAATTAAAGTGTTACAATTCCAAACATTACCTATAGCTTTAGACTCCGACCGAACATATTAAGGTATAATTTTCGCATCTGAACTGTTACACCCAGATTGCTACGATGAGTATCGAACCTAATAGTAGTGATATGTAACAGGAGTAGCCGTTCTAATATCGTTTAATAGTAAATCCAATTTGGATGCAATGATCTGACACAGCATTTTAGCAACACGTGCCCTATTCAATATTCGGGATATTATGACGTGGATTCATCGCTATTTAAGAGGGTGCCTCTTGAAGATTCACCACAAAACACTGATCCGAGAGCTGGCATCATCATCATCAACTACAACCTAACAAGTTTACCAGATTTTCTATCTACAAAATGTAAGTAAATTTAATTGATGCTTTTATTTCTACGTAGTATAAAAACTTGTACGTTTATTCAATATCTTCATCTTACTTTTCAATCATTCCCCTATTCATTGATTCTATTTTCCAATTATTCATCATATTACTATCACATATTATATACATACATCAGTACTTACATTCCTGGAAGCAGTTAAATTCGTACATAAAAAGTGTCCGAAAAGAATTTAAAGACTATCTGCCTACATTCATAAGTTCATACCAGTAAAAATAATTTACATATTCACTTACATATCTACTCATAATTATTATCTTCTGTGTTGTGTTACATAAACAATTTTATTCATTATGTCATAATTATATAATCGAATAATAATAGATTGGACAAAAATATATGGCTCCTGGGACCATACTCAAATAGCCTTAAGACATATATCTTTGGATAGGACATAGCTTTTGTAATATTTAAAATTGTACTCCCTTATTTAATCTTACAAAATAAATATTTAACAATATTTGTTTTTTTTTCTTTTCAGTCGACTCACCAACTAATTCTACTTCAAGTACTTATATTACTTGTGATTAATGTAAAATTGAGATCCCTGAACATGAATACCGACATCATATGAGAACTAATATTCACAAATCAAATTGTCTTATAAAATCAGAGTTTGAAAATATTGATATTGTTGCCACGGCATTCAAAAACCGAATTATGACTTATCGCTTATGCCCATTTAAAGAAGACGAATACCTTATTATAGAGGCGTTCTTAGATGGGAAGAGAGATGACATTTTTAAAATCATTGAATTAACGTTATTAAAACATGTCTCTATCAAAGTGAACTTCGAGTTGTTCCCTCACTTCATGTTACCTATATCAGGTGAACTGCAACTGAAGTCATTTAGACTAGATTAGATAAATCTTTATTGTAGACCGCATAAAGAAAACATACATTGAAGGAGCACAAACAAGAAGTGTACAATTGGCAGCCTTATCGCATACAGGATTTTTTTCCAGGCACCAGAGGAATGGACTCATGACTGTAGAAGGAGCTAAAAGTATTCGATTATATCAGTTAACACTAAATATCAGACCGTATATCAAAATATGAATTATGATGAATTATATTCACAAGTAAAAGAGATTTTTAACATGAAATTTTCTGAGTTTGAGCACTGTTAATCTGGATGGACATTTATGACTGTAAGGTACCTAGAAATGAATATAAATAAGTGCCCATGCGAGGCGGCTCTTACATGGAGCAGCCAGCTAAAATCAAGAATACCAAGAGTTGTCTGAACATACAGAATAACGATAATGATTGGTTTTTGTGAAGTATAGCTGCAGCATTATATTCAGCTAAAAATAACGTTTGCAGACCAAAGTCGTAGGTACCCAAATTTAACGTCAATATTTAATATACAGGGGATGTCATTTCCACCCGCATGTAGAGATATTGCGTTATTTGAAAAAAATAATCGTGAAATAAGTGTCAATATTTATGGATTAGACAAGCATTATAATGTTAATGGTCCTTTATATGTCTCCAGTTGTAAGAAAATGAAACACATTAACTTGCTATATTTCGAAATAAACAACAAGGCTCAGTACTGCTTGATAAAAGATCTTTTGCGTCTAGTTAGACGACAAGTCTCACATCATAAAGGCCAAATGTATCTGTGCCATATGTGCCTACAGTTTTATACTAGTAAAATAAAAAACGCTTCACATAATTGTTCTAAAATTTTTAATTTTCTTTTATGCCAGAAAAAAATAGTTTCTTGAAATTTATTCATTATGAGAGACAACAAAGAATTAACTTTGTCATATATATGCAGATTTTCAATGTTTATTATCTGATTTTACTGAACCGAATATTGATAAAATACAATAAGAAACAGATGCCATACCATCGTGTTTTGCTTACTATATATATTGTTCTCATGACAATAGTTTGAGTAAGTTTGTAACGTACAGAGGACCAGATTGTGTTGAAGTATTTGTAAAAAAATAATTAAGGACGCACAGTTCATTCATAAGATATTAATTTCAAAAATGCCCATGAAACCAATGACCAAAGAACAAATCGATGATTACCGTAATTTAACTATATGTCACATTTGTAAACATTTATTATTCGATGATATAGTGTGTGACCATGATCATATTACTAGAGGCGCAGCTCATTCATATTGTAATTTATCTTTTAAAGTATGTTCATTCATTCCTGTTGTCTTTCATAACTTATCTGTTTATGATGCGCACTTATTTATAACAGAATTATCAAAATACGATGGTGAAATAAAAATCATTCCTAAAACAAAAGAGAAGTATTTATCTATAATAATCATTAAAACTGATAATAAGAGAATGCCTGTACAAATTAAATTTCTAGATTCTTTTCAGTTTCTTAGTTCACGCATTGATACATTGAGTAAAAGTTTATCATACGAAGACTTTACACATTTGTCGTCTCATTATCCTGATAAGAATCAATTCAATTTAATAAAAACAAAAGGTATATATCAATATGAAAATGTCAATTCATGGCAGAAATATAATGAAACCGAGCTGCCACCAAAAGATTGTTTTTATAATAGCTTAAAAATGAAAAATATTTAGTGATGATGAGTATAAACATGCTCAAACTGTTTGGAAATGTTTTAATATTGGTTCTATTGGTGAATACATAGATATATATATTTAAAAAGTGACGTACTTTTACTCTGCGATATATTCGTTTTTTTTTAAATCTGCTTAAAGAATTACAGTTTTGATCCCGCATACTATGTCACTTCACCTGGTCTTAGTTGGGACGCTATGCTTTTCTACACGTGTGTCCAATTAGAACATTAGTTCTAATTGGACATCCGTGTAGAAAATTAATTATAATGATTTAGAAATTTATGAAATTATTGAAATAGGTATAAGTGGAGGGCTAGCACAGTGCAGTCTCCGCTACGCCGAAGCTAATAATATTTATTTACCTAATTTCGATGATTCCAAACCTTCAACATATTTGATATATCTTGACTACAATAATCTTTACGGTTATACTATGACAAGGAAGTTACCTATATCAGATTTTAAATTTATGGCATATGAGGATATTGCCAACTTTAATGTGTTTGATATTTCCGATGATGCTAGTCACGGTTATATCTTAGAAGTTGATATGATGTACCCGGATCATTTACTTGATTTGCATAGTGATTTGCCCTTCGCTCCAGAAAAAAATATACCTATTGGAGGCAAGACACCTAAATTAATCGCTAATTTGTATGATAAAAATAATTACATAATACACTATGTTCACCTGAAGGAATGTCTTTAAAATGGTCTTGTATTAAAAAAATCATAGAATACTTCAATTTAGACAAGAAAGCTTTTTAAAGAAATATATAGACTTAAATACTAAATTACGACAAGCAGCTTCAACATCATTTAAAAAAGATTTCTTTAAGCTTTTGAATAATTCCATATTAAATAAAAAAATCGAAAACAAACGCAAACAGGTAAATGTTAAATTAGTAACTAAATGGAATGATGAATGGAATAAAACAAATAAGTCAGTAGGAGCAGAAAAATTTATTACGAAACCCAATTTAAAGAATATTTCTATTATCAATGAAAATTTTATTGCTGTTCAACCGAATCATGTGAAGCTTATTTTAGACAGACCGATATATGTGGGATTTACAGTGCTCGAATTCTCAAAACAACATCTGTATAACTTCCATTTTATTAAGAATAAATGTGGTAGTTATGTCAAACTATGCTACGCCGACACTGATAGTTTAATGTACTCAATACAAACACAAGATTTTTACAAAGACATGTGCAATAATATACGAGTCTTCGATACTAGTAATTTTGATGTCAATAATCCTTATAATATTCCCCTGGTGAAAGCTAAGGTACCTGGTTTGTTTAAAGATGAATTAGGAGGTGATGTGATCACAAAATTTGTGGGATTGAGAGCGAAACTGTACTGTATTGAATCACTTAAAACACAAATTAAAAAAGCTAAAGGAGTATCAAAACCAATCACAAAAAAATTGAGCCCATCTAATTATAAGAAAGTGCTATTTCAGAATATTGAACTTAAGCGTAAAATGAATATGATCCAATCAAATAGACATGTTTTGTATTCACAGCAAGTTAGTAAAGTGATATTGAAAAGAATTGATGATAAAGTGCAAGTTCAAGTTTATACTTTTCAAAATTTATTTCAGTATTTTATCGAGTGATAAGTTCATGGCATATTCCTGAGTCTTCATTTGTTTTATTTTATTCTTTATAGTTTACATTATTTTAAGGTTTACTCCATACAGTTTGGCAAATGTCTTTAAACTGCTTCCATTGTAAATCAGAACTAACATGCTCTTCATAAATATGCTTTTAGATGGGCTCAATTTTTTGTGATTGGTTTTGGTACTCCTTTAGCTTTTTAATTTGTGTTTTAAGTGATTAATACGCTTTCGCTCTCAATCCCACAAATTTTGTGATCACATCACCTCCTAATTCATCTTTAAACAAACCAGATACCTTAGCGTTCACCAGGGGAATATTATAAGGATTATTGACATCAAAATTACTGATATCGAAGACTCGTATATTATTGCACATGTCTTTGTAAAAATCTTGTGTTTGTATTGAGTACATTAAACTATCAGTGTCGGTGTAGCATAGTTTGACATAACTACCACATTTATTCTTAATAAAATTATAATGGAAGTTGTACAGATCTTGTTTTGAGAATTCGAGCATTGTAAATCCCACATATATCGGTCTGTCTAAAATAAGCTTCTCATGATTCGGTTGAACAACAATAAAATTTTCAAAATCTGTCGCTGATTCTCTTAAGACCTTATTTGATTCGAATATATCTATTATACAAAATAGGAATGTGGAAAATACATCTTTCAATAATACTGGCAGCATAGAATCTGATGGCAATAATACTGGCTCATTTGCAAAGTTTGAAGACTGTTAAAATATTAAACACGATTCTGAACAATTAGTTGAAAACTCACCTAAAACGGAATTACCTGATGAGCTAGAAATATCATTAGAGAGCTATTATAATATCCATGATATTTATGATGGTGTAAATGTTCCGTTCGGGATAATAACTTGAATAAGGATAACTTATTCAAGTTTAACTTTAGAAAAGGTTACTTCTGAATTGCCCATCCATATTTTTTTATTTTCACTTCTTATCCAAAATTAATTATTACAATTTTGGTTAAAATCGGTGACAGAGCCTATACTTTGACCCCTGATCTAAAATAACTTTTACTTCGAAAAAAAAACTGATTTAAAATTAATATCTGGCAAAGATAAACTTGTATATACGGATATGTTACATTTTACAAATGCGCATAAAAGAGATTTTAATCCTAGTGGTCAAATAAGAGGCGATAAAGGAACAAAATACCGTGCAATCATCAGACCACTATTTCCCGAAATATTAAACGAAAAAGCCCCCACTAAATGTGGAGGAAACTTACCAAAGCTTAAGGAATACAAAAAGAACAATGATTTAGTATATTGGGATGACCCAAATGAATTGGTTGAGAGATTGAAATCTTTAGTTGCGTCAAGGAAAGCTGGCAACACAAATCATGATACTGAAATTTTATTAATAACTAGCCGTTTCCCGCGATTTCACCCACGTCCTGAGGGAACTACTTCGCGTACCCGAAATACCCAAATATCATACGGACCCCTATTTTTTCTAAAATAAAATATAGCCTATGTTACTCGCAGATAATGTAGCTTTCTAATGGTGAAAGAATTTTAAAAATCGGTCCAGTAGTTTTTGAGTTTATCCATTACAAACAAACAAACAAAAATACAAATTTTTCCTCTTTATAATATTAGTGTAGATTGAACAATTAAAGGAAGCTGAAATGATTAAGGAATAAATAGTGATATTAATGTGCCGTTTATTCAGTATCACATAGAACTGGGCAAGAGACATAATTTTATTAAATTAAGGCAAAAAAGAGACATGAGCAAAGCAGATGTGGTCAACGAAATTCATTAAAATGCAAGAGCGAACTTTTCACGGAGACACGTTATTATGAAAGATATAGATAAAATATGGCAAGCGGATTTAAGTGACATGCAATCAATTTTTAAAGAAAACAAAAACTTTTGTTTTATTCTTGCTGTTATTGATACATTTTCGAAATATGCATGGGCCTTTCCTTTGAAATGTAAGACCAAAGATGTAATAAGTAACACTTTCAAGATGTTGTTAAATAAAGGACGTGTGCCTAAAAATCTGCAAACGGATAATGGAAGTGAATTTTATAACAATACATTTCAAAAACTTATAAAATCTTACAATATTAATCATTATTCAACATTTTCAACAAAAAAGGCTTCAATAGTTGAGAGATTTATCCGAACCCTGAAATCTAAATTGTTTAAAGAATTAAGTTTAAAAAGAAACTATAAATGGATACATAATATTCTTGATAATGTTGTCTATAAATATTATCACACTCAACATCGAACAATTGATGAAATTCTGCAAATGTTGATAATAAAAATAAAAAACGCATTATGGAAAGATATGCAAGTTTGGTAAAACAGGTTAATATAATAAAAACTATTTAAAAAAACCGACTTCAAAAATCACTAAGACCCAAGTTCACCTACAATGATATAACGGTCGATTGCAAAAACAACTGCTTAATGTTAAACATTAAGATAAACAGAGATCGTTTTTTTACTGTTCACCAGTGCCGTTTGGGTGCCGGTTAGAAAACCGGACGTTTTTGAATGAAATGAGTGAGAAATGTAACATTGCCAAATGAAAATGTACCATTACAACATCAAATGACGTTTACTTGTACAACTCTTTTAAACAATCGTATAATATTATAATGCAGTCAAGTTCAGACGTTGTATTTTTCGTTATTTTTCTTTTTAGGAGTCATCACGATCACGACATTTTTTGGCAGGATTAATTTTATGACATTTGTCATTGTTGCCAAATGCCACAACCATTTCAAAAGAGGTTTTAAAACGTGAAAAGTTGTCGTTGAGTACATCAAACGATTACTTTCTGATTTCATAAGGAACTTTAAGAAAAAAATGGCTGATAGGAACCGTACCAGAAATTTAAGCCTTAACGTAAGAAATATTTAAGGTAATCACCTTAAATATTTCTTACGTTAAAATAATCATTTTCACCATCCATTAAAAAATTAAATACGGACCTCCTTTTGTCTTTACATGAAACTGTTCTGTTGACAAATTAATGTAACTAGTAAACAAAATGTCACATTGACAGCGATAACCAACGTTTAAACGCGTTAAACATGGATGCGAGGTTCGGTTAAAATAACCGCCCTATTTAGCATTTTAACTGATGTATAAGGTATGGTGGACATGAAAATTGAACTAAACAGTTGGTTATAAATTTAAACATCTGTTAAAGTGTGGGTGAACACCGGCCTAAGGAACTAAAAAGCAAAAAATAATTGGTTTTGGAGCTAAACTTTTTGGAGTCGGTGGCTTTTGTGATTTTTGAAGTCGGTTTATTTTTATTTAAAAATAGTTTTTATTTTTTGCTTTTTAGTGTTTGCCCACCGTTTGCCCTCTCAACATTTTTAAGTGCTTACTCAGCATCGACAAATTTCAAGTGCGCGCCGCCACTTGAACACGGGCGCGCTCAATAAATTAGTTTTTGTTCGATTGTTAATAACGTGTGAGGAGTAGTGTTTGATTTTTCTGCAACCTAATGAATGACTCATTCTAATGGTATGAAACAAATTGCGTTTGAATGAAATGTTTACTGTAGGCGAGCGGCCGTACCGTAAACAATGTCGTCTTTAACGACTTACCCGACACTTTTGTTTATCATAATAAAAGTTTTAGCTGAAAATTGCTTGTTTTTGTTTTTTCATATACCTGGTGCTATTGTCTAGGTAATAAAATAAGTTATAACAATACTTGCTTAAAAATATTTAAATGCTTACAGCATTTAAATTAATATATATATTTCGCAGATTTTGCATTCCGCTCGCGGGGCGTAATTATGGATTAAAAACATAATTGTAAACAAATTATGTAATCATATATGATACTTTTATGTTTTAATTGTAAATTAACTGATTAATTTTAAAGTTACATCAAAAAATAAATAAATATTGTGTATTACTTTAATTCTAGACAAAAAATGATCGTAAAAACGGCATTTTTTTTAAATTTTATGTAAAAAAGTTTAAATTCATATGTATGTATATAAGGTTTATTTTTTTATTATGAGACTATGAATAAATCTTTAATGAAATATATAATACTCATATTATTTATGAGATATTGGCTATCGCAAATTTTGGCGGGCACTTCAGTTTATTTTAGCGGGAAAAAGTAAACACCTGTGCAGATTCCAATAAAAATAATTATTTTATCAGAATTGGTTTTTATACTTGGAAATCTAGTTGGAAAGAAAGTTATCTAGGTTTGAATCTAATATATAACATAAAACGGTATTTTAAAAAATAAAATATGAAAATTGCCGCCAATTAAAAAAAACTTTGTTTTATTTTTTTATGTTTAATCTTAAAATGTCTCTTTTCATTATATTTATTTCCTCTAAAAGTAAATTAAATAACCTTTCTAACCGTGTATAATACTTATATACCTTCCGCAAAAAAACGATGAGAAAAAGGAATATGTCAGAAATATAAAATCGCGCTCAAAAATGGCCGAAAAATATTTCTAATTTTCACTTTATACTGCCCTTGCGTGGGCTTCAACCATATTATTTGGTTTTAATTTACATCATTGGAAAGCTCGTTTATACGTCTATTGATATGCAACATACCGCAATCGGTTAAGTTATCCGAGTTCCACAAACAGATAAGTGCGCAGCGGAAAAGTGTGGGAAAAATTACAGTTAACGCGCTCATCTGTTCGTCCAAAAAAGGGAAAATAGTCACTTTGCGCGGTCAAGCGGCTAATAAAAAAATAGTAATAGGTGGTAAGTAGCTACATAGGATAGTGTAGGTAGTACATGATGGGGAGGCCTTCCTTACGTGCCTCAATTCTGAAATGTAGACCTGTACCTTTCTGGCAATTCCAAGTATTTTTTTGTTTTCAACTAACTAGCCTAAACACGTTCGTTTCAGTTCCATCATCAGATTCCGGAAATCATCCAATACCAAAGTGTTTGCTAAGACAAAACAAACGAGCCTACACGCGATGAGATTGCGTTATTGTATTACAAAGATCCCATGACCACCTTCCTGCTCTTTCATCAGAGTTTGGTAAATATTCAGCACCAAAGTCCATGACAAGACGAATCAAACGAGCCCAAGCTCAATGGGATTGCGTCTTTGTATTACAAAGATCCCATGGCCACCTTCCTGCTCCATCATCAGACCCTGAAAAACATCCAGTACCAAAGTCCATGTAAAGACGAATCAAACGACCCTAAACTCGATAAGATTGGGTTGTTGTATCAAAAAGATCTCATGGTTACCTTCCAACTCTAACATCAGACCATGGAAATCATCCAGCATCAAAGTCTATGTAAAGACGACTCAAACGAGCACAAATTCGACGGCATTAGATTATTACCGTCAAATCGCTTCAAATGTGCTTATAAAATTTGAAGAGTTCCTCCGATTTTTTCAGGATTCCATGATCAGATCCTGACCTGATGATAATGGCACCAACTGGGAGGTAAACTCTTTTAACTTAAAAACAAGAATATTTGAAATCGGTCCAGGCGTCTTAGAGAAATCAGGGAACATACATAAAAAGATTCCTATGAATTGAAAACCTTCTCCTTTTTTTGAAGTCGGTTAAAAAGTAAGTTTAAAGTAGATGATTATGTGCGTATTAGTAAGTATAAGGGCACTTTTGAAAAAGGATATACACCGAACTGGTCAACAGAAATTCTTAAAATTAAAAAAGTACAAAATACACCTATTATCACGTATTTAATTGAAGATACAACTAGAGGTAGACCTATCTTAGGTGCATTTTATGCACAAGAGCTTCAAAAAACGAAACATCCCGATGTATATCTAGTAGAAAAAGTTCTAAGACGTAAAGGAAATAAAGTTTTAGTTAAATGGTTGGGTTTGCCTTCTTCTGAGAATAGCTGGATTGATAAATCGAATAAATTGTAACAAATTAATAAAAGTTACTTAAGTTTACAATACTATTTATTATGCGTTCAATCTATTACTCGTCAGTCTTAGGATGTGTATTGAAGATAGCAGTCTTCTCAAATGGTTAATAAATAATTTACCATTTGAGTTACATTTATCAGGCTACAATTATTGTGGACCTGGCGCAAAATTAATTAAACGGCTTAGACGGGGTGATAAAGGTATTAATAAATTAGACTAATATTGCAAAGAGCACGACATCGCTTATCACAAGTCTTCGAAGTTAGAAGATTCGCCATAAGGCGAAGGTAGAAGTTTTAGAAGGTAGTAGAGCCTTGCTGACTTCAGCATGAATGGGCTGGCTCGACCGGGGAAGTAATACCCTCTCACAGAAAATTGACGTAAAGTAACAGTACCTAAAATGTTGCGTTTCGTTCGGTGAGTGAGAGTGCCGGAGGCCCTATCCCCTATTCCTTCTCCCTCATCCCAACTCCTCATCCTTTCCCTTTTCCCAACCCCAAGGGGCGGCAACACACTTGTGACTCCTGTGGTGTTGCTTGTGTTCATGGGCGGCGGTAATTGCTTACCATCAGGCAATCCGTCTGCTCGTTTGCCGCCTATTAACATAAAAAAAGGCAGATTTAGTTTTGTTAAATATGGCGAAAGAGCGAGTAGTTGCCCCGGATGCCAGTCTAGTGACGCTATGTCAACAAAAACTAAAACTGGTCCTGGCCTAAAAAAATGTAGCAACAAGTGTTCTCGAGAATATGCATCTGGAAAAAGTTTAAAAAATAAATTTAAAAGTGTTATTACCAAAACGAAAAAACAAATACAAAAATTAAAACCAAAATGCAAGAAAGTAGCTATAGAATTAGCTACGGCTGCTTCTAGAGAATTAGCCAATAATTCATATATTGAACTTCCTCGTGTTATTCCTATACCGAGAACTGGTGTGGAGTGTTACCTTTGATTCCTATTTTTGCGGGATTATCTGCAGCTGGAGCGATAGCAGGTGGTGCAGCTGGTATTGCTAAAACCATAAATGCATTCAAGATGGCTAAAAAGCTGTTAGCCGAGTCGAAGGAGCATAATGAAAAAATGGAAGCCTTTTGCATAGGAAAAGGATTTCACCTTAAGCCACATAAAAATGGGCTTGGAATTTCCATATAAAAAAAAAACTAAGATATCGGCTACCCAATTGAGCTTTAACTAATTTGGACATTTTAAACTATGGAAGTAGTATTCCATATTTTAGAGGTGTCTTTATGAGAGATGAGCTCCCTAAATACCCCTTCGAAAATGAATGTGTAGTTATTAATTTAGATAGCTCTAAAAACCCTGGATCTCTTAGGGTAGCCTATGCAAAATATAATAATTAAATTGAGTATTTTGATAGTTACGGAAATCTTAAACCGCCAAAAGAATTTATCAAATTTATGGGTTCTAAAGTTAACTACAATTATGAAAATATACAATATGACCATCCCTTTAACTGCGGACATCTTTGTTTAAAATTCTTAAACAATTTTTGGCGTAGTAAAATAATAAAATAAACGTGATCTTTAATAATAGTCCAGTATATAAGCATGTCTATTACGGTTACTAATAAATTAATTTCATACTTTCAACCACCACTTAATTTATCTGATCAATATGAGTGCGGCTTACTATACTTTTCAGTATTGAATTCAAGACCAGAGCTTCCTATTAAAACTAGCAATCTATCTGTGATTTAAATTGAATGTCATTTTGTGTACGGTTCATACTGCAATGGATTACCAACACATTTTATTCATGAATTTGTATCTGATACTGCTCCAGGTCATCGTTGCATAGAAATACCACAAAACGTTATTTACTTTCCAGTGAACAAAAATATTATTTCATCCATATCTGTTAAGATTGTTGATCAATTTGGTCACTGTATTAACTTTGGAGAAAAACACATTGAACTACGTATTCATTTAAGAAAAACAAAATGTTAGTATACTATAAAGACAAAGTGAAAACAAAACATCTTAGTTCTTCCACAATGCCAAGGTGCAAAGACGTGAAAAAAAAATAAAGAAATTGACTAAATTGAATAAAGATTTTGTCAAAGCCATAGGGTATAAAGTATGAGTATACTACAAATTACTGAATTGCCTCACTTCGACACTTCGATCGAAAGTTATAAAGTCCATTCATATAATCCATACAATAACAGCTTTAGAGAAAACGATGAAATCAGAATCCCCATACATCAGCAAGACATACGTGCTACCATCAGTCAGTTCTATTTACATCGAAGGTCAAGCCAAGTTCTTCGGCAAAATGGGAATTTCCGATCAAGAAAACGGTTACGTTTACCCTGTTATGTCTTTGTTTCAAGACATCATCTGATGTCTGACGAAATAAGTGGTATTGAAATAGATCGTATAAAAATTCTGGAATCACGTCAACAATAAAATCATACATTTCATTAAATGGAGCAGAAGATAAAGTTGCGGCCTTATGGGGTTGGAACTTAGCAGGTTTCCAAAGTGATGGACATTTTAGTGCCGTAATACCATTAAATAAGGTATTAGGATTTGCAGAAGATTACAATAAAATTGTGATAAATTGTAAACACGAACTTATTTTGAGTAGAAGTAACTCTAACTTAAACAGTGTTACGCTTACTGATGATGTTGTTCATTTTCAAATAGATATAGAAAGAGTTCAATGGAGGGTGCCACACATAAAAGTGTCAGATCGAGAACGACTAACACTTTTAAAGCATTTAGAAAGAGATAAACCTATTCAGATGGCTTTTAGAAATTGGGATTTATATGAGTATCCTTTACTTCCTAAAACCACAAAGCATTCTTGGTCAGTTAAGACTGCTTCGCCATTGGAAAAGCCCAGATATGTTATTTTTTGCTTGAAAACTGATAGGAGAAATAATAAAACTAAGGACAGTTTACTATTCGATCATTGTAACGTGATCAATGTAACGGTCTTTTTGAATTCGCAATATTATCCCTATGAACCTTTAAGTTTAAAGTTTTCTGACAACAAGTACAGTATATTATATGAAATGTATGTGAAATTTCGTCAGTGGTATTACAACAGTCCTATAGACCCGTTGCTAGATATAAAAGATTTTAAAGAAAAGGCCCCATTGTTTGTCATTGATTGCTTAAGACAAGCCGATAGTCTAAAACAGGTCCAGTAGGCGTACGGCTGGAAGTTGAATGTTCTACGCCAATACCAGATAAGACAACTGCGTATTGTTTGATTATAAACGACCGACTTGTGGAATACAAACCTCTCAGCAACATTGTGCGTAGGTTATCATGATTGCTGTTGTTGATATTCAAGGCTTTAAAATAAAAATAAATGAATTTATAATAAAAGAAATAGCTATATTGTATTACAATAAATTACAAGTGTTTTTGATTAAGTCACCATTTCCATTTAAACATTTAACGGAACCAGAAAAGAAACAAGTTGGTTGGATTGAACGAAACAGAAAGATATACTAGAGTGAAGGATTTGTGCCCTATTCTAACTGTCAGACTTTGGTTATAGATATTTTAAGAGATAAGTAAGTATGTCTACGTTAAAGGTTTAGAAAAAGTTTTGTGGTTAAAGCATATTTTGGAAAATCGTAATAATAATATATTTAGTTTAGAAGATAAAGGTTGTTCTAGTTTGATAAGTTTGTAATTTCAATATAAATATTCTCGAGGTTTGTATAGCTGTATTTATCATGACTCTGTATGTGCTTTAAAGAATGTATTGTGTTTAAATGAATGGTGCTTAGATAATAAAATTTTAAAATGAGTATTAAGTTGTTTAATTTCTGTGATCTAGTTTTCTATCCCCTCCTAATGCTTATCCTGCCGTATAATTATATTAGTCGCTGACATCAGATGGGCGATCTCATTATACGTTTATAATTGTCTGTATATAGAACTAGCAAGTGAGTGAACTAGAAAGGGAATGAACTAGAATGTGAGCCTGTCCAACATGTTACAAAATGAATACAAACCTCGATATGACCTGTATAACACGTATAAATTGCGTTAATTGTCATTTAATTATTACTGGGGGACGACTAATTCGAAGAAACGATTATTGATGGAAATGGCTGACGCAGGATTCTTTTACTATGGACATCGGATAAATGATAAAGCAGCATGTTTCTCATGTGGAGGGGTTATAGAAGATTGGGAGATTTATGACGATCCTTGGATGCAACATGCTAAACTTTATCCTCAATGTTTTTATTTAAACGCCATGAAAGGAAGAGATTTTGTAATTAATATGAGTAAACATAACATCACTCGACCAACGATAATCTGTTGTTGACAAGAATACCTTATAAATTACTCACAGTTATTTGAAACAACTTTCGAATCCACTGTTATTGAACTGATACCTATACCTGTACTGTTATCAGTTTTGTAACAACTATACCCGTTATTGAACTGATTTATGAATGATTCAATATTAGAACAAATAGTACCTATTTCTAAATACAATTAATGATAGGGTAAATTGGATGTTTTTGGATCTCCTTTGATCCAGAAACCCCAATTTACACCTACTCATATGCTACTCTTTAGGCTACGGAGACAGTTTAAATCTGTTTCTAATTATTTATTCACATACATACATACATAAATAGACTCACGCCTGTTTTCCGGAGAGGTAGGCAGAGACTACGGAACGCCATTTGCAACGATCCTGACATATCTCTCTTGCTTCATTCACTCCCATCAAATTCCTTATGCATGCTCTTCTGTTTAGGGTACTTCTAACCTTTCCTGTATTTATTCACATATGCTTATACATTACCATAAAACATACATATATCATATAACCTAAAAAAATGTATATAATTTAATAATTTTACGTTGAATTTTTTAGGTTGCTTATGAATATGAAAAGCAGCATACAAAGTCTAAAAATATACCCTTTTTAGGGATTTGGGTAAAATATGTAGAATAAAGGTGTTAAGTAGGTACACGTTTCGGAGGAAACAATAAATTTTACGCCAAATTTAGATTTTACTGGTTTTGCTAGAGTACCCAACACACATTAAATAATAAAAAAGTCCTTATAACATATTTGAAAGTGCATAATTTTATTATGAATGCGTTCAGTTTTCCTGTTAACCTCAAAATCATCAAAACGAATAACAACAGAAATTTAAGGGTCACATAAAATATGAGTATCGGACACAAGCCACAAAGTACCGACAGTGACGAGATGATCACTAAACCACTACGCTGTACGTGCAGTAAGTAAATTCAAGTAACAGTGAAACCTGCTTCTAAAAGGAATGCAACACAGTCACACCATCTGGGGCCGTATTACAAACTCTTAATTCCAGCCAATTTATGCCGTAAAGAGAGCTGCCTTGCGATTTCGTATTATGAACCTACTAACGCCAGCCAGTCAGTGGTCACGTGACATCTGACCGTATATTGCCTGGCAAATTCCGTATTACGAGCTTTCATATGACATTTCGTTTCATGTTTGGGACGCCATTTTGTAAACAATACAAACCATTCAGTTTACGCTGTGCCGGAGTAACTTTTTTTGAATTGCTACTATATTTATCATCTCTATTTGTGAATTTAAGAACATTTTTAGTTAATATTCAATATGTGTGACGACGAATAAGTGCTAATTGAGTTTTTGGAAGCTAACGCTGCTCAGCAAAATGCTGAAAATGAAAACAAGCAAATACGAGTTCGTGACGAGAGCGATCCTTTTAATAATTATATCCGAACAAGAATTCATTGCAAGATATCGCCTTACTAAGGCATTACTAAGAAATATGAAGAATTAAGGCCTCATATGTCTGAACCAACAAAAACTACGGACTTGTCTGTAGAAACAAAGGTTAGTTAAAATCTATCTGAAAATCATAACAACGTGCATCTGTCGCTATTTGGTAACTCATTGGCACAATACTGATACATAACATAAGCAGTGTTTTAATTTAAAATGTTTCTATTTTAGGTGTTGGTGGCATAATCATTTTATGCTACAGGCTCATACCAGCGGCCAACTGGGGATATTTCATCACATTCTATATTCCAACCTACTGTTCCAACAGTAAACAAATAAGCCAATTAAGTATTGAATCTGCCTGAAATACAGTCAAAGTACATCAAATTCCCTTAAACACCTTGAGGTTTTTAAGGGAATGGGCCGCTCTTGAGAGCGCAGAGCAAATGTTGTGAGGTATGAAAGTTGAATTAAGTATTATACTTATTAAAATCTATTTAAAAACTAACATTAGTAGGTAGGTATCTTACTGCATATCTTAGTGTAATTAAATGCCAATTAAATTTTTAGCTTTTTCAGTAAGTTTGGTATGCCCGGCACGCTGGAATGCATAGACTGCACACATGTAGCAATAATTAGACCAACTGAACATGAAGAAAGGAAGTATTACCATTCAATAAATGTACAACTAGTGAGTTTTAATTGTTTTATTAACAAAAATATAAACTTGTCTTAAAACTACACAATTAAACTTAACAAAATATAAACTAATCTTCAAAACTTAGTAAGTATTGACTGTGACAATAATCTAAAACAAAAATATTTTTTTTAGATTAGTAATGCAGACATGGAAATAATAAGTGTTAATGCTGGTTATGGAGGCAGTACCCATGATTCATTTATTTGGTCGAACCATCCGCTCAAGCAACATTTAGAGCAAATTTGTGAAACTGAGTCTATATGGTTACTTGGTATGTATTTCTTTCTATATCTGCTGTAATGGGAAGGAAAATTGATTCTACATTTATTATAATATGGTTTATCTTATTTTTTAATTTAACCATAATATAAATAAAGTGAATATTATAAATTGATGTGTAAACTTATAATCATCTTTCTTAACACATCCTTATTATATATAGTTATATGTATGGTTAATTAAATTTAGAAACTACTGAAATAAAATATTCTTATAATTTACAGGTGATTCTGGGTATCCTAAGGAAACTTATGATGACACCAATAACCAAAACAACTTTGGGTACTCCAGAAGCTTATTATACTGAGATGCATGTGAGAACCCGGAATGTCTTTGGACTGCTGAAAGCTTGTTTTAGGTGTTTATTGGTGCATTGTGTGTTACAGTACACACCACAAGTAGCAGCTTCAATAATAAATGCATGTGTGGTGTTACATAATGTAGTGTAAAATCAAATATCACCACCAGCACTTCCTAAGGATGAGGCTGCTCAAGAAGCGAACATGCAGCCAACTTACCATGGCAGTGGAGGACAAAGGGATGATGGGCTAGCTGTCAGAGGGGCCCTCGTGGGTCGCCTGTGGGAATCCCGCAATCCTGCAAATAAAATACATAGTACATATTATATTATTATAGTATTCTTGTTTAATTAATTGAATCAATTAAAACTCTACATTTATCACTTGTTTTATGACTTTGTATGTTTTGTTATGTATGTATATTCTTACTGATAAATATTAATAAAAAAAATTGTACTATATATTTTTATTGACATTGTTTTATTGATGATTTTAGCTATATTGTTTTACTTCTTTTTCATGTGATTTAGTGTAAAATTATATAAACATGTAACAATACCCCACTATTGCATTGGGTACTAACCAGTTATTATAGAGAAAGAATTATGTACTTAAATAAATAAATAAATGTAAATATTCTTTTACTAGTTATCAACAATCTCATATACTAACCTACTAATGTTCTCTGCTATATTATTAAGGACAACCAACATTTGTTGCAAAATTTGCTGGTTGCCCCTTTCTATTTCTTGCCGCTCCCTACTGATATCCTCTGGTGTCATGACGTCACGGGTACGTCGCCTTCTTACAATAGGGCGCCTATTTCTATCGCCTATAACTGGCATCTGTGGTGATGAGGATGGTATTGGTGATGCTGGAGGTAATGTTGGTGAAGGTGGTGTGAGTGAAGGCAATGGTGGAGTAATATTGGATGTGTTGGCTGAGCTATGTGGTAACTGAAAATAAAGAAATTAAATATTAGTGAACAACTGTCCTCTTCAACTCACAAACTTATATAATACAAATGTTTATATATTGTATTTATATAATCTAAGCCATAAACGTCCCACTGCCGGGCACTGGTCTCCGCCAGAAATATGGAAGGACATTGCTATACCATGCTGGCCAGACGAGTTGGTATTTTCCTTGTCTTGCATTGCTGTTATCTGCTATAAGTTTTCCCTTACTCACCATTTACCACACCCTCAGGTAGAGTTGGAGTAGTGACAGTGTATCCTTAATCCATCACTAAATGGACTAAATGAACAAATAACTATCACTACTTAAAAGTAATGAAAAAGAGACAGACTATGCTCATGTAAACTAGGAACATTAAATTGTACTTACAATTGGAAATGAATTGACTTGAATGTTGGGCAATCCAGCACCAAAATCACAGCCAAGAAGGCCCATAAATTTGTTTTTTACATCATTGAGTGGAGGGATAAATGATGGCCCTCCACCAGTTCGATTCTGTGAAGCCCTTAGCAATGCGACTCTCCTTTTTAATTTGGCTTTGTAATCTACCCAATACTGCAAATAAATTTTGGTATTTTACAGAATACAACTATAATGGAATGCAATTAAGGTAAATTAGTAAACAAAAGATTATGAAGTAAATATATTGACTGTACATTTGTGACAAAAAAGTACTTGCGTTAGACCATCCTTTCCAATCTTTTATTGCGCCTTCTCCTTTGGAGTTAAGCGCTTCGGCTATTGATACCCAAAGGCGCTTAGAGTGCTCACGTGCTTGGGCTGACTTATTATAGCCCGTGGCTAATTCTCTGTGGCGTTCTAGAAACTCCCACATCACTTCTAATTGTGAGAAAGTTACGCGACGTCGTCTTAGAGTATTATCATTTAAGCTGTAAATCCACGATCGCAATAATGTAATATATTATTATAGTATACTTAAGTTAGTAATCCATTGAAAATCGTAAAAATACGTACGCCATAATTATTGAGTACCTATACAATAAAATTAAAATTACTAAGTTGTATTCAAGTTTACTTCGCTACAAACTTCAAATTGCCCGCGTCAGCCCGTCAGCAAATTTAAGTAACGTTCTGAAATTGTATGGAACTCATTTCTATGTGCTGACAAATAAATCCGTTACACGATCTAAAATTCATGATATAATAACGTACCGCTAAAGTAATTACATTATTGTCCATTTAATATTAGTTTGACTTTATTTTCCCAGATTAAAACATTACAATTAAAACCGATACTTACCGATAAACGAGTTAGTCATGTTTTTGAACGACTAACTCTCAAGTGACAAACCGGTCAGCATTAAACTAGCCAGCTTGAAGACGGTCACCTTTTTAAACATCCTAATACGAATCAAAACCAGTCAAGTTTTATAAAAGTTTGTAATACGGCCCCAGTACGCCACATATCTTAAGGCCCACATGCCGATTCTTAAATAGAATTAAGACGTATTTAACGAGAAAAAAATATTAAACACCACTAGCGTCTTGCACAACGAAAAATTTGTCGACTAATATGATTTAAGAACTGTAAAAATTAATTACTGAAAATCGGCTGTTTAGTGTCTAATTTTATATAAGAACTGTCTGTCTGACGAGGTCACTCAAAGAAATATAACCAAGATAACTATTATACGTATTTATAAAAAAATATGGATTTGGTTTTGCCTGATTTGGACCTATTCTGACGATGACGAAGAAATTATAGATTACTTATATCTAGAGCCACCACACTTGGGTAAAATTGGGTGCTCAGGATCTTGTTATATTTTCTCACTCATATATTTTATTCAATAGATATCTTTAATTATATAACTGACAACAATGTACTTGTGTTATTGTTACTGCTCAAAAATTATTTTTCAATTATCATTTCGTTGCTAGCCGATGACAATGCGTTTTGTTTTAAGCAAAAGCATACGCATACATAGGTTACTTGTTATTTGTAAACGAATCCTCCAAGGATGTACAATCAAACAAGTCGGCGCTGGACCAGTTCAAAAAAAATCTCTTGGCTCGCTCATAGAGTCGAGGCACACTAGAAACTGGTTTAGTATACGAATGTCAATGTTTGTGTAAAGTAGCACTGAAAGCGACGATGTCTTGATGAGCGACTCTCACCCTTATTGTGGTCTAGTGGGAAGTTGTTCAACTGTACCTAGATAGGAACAGTATACAGCGCAGTTTAGCGTAACTCGGTATCACAATTTTACAATATTCTTATAATCCGACAGAAAATAATAACCGTGCCGTGTGGTGTCCGGCGGATTAGAATAGCCCTCCCTCACTCTTAACGAGGTGTCGTAAAAGGCGACTTAGGCACTTTGACACTCGAAATGTCAGCTAAAAATAATAAACATTGACGTCCCAAGTCTTAGAGAAGGAAAACTCGATATAAACCCAGAAGTCTGTCCCGCCGTTAGTGACTTTACTGTCAAATACATAGAAATACATAATATAGTCTAACTACCGACGTGATCATGGCTGTGGGAAATAATACTGTATATGTACCCTAGGAGGGTACCGGCGTAGCCGGAGAATCCCCTCCTCGCCCTGTATCTACAAGACGAGGCAGCTCCTTGTATTCTGGGGGGAGCAACCTTACAGCTGCAGGCGGTGACGATATTCGCCATACGTCACGCCGAAATCACCAAAACCATTAGCGAAATTGTTCACGTCGGGGCGGAAAGTGGACATCGGAATGTCGATTTGCGACTGCGTTGAATGTAAGAGGAGGAATAGGTGAGAAACTGGATGATGTCTACGAGTTAATGAGTCACAGAAATTTGGATGTATTGTGTGTGAATGAGACTAAACGCAAGGGGAAAGAAATGCTGACACGCGGCCCGTTCACTGAAATATGGTTAGGGGATACCAATGAAGAACATGGTAGTAAAGGCGTCGGTATAATTCTTTCAGAGCGAAAAATGGTTAGTAATCCATTGAAAATCGTAAAATACGTACGCCATAATTATTGAGTACCTATACAATAAAATTAAAATTATTAAGTTGTATTCAAGTTTACTTCGCTACAAACTTCAAATTGCCCGCGTCAGCCCGTCAGCAAATTTAAGTAACGTTCTGAAATTGTATGGAACTCATTTCTATGTGCTGACAAATAAATCCGTTACACGATCTAAAATTCATGATATAATAACGTACCGCTGAAGTAATTACATTATTGTCCATTTAATATTAGTTTGACTTTATTTTCCCAGATTAAAACATTACAATTAAAACTGATACTTACCGATAAACGAGTTAGTCATGTTTTTGAACGACTAACTCTCAAGTGACAAACCGGTCAGCGTTAAACTAGCCAGCTTGAACACGGTCACCTTTTTAAACATCATAATACGAATCAAAACCAGGCAGGTAATTGAACTGCCTGGAACTTGTCAAGTTTTATAAAAGTTTGTAATACGGCCCCAGTACGCCACATATCTTAAGGCCCACATGCACAACGATTCTGAAATAGAATTAAGACGTATTTAACGAGAAAAAAATATTAAACACCACTAGCGTCTTGCACAACGAAAAATTTGTCGACTAATATGATTTAAGAACTGTCAAAATTAATTACCGAAAATCGGCTGTTTAGTGTCTAATTTCATTTAAGACTGTCTGTCTGACGAGGTCACTCAAAGAAATATAACCAAGATAACTTTTATACCTATTTATAAAAAAATATGGATTTGGTTTTTCCTGATTTGTGCCTATTCTGACGATGACGAAGAAATTATAGATTACTTATATCTAGAGCCACCACACTTGGGTAAAATTAGGTGCTCGGGATCTTGTTATATTTTCTCACTCATATATTTTATTCAATAGATATCTTTAATTATATAACTGACAACAATGTACTTGTGTTATTGCTCAAAAATTTCAAGGTATTATTTGTCAATTATCATTTCGTTGCTAGCCGATGACAATGCGTTTTGTTTTAAGCAAAAGCATACGCATAACATCGTTAAAATCGTAACAAAAAGTCATCATGCCATGAAACAAAACGTAGAAACAACTTTACCGACCTCATAAAATGTTTAACTAAATCTAAGCGTTGTTGTCGTTGTGCAAGAGGACGCTAAATACTTTGAAGTTAAATGATTTTATGCTGTTAATTCTGTTCAACAAATTTTAATTAAGGAGTGACTTAAATCAAACGCTACGCAAGTAGGCCTAAGTAATGTCGTACTGGAAATATCCGAGCTACAACACAAGCCACTCCGGCAGACCATCACTTGAAAGTCTTAGAACTTAAAAGGATGTGCCATTCATTACTTCTTCGTATTAAGTTGGTAGTGTAGTATATTCTTTGAAGTCTGGATTTGTAGCAAGGTTTATACGCTTGCTTTTGTGGAAATAGCCAGCTTAGAGCTGAATGAGACTGGTAACAAATGTACTCGGGTCATATAAAATGTCTTGCGTTTTACTGTGTGTCTTAATTTTAGTAACATAAAAGATAGGTAGCTTGAGGTAAATGCAGCTCATTTAATTACTTCAAGTCTGTCTTTAGTTTAAGAAATTGACTTCGCTGTGGTTACTCTTTTAATCGATTTGACGATATGGACGATATCATAAAAACACTTGAGATTCTAATGGCATTTGATACTTAATCTCAAATACAGGGCACCGAGATTTGCAAACCCTGTGAGCCATGTACTATAATTCTAACTACCATATTTGTACCAATCTTGACGTGGAACTTATATGCAGGAACACGATTACGTACATTGATCATCATCAGACCTGTAATTAAACCGTCCAGGCCTCTTCTAAGTGCAAAAATAGTAAGGGCAGTGCATTACGGCTCTTCACGCTGGCCAAATCCGGTTTGGTTGATTTCACATTTGTTTTGAAATCATTGTGGAAAACTCTGAGATATTCAGGATGCTTTCTTTCACCACTAAGCGAATGATATTTAACAATTACATACGCGCTGAACTTCAAATTTGTCAATGGTGCGCGGCGTGAATTTGATCTAGAGACCCCCTGTGTAGCAGTTTAAATGTTTAATAGTATCTCCACTATGTTATAGCAGACTTCATATATACATACAGTGTGCAGTGGGGAAATTGAAGTTTGCCGTAGCGGAAAAAAAATAAGTAGTTCAATCAGAGTTCCAAACACGCGTCACAGCGATACGTAACGTGCTGTGTGTTCAGATGGCGTAGCCGTCCCTAAAGATTCGCCAAAGCTAAAACTTTTGCTTCATTGTACAAAACTCTACGTTGAGTGTATAGAGTCGGAAACTTGTTAATTGTCTCTGCCACCGTGCTTTTGTAAGTACTTTAAGCAAGGAGTAATTATTATATGGAGAGATAGCTTTAAGCATAAACAAGAAACCTATCGTTATTTCTTTTTACTTGTATAAAAATCATATGTGTAACCGAGACAGATGTATTGTATTTATTACCTCTTGAAATACTTATGTCGCAGTTTTTTTGTAAAGAAGAAATGACTGTCAATAGTGATGTACTCATGTATTAATCTTTGATTGGTATATAATTTGGTACTTAGAGACAAGATAAGCATTTGATTAAATAATATACCAGTAGTATATTATTTTACGAGCTTTTATTTAGAGTATAGTACTTAGGTGCCTATAAAGAAACAAATACTGTAAAAATACAGGTAATAATAAGATATGATTACTATCTTGAGGAGACTTGACTTATTTCCAGCAAAGATAGTATTTGGGATGAAATAATAATGCAATATTAATGGTAAATTCAATTTTTCTCATAAAATTACGAAGTCAGAAATCGAAATGACAATGTCCTTCGGGGTGCTCCTCTCCTACCGCTTATTCAGAGAAGGAATTCAAGTATCCACTTCGAACTGGTGGTCAGAATATACTTTATCCACCTCTATGATGAAATTTCCAAATAACATAAAGTACTTGCATTACAATACAATGGAGTTTTATCTTAACCGTACATTTGGTACTATAAATAGGTTACTTGTTATTTGTAAACGAATCCTCCAAGGATGTACAATCAAACAAGTCGGCGCTGGACCAGTTCAAAAGAAATCCCTTGGCTCGCTCATAGAGTCGAGGCACACTAGAAACTGGTTTAGTATACGAATGTCAATGTTTGTGTAAAGTAGCACTGAAAGCGACGATGTCTTGCTGAGCGACTCTCACCCTTATTGTGATCTAGTGGGAAGTTGTTCGATTGTACCTAGATAGGAACAGTATACAGCGCAGTTTAGCATTACTCGGTATCACAATTTTACAATATTCTTATAATCCGACAGAAAATAATTACCGTGCCGTGTGGTGTCCGGCGGATTAGAATAGCCCTCCCTCACTCTTAACGAGGTGTCGTAAAAGGGGACTTAGGCACTTTGAAACTCGAAATGTCAGCTAAAAATAATAAACATTGACGTCCCCAGTCTTAGAGAAGCAAAACTCGATATAAACCGAGAAGTCTGTCCCGCCGTTAGTGACTTTACTGTCAAATACATAGAAATACATGATATAGTCTAACTACCGACGTGATCATGGCTGTGGGAAATAATACTGTATATGTACCCTAGGAAGGTATCGGCGTAGCCGGAGAATCCCCTCCTCGCCCTGTATCTACAGGACGAGGCAGCTCCTTGTATTCTGGGGGGAGCAACCTTACAGCTGCAGGCGGCGACGATATTCGCCATACGTCACGCCGAAATCACCAAAACCATTAGCGAAATTGTTCACGTCGGGGCGGAAAGTGGACATCGGAATGTCGATTTGCGACTGCGTTGAATGTAAGAGGAGGAATAGGTGAGAAACCGGATGATGTCTACGAGTTAATGAGTCACAGAAATTTGGATGTATTGTGTGTGAATGAGACTAAACGCAAGGGGAAAGAAATGCTGACACGCGGCCCGTTCACTGAAATATGGTTAGGGGATACCAATGAAGAACATGGTAGTAAAGGCGTCGGTATAATTCTTTCAGAGCGAAAAATGGAAAAATGTATGCCAGAATATTGATTGACAGAGTAATAAATGTAACTAATGGCAAGATGTGAGATGTGCAAGCGGGATTTCGGAAGGGAATGGGATGTACGGATCAAGTCTTTTCCTTGCGCTTCGTAACCGAAAAATGACTGGCAAAAAACCAGAAGGTATATTGCGCGTTCATAGACTTGGAAAAGGCTTATGATAGAGTGGAAAGAAAGGAATTATGGAAGGTGCTATCTATGTATGGGGTGGACAATTTTATAATAAGAGCTCTGAAATCTCTGTATAGGGGTTCTAGAGCCTGTGTAAGGATTAACGGTGCCTATACAGCATGGTTTGATATCTCCAAAGGTGTCAGACAGGGCTGTGCAGCCTCGCCCTGGTTGTTCAATCTATTCATGGATAGCTGCATGAATGATATAAGAGATAGTGAATGCAGGATCGATATGGTAGGATTGCGTACTAAATGCCTCTTGTACGCCGATGATCAAGTCATTCTTGCGTTCTCGTCGAATGAGTTGCAGCAAATGATGGACTGCATGAATGAGAGGTTTAAAGCGAAGGGTATGAAATTAAATGCAAGAAAGAGGAAAGTGATGGTGTTTGAGAAGGATGAAAGTGTGACTGAGTGTAATATTATGATTGAAGATGAGCATGTTGAACAAGTTGAAGAATTTGTATATTTGGGTAGCATGTTTACAAGAGATGGAAGATGTGAAGGAGATATTGAAAGGAGAGTGACTGCGGGAAACTGTGTGAATGGAATTCTGTACGCCTTTATGAACGGTCAGACTGAGCCGAAAGAGGCGCGACTGGCGGTTCATATTGGTGTACTTGTGCCCACGCTGATGTATGGTAGTGAGTGTTGGGTATGGCAGAAAAAGCAAGAAAATCACTGCGTAGTATGTGTGGAGTGAGACTGATTGATAGAATTTAGAATGCAGTAATACGAGAGCGATGTGACCTGAAAGAAGATGTTGTGACAAGAATTGAGAAAGGAATGCTGAGATGGTTTAGACACGTGGAGCGAATGAATGAAGAAAGAATGACCACCAAATATATGAGGCAAACGTGTATGGGCAAGCCGGTCGCGGCCGACCTCGTAGGACATTCGTCGACCAAATTGGTGACGTTCTGAAAAACGGCAAGGTCCGAAGCATCCGGAACCGGCGAGCATGTATGAAAAGAGTAATGAATGTAGAGGAAGCGCGTGAGGTTTGTAAGGATAGAAGCAAGTGGCGTTTCGTTGTCTCTGCCTACCCCGACGGAAAAAAGGCGTAAGTATATGTATGTATGTATAATAATTACCTTTAATTCCTCTTAAATTGACAATACTGAAAAAGATAAATACAATTTTTAAAGGTTGCAATATCGACTAGACAGTCAGACACAATTAAAAATCTATTATGTCTTGCACTGATCAGTGCATTGGCAATCAGCGAGTTATTTTATGTTCTCATTCTTTGTGACATTGGTATTGGTAAATAATTGAAAAAAAAAAGTCTAAATTGTCAAAACCATTAAATATATACGTGGGTAGTTGGCTTAGCAAGTACAAAAATTTTCACTCCCTTTTATTTTAATGTCATTATACTGGTAACCTAAAATACCAACCAGTTTAGTGTTGATTCCTGCTGAAGAATCCATATTGAACAACACTTAACATCATGGACAGTGCGCAAGACATGAAGGCATCTTTTATCAAAATAATGGCTGGTATCGAGGAGCGCATGACAAGTTTCGAGGCAGAGCTGCAGAAAAGTACCAAAAATCCAAACAGTGCACCCAGTTTGACTAGTCTTGCAGCTGATTTTGCATCTTTCCGAACGTTTGCAATCGAGACAATGGGGACCTTCCAGAGGCAAATGGAGTTGCTGGCGCGTGAGGTGGACAGCATCGAGATGCGCAGCTGTCGCAAAATGTTGTTAATCTACGGCGTAGCAGTACAGAAGAACAAAGATCCTGGTCAGTCTGTCTTAGGCATCATGAAGGAACTCCAGCTGTCTGATATTGTGATCGATGACTTCAAACGCTGTCACAGAATGGGTCGATCTTCAAGCGGTCACAAACCTAGACCCATATTGGTCAAGTTTCGGCTCGTTGCGGTGCGTGACAAGGTCTGGTTCTCCAAGACGAAATTGAAAAGAAGCGGCAAAATGTTGTCTGAATTTTTGACCAAGGCTCGGCACGATGTCTTTATGCCTGCACGAGACCAATTTGGAGTCACAAGTAGTTGGACATGGGAGGGCCATATTTTCGTCGTGGACGCCGATGGGAAACAACATCGTATTTCGTCGCTCGGTGAACTGAACCGTATTAAGTCTAGCACTCAGAAGACACCTATTACTGAGAAACCCATGGTTCCGAAGTCGAAACGCGCCGCAGCCACGAAAAAGTAATTTGTACACAGCTTACATAGTGATTGCAGAATCCGCGGGTTTCTTTACTTTTTATGTACGTATACGTATTGTATCATTATACCCTATCGTTAATGCACAAAACTTTACTTATACCCCCTACTGCGTAACTTTTGAATTCAATTAGCTTATTTCCGATTTCCGTAATATACATTAATTCGTACCTTCGATTTACTTGTTTATAATCAACGCTTAGTCGCTTAACATTTTATGATCGTTTTATACGTGATTATATGACATTTGGACAACTGTCAACGTTGTCATTAATACATTTCGTTCTTTCTACTCGACTGAAATGGTACGATCGTAAACCGATCGAGAACTATCGTGGATTATTTATTTAGGTAAAATGTATTATATTCTCCTATTTTTAGAAAACGCGCGTATGTTGCAACTGTCTTTTTTTCTTTTGTAGTAGGTAATTGTATTTTTATATTCTTGTGTTATTGTTATTGCAATATGTATTAGTCAATATTGTTGGTTGTTAACACTCAACTGGCAGGTGGACATCCTATTTTAATAGCGTGCTTTAGAAGTACCTAAATAAGTTTATCTTACTATTTTATTTTTTAGTTATTATATTTATTTTATATTTATATATTTTATGTTATGTCTGATCAACTAAAAAGTAGTGATAATGACAGTTTCTTTTCTATAAGTAGCCATAATAACAGCTTTGCAAGCATCCCTTCACTTGCTGAGACACTTGAGTGCGAGTTTGCCGATGTACCCGGTAACTTGTATGTTGTCCACATAATGGCTCAGAGTATTCCAGCCCATTTCCAGGATATGCTGACCACTTTTGACTGTAAGAATATCCATGCCATTCTAATTTCCGAGTCATGGTTAAAACCGTGTATATCTTCTGTGACCTACTCTATTCCTAATTATCGACTAGTATGAAATGATCGTACCGGGAGTGATGGTGGTGGTGTTGCCATTTATCTCCGTAACCATATTCCTTTCACAGTTGTTGATATGTCTACACAGCCACCACCGCTTAATGCCGGCGAGCATCTCTTTCTGGAATTGGATCTGTCCTATACCAAGGTTCTACTTGGTGTGTATTACTCTACTAACTGTCGCGTAAATCACTTCTCTTCTTTCGAACGCATCTTGGAAAATTTAGTCCCTTCTTACAGTTACACCATAGTCATGGGCGATTTTAACACTTGCTTGTTAAAAAATGATTCCCGCTCTTCTTCCTTGTGTAGTATTGTCGAATCTTGTAATCTATCCATCCTTCCTTTAAATGTTACACATAACTTTCCAAATTCTACTCCTTCTCTTCTTGATCTTATGTTTGTCTCTTCACCTAGTCTTGTCGCCAAGCATGGTCAGCTGGCAGCTGACGCTTTCTCTTACCACGACCTAATTTTCTTCCTATTTCTGACCTAAACTTCGTCTTCCTAAGACAAAATCCAAAATTCTTCTGCAGCGCAATTTTGGTGGCATGAATGTTGAAAATCTCCGAAGCGACGCCAGCATGATTGACTGGAATTCCTTACAAGGTGCGCAATCCATTGACGAAAAAGTCGAAATATTCGCAAACACGATTACTCGGTTGTACGATGTTCATGCACCGGTCCGTACTATCAGAGTCAAGCAATTACCTTCACCTTGGCTCACTAAGGAAATCAAACAGTTACCGACGAAGAAAGCAACAGCCAAAACAAATATAAATGTCGAGCGACTCCTGGTAATTGGGATAACTATATCGCGATTAGAAATCACTGCAGAAAGGTCTGTAGGAAAGCACAACGCCAATACATCCATAACTCTGTTGAGAATGAGGATCCAGCTAAGGTTTGGAAATTTCTAAGAACTCTGGGGGTTGGGAAGTCTACATATGACCTCACTACTGATAAAATTGATATTGATTTATTAAATCAACATTTCACTGCGACGTCCCAATTTGATAGGACAACTAAAGCTAATACTTTACACGATCTTTCATCGCTTCCAACCCCAGTTTACCCATCCTTCGTTTTTAATCAATTATCTGAGTGTGATGTTAAAAAAAGCGTACTATCTATTTCTTCCAATGCCGTTGGTAATGATTGTGTCAGTCGAAAGATGATCCTTCCCATCTTAGATGAAATCCTTCCTATCCTGTGTCATATTCTAAATTATTCCTTATCCCAGGGCGTATTTCTATCTGCATGGAAAGACGCTCAAATTATTCCTTTACCTAAAAAATCCAAACCCTCGTCCTTTTCCGAGTTTTGGCCTATCTCCGTGCTACCTTTCCTCTCCAAAGTGCTTGAGCGACTTGTTCATATCCAACTTAGTACATTCCTTAACAAGAACCTACTCCTCAATCCTCTACAATCCAGATTCCGACCTGGTCACAGCACCGTTACGGCACTGATCAACATTACCGACGACATAAGGCTTGGTATGGAGAGTGGAAATCTGACTGTACTTACCTTACTTGATTTTAGTAACGCCTTCAACACCGTTGATTTCCATATTCTGCTTGGCATACTACGCTCTATTAACATATCTCCACAAGTGATTGATTGTTTTCACAGTTATCTGTTTGGCCGCCGACAACGTATACGGATCGAAGACTCTTTCTCTTCGTGGTGCAATACTACAGTCGGCGTTCCACAGGGTGGCGTTCTTTCTCCCTTACTTTTCTCAATTTTTATAAATTCTATCTCTTATCCCCTCAAAGCATTTTGGCCGCCATTGAGGCATCTCAGGACACCCGTAGAAGTATTTTGGCCACTTTCAAGGCTAGGCTTTCAAACTAAGTACGGCGCGTAATATTTTCGTTGAAAGAATGGTGATATTTCTATTTATTAAGTTAATATTGTATATCAAAAGACGCGTAATTAAGTAAATAAGCTCTCGAATGATATTAATTAACACCAAATAATATACTTGAAGCCCATGCAAGAGCGGTATAAAGCACGCCCGGTAAAATATTTTCCCGCCAGTTTCGAGCGCGCTATTATATTTCTAACATATTCATATTTCTCGTCGTTTTTTATTATAGGAGGTATATAAGTATTGTACATGGTTAGAAAGGTAATTAAATTTACTTTCAGAGATAATAAATATAATGGAAAGAAACATTTTAATTTTAAACATAAAAAAATATAAAATATAAATGATTGTTAATTGCCGCAAATTTTTTGTATTTTATTTTTTTAAACATATTTTTTTGTTATATATCAGATTCAAACCTAGATAAGTTTCTTTTCAACTAGATTACCAATTTAAAAAACCATATCTGATAAGATTCCGATAAGAATTATTCTTATTGGACTTTGCACAATTGTTTACTTTTGCCCGCAAAAATAACCGCCATACCCGCCAAAATTTTCGAAAGCCTATATCTCATGAATTATAGGAGTATTATATATCAAATGATAGGTTTATTTATATACTCATATTAAAACAATAATTCATAGCATAAATGTAACGTTATCTATATATTTTCATTCAATAAAAAATAAATGCCGTTGTTTCGGTAATTGAATGAATATAGGTAGCCTCTTGAATTTAATTATTACACAATATTTGTTTATTTTTTTGCTGTTCTTTTATAATTAATTAGTCCATTCACAATTAAAACATAAAAATATCAAATATAATTATATTATTTGCTTACAATGATGTTTTGAATCCATAACTACGCCCCGCGTTCAACATGCAAAGACAGTGAAATATACAAAAAATTCAAATGCCAACATTTAAATAATTTTCTAAGCAAGCATTGCTTTAATTTTATATTTTTGTAAAGCTTATACCACCAGGTATACAAAATAATAAAAAGAAGCAATTTATAACCCATATTGTTATCACGACAAACAAAAATGGCGAGTAGGTCATCGATAGACGACATTGTTTACAATAGGATCAAGTTCGGCGGGTCGCATAAACAAAACATTCCGTCATTCAGTCACCATTCAAACATTACTACAAAGGTTATTTAATCTACTTTCATAAAAACATCATTTCAAATATCAATACCCGAGTGACGAGTCGTAAGTTTAGGTTTAAGGTAGCACGGCAAGTGGCCTTGCTTCGCGGGTGGTCAGATAACGACCGCGTGATGCTTTAGCGATAAATGTCAAATTAAACCGGTACCTTGAGCGGTTATCAGCTTCAGTCATCCTACCACCTTTATGCAGATGCTCTTCAAATTTACACTCAAGCACCTGTACACGAGTTGTTTAAAGCATTCCGCATCATTAATACAGATTTAGACCGGACAGCTGCATGGAGTCTCAGATTTGGTCTACAAATCCACCCTGCAAAAACGCAGGTTATTGTTGTTGGCAGTCCCAAGATGATCTCACGTGTGGACTGGTCTCGTCTACCTCAAATTAATTTTAGTGGTATCTCCATACCCATTAGAGACTGCGTGAAGGACCTGGGTGTTTATATAGATAAAACATTATCCTGGGGCCCACAAATTGGTCAAGTCAGTCGCAAATTATTTTATCTTCCATTTCCTACACCTTTATGTATGTATTATTATTGTTACGAATTGAAAATAACGCCATCTATCAGTGAATGGGAGAACTAGATGAGATTAGATGTATCGGTTGTTTAAAGCTGTTTCATCTATCCTCTAATAGATGGCGTTGCTGTAAATAGAACAAACAACAAGTTGTGAAGATTGCGGAACTTTCTGCCGACTGCCACGAAGATTGCGCTCGCAAATTCTCTTCTCTTACCTATCCTTGACTATGCTGATGTCAGCTATCTAGATCTCACTGAGGAGCAACTTGATAAGCTCAAGCGCCTTCAAAACTTTTGTATTAGATTTATATTTGGATTACGCAAATACGATCACGTTTCTGATTTCCGCAAATTGTTCAAGTGGCTCCCAATTCGCCTTCGACGGAATACTCACATTCTTTCTTTACCTTATAACATTCTTTTTAATCCTTCATCTCCGCCTTATTTAAAGGAACGTTTAAATTTTCTATGTGACACACATTCTGGATCGCTGAGGTCATCTGTGAATTTAATACTGGCAAGTCCAATGCATTCCACTTCTTTTTATGACAAGTCATTCACGGTACAAGCTATTCACTTGTGGAATGCTTTGCCTATATCCATAAAGCAGACTCAAACGATAACTAAATTCAAATCCAAATTAAATTCAAATTCATCTATTTAATCTTTTCTATCTATTGTCAAACTCATACTTTGTTTTATCTTCCATTTCCTACACCTTTATGTATGTATTACTATTATTACGAATTGAAAATAACGCCATCTATCAGTGAATGGGAGAACTAGATGAGATTAGATGTATCGGTTGTTTAAAGCTGTTTCATTTATCCTCTAATAGATGGCGTTGCTGTAAATAAAACAAACTAGAATGACCGTAAGCTAACAGAACTTTCGTGATGTGTCTCGAAAATACTAGTTATGTGTTCCGGCCGGTATAAATACCACGCAGACGGGCGAGAAGAGTCAGTCAATTGAAGAATCGACAGAAAAATAAAGTACAGTTTATTGGCATAGTCAGTTTTAATTTATCTTCGAACGAACCAGCCCGTAACAAATTGGTGTCAGAAGAAAAGGATAAATTATGCCGGTTATGCCGAAAGAAGAAACTGAAGGAGTGCGCACCAGGAACCAGCGCCAGCAAGACCTGGACCAGAGACGCTTCAGAGACGTTCCTACTCCATCGTCTGGTGGACCAGGCGACTACGCGGCTGCAGTGGAGCCTGCAAGCGCCACACACTCCGTGACGGTGCCCGACATCGCGGCTCCGACGGCGTTCATGCAGGAGCAGGCCCGCCGTCAGGAGGAGCAGGCCCGCCGTCAGGAGGAGCAGGCCCGCCGTCAAGAGGAGCACGCGTGCCGCCTGGAGAAACAGCTACAGCGCAACAAGGAGGAGCGGGCTCGCCGTCAAGAGGAGCGCGCGCGCCGCCTGGAGGAACAGCTACAGTGCGACAAGGAGGAGCAGGACCGCCGTCAACAGGAGCAGGCTCGCCGTCAAGAGGAGCACGCGCGCCGCCTAGAGGAGTAGCTGCCGCGGGACAAGGAGGAGCACGCCCACCGTCTGGAGGAACAGCTGGTGCTCATGAAGGACCTCAGCGCCGCAGTGGGGAAGGACTTGAAGGCGGTCAAGGAGGAACTCCAGCAGCGCGAGGCCCGTATCAGTGACATTGAGAAGCGTGTACATGATCAACTCGAGGCCCGTATTGCCGAATTGGAGAAGAAATTGTGTAGGCTCGGGTCCTACTACGTTACACCTGCAGCTGTGGCGCCCTCGCCTCGTTGGTTTAAGGTTCCACCATTTGATGGCTCGTCATCGTGGTTTGCATACAAGGTTCAGTTTGAGGCCGTTATGCGAGCCAATGGGTGGGACAAAGAACAGGCCTTCACCGCCCTAACCTTGGGCCTTCGTGATCAGGCCTTGACGGTGTTGGAGGCACTCGGGCAAGACGTCACCTACGAGAAGCTTCTGGAGGCGTTGGAGGTAAGGTACGGAGACGCGCACCTCGAACATGTGTATCGTGCTCAGCTGAAGAACAGGACACAACGCACCGGAGAAACTCTGCAGCAGTGGGCTCTAGAGGTGGAAAGGCTGGTCAGGAAGGCATACCAGTCGTCGCCTGCGCTCATTAACGGGAACCTCGTACAAGCGTTTACGGATGGGATCCGGGACCTGGAAGTTAGAGCAGCGGTAAGACTTGGGCACTTTAAGTCCCTGAAGGCAGCCTTATCCTACGCTCTGGAGGTGGAAGCAGCGCGTCACGAGGATCGAACTTACCGTATCAGGGAAGTTGTTTCTTCACCACGGTGCTACAACTGCGGGGAAAGAGGCCATATCCGCTTGAGCTGCCCAAAGCGTAAGCGGCACGTTGGTACCCTGTCTCCACCAAAGGGGTCACCTGACGTACCTGTCTGGCGGCAAGAGCAACGTAGCGCAGATGCTCTGACAGGTAGGGCTTACCCCGACCAACACAAACACTGTGCAAGACAGGAAGCGAAGCCGGCAGCGCTAGTGAGAATGTTGAAGACGGATCTGAGCGATGGATGGAAAGAAGCTTTGCAGCGTGCTCAGCATGAAGACAAGGACATACAGCCGATTCTCAAATGGAAGAAATCAGGCGCTCCTAGGCCCAAATGGAGTGATATCGCAGCAATGAGCCCCATCACCAAGAGTTATTGGGCACAGTGGGAAAGCTTGGTTGTCCAAGATGGAGTTCTGTGCCACAAATGGGCAAACGCTCGGTAACCAGTGCCATTTGCAAATGGTAGTGCCCAAAACTAACGTGCCGGAAGTCTTGCAGCTCTATCACAATGGTACTTCGGGAGGTTACATGTGAGTTAAGAAGACCCTTACTAAGATCCGGGAGCGGTTTTATTGGCTCCACTGTCGGGATGACGTCGAGGATTGGTGCCGCAAATGCACAAGTTGTGCGGCTGTCAAGGGGCCACATACTCGAAGCAGATGTGCATTAAAGGTGTACAATGTGGGAGCCCCATGGGAGCGCATAGCCTTGGATGTCGCTGGGCCGTTTCCCGAGAGCCAGGATGGAAAAAAATACTTCTTGGTTATGATGAATTACTTCACGAAGTGGCCTGAAGTATTTGCAATCCCAAATTAAGAAGCTACCACAGTGGCCGACAAGCGGGTGCATGAAGTCTTTTGTCGATTCGGGGTACCCTTGGAAATCCACAGCGATCAAGGCCGGAACTTCGAATCCGAGGTGTTCAAGGAGACTTGTCGCGTGATGGGTGCACATAAAACCAGGACCACGGCTTATCACCCGCAATCAGATGGCATGGTTAAACGATTTAACCAATCACTGGAAAGGTACCTGGCGAAGGTCGTGGAGAGCAAACAAAGAGATTGGGACAATCACATCCAACCATTTCTTCTGTCATATCGCAGTGCGAAACCACAGGAGTAACACCAGGTTTTGCCAATTTCGGCAGAGAATTACGTTTACCAGCAGACTTAATCACCGGTATTCCGCCAGAATCTCCACGTTATATAACGGATTACGCGACCGAGCTACGCAACAAGATGAACGATGTATATGAGCACATCAGGGAGTCAGGACAACGGATGTCTGAGAAGATGAAGACTTGCTACGATCGGAAGGCGAACAACAAAGGCTTCGACGAGGGATCATTGGTGTGGCTTCATAATCCAGTACGAAGCAAAGGAAAATCGCCTAAGTTACAAGCCAGATGGGACGGGCCATATCGCATAATTACCAGGATGAACGACGTCACCTATCGAATCCAGAAAGGGTCGCGAGGTGCACCGATGATAGTTCATGTGGACCGGTTGGCTCGTTACTATGGGTTCAACGATGTTCGAGACGAACACGTTTAAGAGGGAGGCCGAATTGAAAATAACGCCATCTATCAGTGAATGGGAGAACTAGATAGGATTAGATGTATAGGTTTTTTAAAGCTGTTTCATCTATCCTCTAATACTCATCCTCTAATAGCTACCAGAACTTTCGTGATGTGTCTCGAAAATACTAGTTATGTGTTCCGGCCGGTATAAATACCACGCAGACGGGCGAGAAGAGTCAGTCAATTGAAGAATCGACAGCGATCAAGAAGCGAAGGGAAGTAAGTCGGAATTGTTTAGTGGTGTTTCTAGTAGAGTGAAATAAGTGTGTTTTTATTAGTGGTGTGTAATTAAGTGTGAATAGTGTTTGTGTTAAAATAAAGTATAGTTTAGTGGCATAGTCAGTTTTAATTTATAGGTAGTCGAACCCCAGCTCGAAACATTATATTTTATAATTATTTATGTATGCTTATGTAGTATATTTTTCAGTATTTTATGTGTGTAGTTTTAACACTATGTATGTAAATATTAGTTTATTATTTTTTTATTGTGTTTACTGTAAATAAAACTGTATAAATCATCAGTATCGCCAAACTGCCCTTTTTCCAGGCACCTATCTTTTCTAGTCCATCCAAAGGTTACCTGGAAGATATTGCTTAGAAGTGATAAGGCCGCCATTTGTACCTCAACTTTTATTTTACAAATAAGTATAGTAAATTGTATTACTTTGGTGTACAATAAAGATGATTTGTATTGTATTGTATTGTATTGTATCATTTATTTATTCCACAAAGTGACTCCCACGATTACTGCCCGGCAGGTCTGATACTATATGTATTACCAAAATGGGATGTACATGGGCGGAAACAGCTAACATTTACGAACAATATTTTCATCCTGAGTTCCAGAAGTGCAAGCAATGTTCCCTTCTGAAGCTTTGTTATCACTTATAAAAATAAGTTTTCGTTATTTCGGTAATTTCTGAAAATTACAACACAAATCTGTTTATGATATACATATATGCATAGACTAATTGATCTCGCTATAGCGAAGCGATACCAATCATTTGTTTGGGCATATGTATATATGATAACTATAGCATATTTTAACAGTTGCAATTTTGGTATATATTGATTGACAAAAATGTAAGTTAATAATAATAAAGTATAAGTATAAACCTCAGTAATAGATATCTGATTAGTAAAAATAGTAGGCACAGCATAAGAATGCAAAACTTTTCTTTGAAATCGTTTTTGATAACAAGCAGACAGAAAATGAAGCGAACAAAGCTTAGAAGAATTGGATGGTTGCCATTCTCCCTTTCTCATATTTTGGACCCAATTTAGTTTCAAATCTTCATTCTTTGGAAATCTACAAAAAATCACAATGAATAACCAATTATTCAAATTATAATCTTTCAGAAACTGGTTTTCTAACTGACAATAGTATTATAACACTATCCTCATATTTTACTTAATTTAAATTGTCTTTCGGGATATATACCACGTACCTTTGTTTGGAATGACCACGAAAGTTTAAATTCCTATATCCTCATATTTTGTATCGAAATATTTCTAATATATTTATTTCATTGTGACAAATGGAATAAAAATATGTGTCAACGGTGGTCATTATCTTTATCTTTAAGTATAAGCTTTACAGATATCATTGTAGAATTATTACGGCAGATATCTACAATTTTACTTATTATTACTTACTGGTGGAAAGATACTCTTTGACCATTTTCGGTCAATAGTCTGTAACGTCATACTCTACGTATTGCGTTATAATATCTCGCAGCCGCTTAACGCCAGCTTAGCCGCATAGCGCTTCGCAATATTACCTTATATGGTAATGTTCAGAGCCATAGACAGTTTGTGACTCATAGGTCTATAGCTATATAAGACGGGTGCGCGATCTAAATCGGACACTTGCCCTACACACCGTCTCGCTGATGGTTGTAGTGACAACCAAGTATTATTCAACTTTCTATCTACTGTCCCGCTGGGGGTAAGCATATTCTAGTTGTCTGTGTGCCTATATGTTCTGTCTGTAGTATCTGTGTCTCCTAAGTATAACAGCTGATCTAGGGACCGCCTGTTCCTGACCGGTTGTTGTGTATTCTCTATGCTGTTTCCAGTTCTCCCTACGGGCCACGATTCTCCCTACGGGCTGCGACCTACGAGCTGCTGGCGCCGTGCTGCTACCAGCCGCCGCCAACGCATCAGCTCCCGCCTGCGAGCCTCCTACAGCCAGGCCAAGGACGCCTGACTGTACCGAGTTACGCCTGAGCCTCACCGCTCGGCCCACATCGGCTGCACCACCTGAGCCTGCCGCTCAGCTGCACCTCGATCACTGAGCTGCCTACCCAGCGTGCAATTCGGCCAGCTCACCGTCGAACCTTCGAGCAGTCTACCCTGCGAGCGTCGGAGAGCAGCAGGAGTCTATACTCCAGCCCTCAGGCCAGTGCTTACCTAGTTCGGTCATACTGTATGTAAGCGGTAGTGAGACATAATAAAGAACCTATTCAGCCTAGCAGTGTTTCTCTTAAACCCCGACATCCTACCTGAGATCCTCCGTCTCAGTCCTGGGGGCTTATAAGTCCAAGTTACAAGTCCTTTCCTGGATGGTAGGATAGAAAGGTAGGTAGGTACTGGTACTGGGTTTACTGGGTTACTGGGTACTGGCAGAGTGACGAGGTACTTTTTCAGACTGACGACGTAACGAGTATAATAAAACTATTCTTGAAGATCGGTAATAATTTATTTACAAATAATGGCAAGCTATATACAAAAATAAATAACATTCAGAGAGGTTACTGGTGGCAATGCGCACAATATCGATATTGACCAATAAAAGGAGACTTACAACTAACGGTTCTTACATGACTACATATTATAAGTAGCTATAAACACAATTTCATTTACAGCGGTCAACTCACTCTAACTAGCGCTCTGTCCTTCACGCACACTATCAGCTATCACACTTATCTATTGATTACGCTGCGTAGCGTTGTGCGTACTGTGCAAGTAGGTATGTGCACGTAGTACGCCACATTACCCCCCCTCAAGCGAAGCGTAGGTTCTGTTTCACCTTCCGACCGGATCTGGTGACGTATGTGCTCCGTGGTTGAGATGCCGATGTCTCGTCGATGCTTCGTCCGGTGTCATGTTCGATGTCTGTGCGGGTGAAAGGCTTGCTTGAATTCCTCTGCTGTCTGAAACTTCGCCGTTATCTTTGCATAGATGAGCTGGCTTCAGTCTATCTATAGACACAATTGAAGTGCGAAGTGGAAGTTGCAACGTTAAATGTTTGCCGTCTGCGCTGCACTGTAGTACTTGATAAGGCCAATCATAAGGTGGAATGAGCGGTTTTCTCACTGTGTCATTGCGCACAAACACATGCGAACACGTAGCGAGATCTTTGTAGACGAATGTGTTTGTCTGTGAACGATGCGATGTGTTTGTCGGGGTAAGCAAGTTCATTGTATCCATTAGCTGATGAACGAATACTGCGTCTTCAATATTCGGCTTTGTAGGCACGAAAAAATCAGATGGTACTCGTAGCGGTGATCCGTATGTCATCAAGGTTGGGCTGACATTTGTATCTTCACGCAGGGCTGTACGGAGGCCTAATAGCACAGTAGATAGTTCTTCACTACATTCATCATTCCATCCAATCCATGTTGCCGGCCGCTCTAGACATCAATGCAGCTTTCAGTGTTCGGTGCCATCGTTCTATTTGTCCGTTTGCTTGCGGGTGGAATGCAGTTGTAGGTATACGAGTGACGCCGAGTTTCTTCATAAGCGCGTTGAACAACGAAGACTGGAACTGTTTACCTTGATCCGTAGTCAGTCGTAGAGGGCACCCTAATCTTAATATCCATTCATCGTACTCTGCCTTCGCTACTGTTTCTGCAGTGATATCACGTGTAGGTACTACTTCAGGCCATTTGGTACATCTGTCAATCATCGTCACTATGTAGGTATACTCGTTAGACGGTACGAGTAGTCCAACTATGTCGACGTGTAGATGTTCAAAACGTGATGATTGCTGGAACTGGGCGAGCGGACTGATAACGTGCCTTAGAATTTTTGCGCGCTGACAGCCGATGCACGTTCGCGCCCAATCAGCGACGTCCTTGTTTATTGCCGGCCAAAATAATTGATATATATAACTTTTGAATAGAAGGCAAGAGCTTTCCACGTGTTGTCGATGTTTTGTTGCAGCACTGCGCCGAGACTTGTATCAGATGCCTCGGTGAGTAGACATAAGGGAGCGGATGGAATCGGGTGAGACAGAATAGTAGCGTCAAGTATGCTTTGGCGGCAATGTTCGAAAGCTTTCTCTGAATCGGGTGTCCATTTTATAGTCGCATATAGTCGCAGGTATAGTTTTATTCAGCAAGAACGTTTCTAAAGCTACCCGTCCCATTGCGCGAAGATTTTAGTCGAAACTTAATTTATAGATTATATTACAGCCAATTTTAGTATCTTCGTTCTCACAATAAGTACCACTAAAGATACGAGGTTATGCTTGAGGTTTACCTGTGTCTGCTTTTTTTCTTTTTTTTTTATTATTATGGTGATAGGCGGCAAACGAGCAGACGGATCGCCTGATGATAAGCAATTACCGCTGGCCATGGACACAAGCAATACCACAAGAGTCACAAGTGCGTTGCCGCCCCTTGGGGTTGGGAAAAGGGATAGGATGAGGAGTGGGATGAGGGAAAAGGGACAGAGGATAGGGCCTGCGGCACTTTCACTCACTGAACGAAACGCAGCAGCTTAGGTACTGTTACTTTACGTCGATTTTCTGTGAGAGGGTAGTACTTCCCCTGTAGAGCCGGCCCATTCATGCTGAAATCAGCAAGGCTCTACTACCTTTTGAAGACCAACGCTTTCAATGAATTAATTGGAGTCGTAAAATTTCAGTTTCATTTTACTTAGAAAATACAATTGATTCGGTACACTTATCCGAAATCAGATCAAGTTCATTAGCAAAGATAAACGTACTCATTAATAACTTTAATGGGACGATTTTGGTCATTAAACTTCTAGGCCCACCTTGACTCGGAAACACGTCACCAAAATTCACAAAAGCAATCAGAAGTTATCTCCCGTTAGGGCCTGTTCACGAGATCGGTCTAAGCGGCGCGCGTCGCGGCGGGCGGCGCGGCAGAGCGTCGTGCACGCCAAGACCCTACAGCAGCGGTAAACGCAGCGGAAAATGTGGACGTATTTGGGCCGACGGAGTTACCCATAAATATGGCGATAACCAAAATATCTTTGTGTAACTATACGGTATACCTACAAAATTGTCGGCATTGGATCTTCATTTCTTACAAGTATTTTATACCAAAGGAATAATACATATTCGCAATTAATGAGGCGTTGAATAGGTACCTACAAAACGTAGATTACGTTAAGTAGGTAGATAAATCACCTTTTAACTTTCATAGTAGCTGTGTCTGTACCTAAATAGGTACATAAAATATGTACATTACACAATGTTTTAATGTTTGCGATTTATATTAAAACCTACCATTACATTCTGTAAAACATTGTTTCATTACATCTCGCAACATTTTATTAACATTTTTGTATTTATACAGCAGATGTGTTGCTATCCATACACGCGACCGTTTTAAAATTTCGACTTTAAATGTCTTCGTATTCATTACCGCCACAAAATATTTAACAAATAGTTTAACCGCCTAGTTCGTCCCTCGCGAAACGCTGTCCGTGCCGCTCGGAGTCGTGGCGTTGGACTCGGTCGCAGTACATTTGTTCCCGCCGCTCGCCGCACCGCCCGCCGCGCCGCACGCCGCGCAGCCATTCGCGCCAAAAAAAAACGCGCGCGTTATCGCTGTGCGCGGCGGCTCGTGGCGTGCTTCGAACGTCTTCATACATTTGATTTTACCGCTCGCCGCCCCGCGCTAAGCCGCCGCTCAGAGCGGCAAGGTCGTGACAGGGCCGTTACAATTGTAAAACTGCTTAATTTCCAATTCCGCTGAGGACCCAATTATCGTGAAGCAATTGGGTAGTCCAAACAATTGGGTGATGTTGTCCGATCGGTTGGAAAACAATCGATGAGCTCGGTTCCAAACGGTTAGGCTGCGTAGAAATTATCGTCGCTTTTGAGTTATAACTGCTGAGTTTATGTATTTTAAGCTACGTAGTTTCAATGGTGTTGAAGAACTTAACATAGTTCGGTGGAGCAAATTTTGATTATAGAATTTGATATTAGGAGATTTGGTGTTTTTGCAACCAAACAAAGAAGTATTTTCATAATGCTTGCTTCAACTGCCATTTTTTCGTACTCTTAAATATAAATCAATAAAAATACCTTTCATTATGGCAGCTTACGTCACAAAACTAACCCACTGAATTACACGTTACTAAATTCAGTAGTTTAGGGTCTGCGATGACGTGTTGGTCAGTACAAGTTATTTTATATGCATGATAATGATAACGTGTTTATGATGATGATAACGTTTGAGTAACAATAAAATAATAGTGTTATTTTGTATGTCATTAGATTTGCTAAAAACAGCAAAAGTATCTTACGAATTTAAAATCATTTCATTATTTCAGAAACAATTATACACATATTATATTAATTAGTACAAAAACTTTAAGGACAGATTAGCGAAGATATTATTATCATATATGTGACGTAAGAATTTCATAATATCAATAAAGAGCAAAGTTATTATCATTTGTTTATTGTAGAAAATCTCACTTAAATCATAGTCATATTTTACAATCCAGTCTCTAATTCATTGATAATATTCCATCCTGCTCATTCGCATTCTCTCTGTCGCACTTATGATGTAGGTAGCCATAGAAAATAAAATGAAGAAAAATAATAAATGTAGGTAGTTATTTTTTAATTTTGTTAATTCTACCCTCTCCTTCATACTTCATTCGGGCTTAGGACCGGTAAAATTTATCGTTTAACAAGTAATTAAATACGGAGGTATGTAATTAGAAAGCAAACAAATATCAAAATAAAAGAAGGTGTTCTGGACTAAAAGAAAAGAGTAATTTTGGCGTATTTATGAAGTTAGAATCATCTGCTATTTACAAATATTATTTTATCGTCATCATGTCAGCCTAGAGACGTCCACTGCTGGACATAGGCCTTCTTCAAGGTGTGTGGAGAACACAGACTGATTTTGAGCCGCCCGCATCAAATTATTATTTACTTAAGTACGTTTTATTTACTAAACTTACAAGTATTTCCATTGTCCTTCGAAATGTCCACCACCGTTGTCAAAAGCATCCAATATGCACTGTTTTAATTGTTTGACACTGACCGGATCACTTTTGTACACTCACAATAAGATGTCCATGGGTACACAGCTGCACTCGCGATTTTTCCACTCAAAAAGTACGCACGAGGCATAGCTACATACTCCCGTGATATGAACTGATATGATAGGCCATCGCGTCGGGCAAACAATTAACTTTTGCAACGAAATTAAGTACGCTCACTTTTGCTAGCAATTTAGTACTGTTTGTCGCATCATCGGGGCGTGGCGCAGGCGCAGAGGGGCGGGGGGAGGGGAATTTATCAATGGTTCATTTTACTATGATACTCGTAGTACTCGGGTCGGTCATAGTATTAGTATTGCATTTACCAATTATCACGTATTTTTGTGGACAGTTTTGGGACTTAGTGTTTTTATTTTTTAACTACATAAATATGATCAGTTAAAGGTACTTAGTGCTGTGTTAAATTTTTTGTACTAATTAAAAAATAGCGGTGTATATTACTGTTATGTAGACTGTCTATTGTTTTAGGCAGGTTTTAGGTTAGTGACCTGTAGAACGAGCACTTTAATGACTTATTTTCATTTCAAGATGTTTGCAGCTGGCGAAAGTTAGCAAACAGTTTTTAGACTCTGTTCTAGTTAGGGAAAGTTGAGTAACAATAATTTTAACAGCAATAGTACGATGATATATAAGCATTTGTTATGTGTCAAATTAAGGAATCATATCTTCTAGTAATCACTCTACCTCTCCGGCTTTTACATTTAAATTTTTTTTACGGCGGCAACACAAAAATACCTATTTGTCACAGTTACACATGCAAAAGGAATCGCAACTGCTTTTTTAGAATAACTACCTTGCTTTTTTAGAGACCACTGTCACACCAGGACTAAATCCCGTACTATATACAAACATTCAATCAACGGATACAAAACACACTCAGCGGCGTTGTGACATTTTCGGGAATGACGAGACTGACGGTCTTTCTTTATGTGGCTTCGCTTACTATATATGGTGCGTTGTCTTTGTATTTTTAGATGATCTAATTTGCGACATCTTAAAATAAATAGACACCTAAATTCAATAAAAAGTTTTCATTTGAAATCAGCCTATCGGAGTCCAATGCTAGACATAGGTCTCTTCCAAAGTTTTGGTGTGACCTATTTTTTTATTTTATTTTATAAGTACATCTGTTTTCTATCGAGCTGTCCCTGAAAATATAATCTCAACACAGAAAGTACAATGGTCAAACTAGTCTCAAATATCAGTGAAAAATAATATCATACATTTTATAACTTATTCGAAATTATCCAGTGTTTTATTATAATCAATAAAATCTAAAACTTCCATAACAACGTGATCATCACGAATTAAAATTGCCAGTTCATCTGTTTTAACTTGCAAATTGTCTCCATTATTCTTCTTTTCAGATTTCCTCATTCCCGATTTTATCATTCGCGTTATTTCCATATCGGCACAAAAGTACTGTGGTGTTACCATTTTGAATATTTAATGTACATAAATATATGCTATTGAATAGATATAGAATACAAAACCAGTATATAATAAAGATTTTCTTGGGATAATTTGGATGCAAACGGCATGCATAGAAATGTGAGAGGGTTATAGGCTTTGTTCATTTTGAAGGTTTTGCAGATATATAGATTTGAAGGGAAGGATTTTATGAAGCATGTCCGTCGTAAATGTTTATTGAACACTCTTCCATTTCGGTTTACGCTGTACTAAAATATTTTTAGTATTTGCAAATATACACCATGCTGTGATTGTATATTACAAAAGATTGTGTGCTATTAGGTTCGTGGATCTAACAAACTCTTACCAACAATGCCACGGTTCAATATTTTCAAAATCAAAGGATATTTAAATTAGGTTGAATAGTTTTTTTTTTTTGATTTAATGTACAATATAAGAATTTTGAAGATGATACTCCAAGTAGGGATATAAAATTGACTTTTTTATTAATATAAAAAACATTTTTGATGATGATTGATGATTCCTACTTGGAGTATCATCTTCAAAGTTCTTATATTGTTCATTAAATCCAAAAAAGAAACTATCGGGTTCTAAAGGACAGCAATTATTGTCATTTACTATAACGTTTACCCATAATACAATAAGTTTTCTCTATCTGGGAATTTAAATATGGCATAACAATATGGCATATAGGCAATATCGAGACCAGCAAAGTACTAACGTATATCAGTTCAGTAGCTTTACTTATCATCACATTCACAATTACATTATTTGTATTTATAAAATTCTTGCGTTGTTGACTGACAGATAACGCACTGCCAAAACTATGAGGCGCAGGAAGCCGAAGTTTGGTATGTATGGTTCTTGAGGATTGTAGAGGTGCTTAGAAAGGATTTACCAAAATTCCCAGGGGTATAAATGGTCAAATGTGCAGGGGAAGCTGCGCTTCCCTCTAGCTTATGTATAATATTATGATTTGATGTAATATTTCCTCTATCCGCCAAAACAACTAACCTACCTACGCCATTGTTTGTTTCAATCAATCGTTTCAATCATACACAATTCATAGTTCCAGTCCAACATATATTAGATGCCACAGACTGGAACCTAACGTATTGTTTGCAAAGTAAATGTTTGTATGAGTTTGTATGTACTTATTTAACCCTATACTTGGCAAAGGCTTTTATTGTATATATTCATTATTTTTTCCACATATATCGCATCTAATACGTGTCAAATACATGTAAAAATGCAGAAAATAATCCTACATATATAGTTTTGGAAATAATTATAGCATGGGCATTTAGATGCACATTGCCAGCTTCGTCGAATTGTTGCTGTAAAAAAGTGTGTGCATTTAAATGCGCATTGTCATGTGCAGACGAAATTGAAACACGACTTATTTAAGATGAAACAACCGTTGATAAAAAAAAACTACTAGTAAAGAGATCAAATATGAGCAATAAAGACAACAACATGATTGTCTATGACCTTTTGATAGCTAGAAAGCTGAAATTTTCACAAATTATGTATTTCGGTTGCCGCTATAGTCCTTTTAAACAATAAAAAACATCTTTAAGTACCTACTACAAAACTTGTAAACACACAAAATACTATTAAATAATGAGAAATCAGTAATCAGACATGTCGACAATGAAATTTATTATTATTATTTTGTATGATAATCATAAAAACAATTACGACCATATACCAAATAAAGCCTCACGTTTCATTTTACATATATTAATTTAGTCTGACTTTTTATGCAATTCTTGCATCTGCCTTTATTTGTAAATGATGGCAAGTGTCTAAAGTGGTCATATCGGCCGTAGTCGGACATCCTGCGGTGTAACAAATTTCGAACTACTGGATGTATTCGAAAACTTCTTAATTCTTTGAAAGGTGGTGAGATCATTACTTATAGCCCATCGAAAGTCTTTAAGTTTCATTTGCTTTGCATCTTTGGTTTCACGACGATAAATGAGCCATGTATTATTGAGACATATGTCAAGAACCTGTGAGTATAAAGGTATATACCAACGATGTGCTCGCATTTCAGTCCGATAAAGAGCTACTAGCATATCTGCAAGGTATAATAAGAATACAACTTTTGTATGGGAGGTGTAACTCCCATACAAAAGTTGTATTCTTTTACGATGTTGGGACTTGTAACAGGTGCTTTGCTTTTTGTGTTTTTACAGTATCGTAACACCTGATGCACCTGCTGCGAGTCAGTATAAGTACTGGCCGTAGTGACACACTTGTTGTCAACCCATTTGACTACTGCTATTTTACATCCATTAATAACGACTTGAATAAAAGATCCACGACCTTTATTTTTTAGCTTTTTATCAGCAGGTAGTTTGGCTGCAGCTCCTCGAAGTCTGTTTTGCCTGATAGTCCCTAAAGCAAAGATACCATAAACATTACTCAAATGTTCCAGCAATTCGACTGAAGTGAAAAAAAATTTAAAATATAGGACTGAACATGCATAATGAAATTCATCTTCCAAAGAACCACTTTTTCTATGTCGGAACTAGCACTAGACTTAGGCACTAATGCCAAAATAAAGAAATATAAAAAATAAACATCTAATAGTAAGAAATAATTTAATTGAAATTCATAATGTTATTTTAAAAACAATGTCCTTCAAACTGGCAATGTATCTATAAATGCACACAGCCTAGTGCTGGTAGGTCTGTTAATAGTTTGGCAATGTGCATTTAAAGACACATGCAAGATAACATGAAAATGTTTCCAAGTAAACTATTTCAAATTGAAAAAATCTATATTTAATTCACAACACTGTATTTATCCTGTTTTTATCAGTTTTTATTCAATTTCGTTATTAAATAACATGATTTCAATCTATTTTTACCATAGATGCCGTAGATGCACGCGCATGTTCCACCATCTCGCGATCTACTGAGTACACCAAATAATATCGCCAGGGCTCAGTAATCTTTTTTTATGTCTAATACGGGCATTTCATGGGTGAATGAGTAGAAAATAAATAAAAACTGTACTTAATTTTGCTTGTAGAATATTTAAAAAAACTGTGCATTGAAATGCACATCGTCAAGTATAGGGTTAACGAAATTAGTACGCCGAGCTTAGTATGTACTTCGGCAAATTCATGTAATGTTCATTGCTAATGTTTGTTGTTTATCAAGTAATTTGAAAACAGTACTGGTTCGTACAAGAACTTTGTTCATGTAAGCGACGATCACAGATTTAGATTTTATCAGAGAGTTCGATTGCTTATAAGTCGGGAATAGTAGTAATAAATAATTCTCGAGACACTCATATTAGTTCTGCTGCGTTTATATGGTTTTGCTAATGCACAAAACAACCAGACCAAAGATAGACCGCTGCTTACACTTTGCGAAAAAAATGCGTATACGGCTGGTCACTCAGTTCTTGCAGCGTAAACCATTACAGAAACAGTGTAACATTTCCAACACAGTAACAGACATTACGTACGTTAGCTTTCTGTTTGATTCACCACTGACTAGCAAAGCTCATCATAGGTAAAGTACCTACAATACGTTTTCAGTATTCGGAAACTGTTTTGATGTCAAATTTGGTAAGAAGCTTTACTAGTTTCGGTTTTAGTGTAATTCCGTGTGTAAATCTTTAGTAATAATGTTGGGTAGTTTAATACGACAAACGTTGCTACCTGATCCAAATGTAAGTCTTCACTATAAACAAAGGAGTGCGAGAACCTTGTTGCTTGTGGCCAATGCACTCTTACTACTATTGCGACCTGGTCAGCAAGAACACAGGCATACTATTCCTTTTGTGCGCACGTGTATACAAACGTTTAATATGATACTAAGCTATTCATTGTCATCGCCTGCCCTGTGTATAAACTATCGCCGGCCTCTTCTGTATGGAAAGGGTTAGGGAGTAATGCACTACGCTGGCCGAATTTACCCAATAAAGACAGCCGCGAATTTATAAGTAGGTATAACTGTCCACGACTTTCATGCCGCTTATTTCAAAATCAGCGTATTTTAAACAAAATATCAAAACACATTTTAACCTTATTAGAGGGGAACATAAAAAAACCTGCCTTTGTAGTTGTCTATGTCATTTAACTCATCCAAACATGGATTAAAATTTAATGTTTTTAGCTTCAGTAGTCGACTCTGCGATGATGTGTCAGTCAGCATAGAGGTATAATGATCAAAGAAATCCTTTCAAAATAGGCAATAACGTAAAATATTTAAACACATTTCAAATATAAATATATCAAGCTGAGTGGAACTAGGGTCGGAATATTTACCTTTTACTTAAAGGCCAAGGGTGAGATCCTGCGAGTTCTGACGCTTATAACTATAACGCGGAGAAACTTCTGAGCCTTATCTTTATCTAAAACTGATTACTTGGATAAATAATTTGTTGCTGCCTACGTAATGGTTATATTTTAACATGCTACATTGGTGGAAAATGCCAAAGGAAATGTTCTACTAACAGGCGGATATTTGATACGTTATGTTAAAAAAATATTATCTAGAATTTTTTATGCCATATAAAAGATGGTGCATGAATTAATTAACCATTGGCCAGGTTTAGATTGATAGACGCAATGATTAAGCACTTTATGGAGGATATTTACTTCAGGATCTTAAATATGTTTGAAATAATTTTGCAGATCTCGTACTTCACATATGTTTAAAAACAGTATGTGTGTCTGCACTCTCTCACTTAATTCACTTGCTTGATAAAACTGCTTTTTACATACGCTTTTTACATGCTTTTTAAAGATTTTTTCTTTGTAAAACATCTTTACAATTCAGGTAAACATATCAACAGCAGGAAAATAATGTATTCGTTTTAGCAAATATTACCTGCGATATAAATTAATGCACATGTCCTTCAAACATGTGAAAATAAACTTATTAGAGTTAATTCATACTTGGCATTTACAAGACACCTACGTGCTACACTTTTGCCCACGTTAATAGTATAGCTTTATATTATCAGTTTGTGACTATGCCTCATATTTTTAATAAATGGTATTTCTGTAAATAAATCCAACTTATTACATCTCCAAAAGGACACAGGCACAATAGCGAGATCATTAACTTCGTCAGATCTTTTGCGATGACCTTACGACAATAAGCATGAATTTTAAGTAAAATTCCTTTTGATAAATGTATATAGCAATTCCCACGTATAAACTTGCACGTGGGAAGTGTCGCTATTGCGTATGTAGACTTACACCTACTTCTCTGTATAGCGTGGACGGAGTTGTTTGAGCTTACGAATTAAATACATCTGTTATTAACCACTTGTAAGTAACATGACGATTAGTTTGGAATAACATAGTTACACGTCTACAGACTAAATATCTATTTTCTTTTAATATATTTTCTTTGCACCAGGGTTTCTGCAACTGCTTAATCTTTTAATATGTTATCTCTGCACGACAGTTTTTACTCACATCATTCACATCACATCACATCAGCCCGCCACCAAACCTACTATAATTCATAGGCACATCTAATTGAAAGGTATCCAACAATACTTTCACCAAGACCTCGTCTCCATATGAGAACCTCGGTAATCGGTTCCGCGACAGACGCGGCCTGCTTCCTACCACTTCTGTTTGCACCCTTTTCGAACTATGCATAGCAGTCACTTCAGCCCAATAATCTCGTTCCAGACTTTGTCTCTCTGTGAGATCCTTAACATTGACTTTGCCGAAGATATCTGACATATAGTGTATGGGCTAGCTTATCCGTCATGTTCTTCAGCTCCGCACGTCATGACTTCCTACATCATTATAAACTAATACTAATATTATAAATGTGAAAGTGTAGTCGATCGTAATAGGTCGGCAAAGTTAAGCAAAGCTAGCACGGGTCGCCACTTGGATGTGTGACTGCGTGTGGCATTTACATCAGAGCGCTACCGTACTTCAGAGGGCACGTAAAGCTGTCGGTCCCGGCTCTTGATAAGAATCGCTAGGCCATGTCAGAGGCCTTCGGGTAGTCTGAAAACTCCGACACCAGAGTTAGCCACACACTCTCACGAGAAAAAAAACAGAAAGAAGAATGTGACAGTGTGTTTGTTAATTTCTTTGTCCTTTTTTCATCGCAACGGCGCGTTGTATTGGTGACTTTTGCTACTTTGCACCGCAATAATCGACTCACAAACGGGCAGGGCCGTTATTAATCGATAGTAAACCATTTTGTGCATGTCACTCAATTTAACCTTAATGGTTGATGTATGCTGTAGATTCTTAAATTGACTTCGACTTGATTTGGTGGTATAATACACCTCTGCCTACCCTTTCAAGGATAAAGGCGTGATGGTATGTTATGGTATGGTGGTTGGTGGTCCCCCCGTGGGATCTCCACCTTGTCCTGGTGGGGGAGCTCAGTAACCGCGGCTTTGAACCCCGCGGTGAACTAAGAGGGATCCCTGGAGTGGACGCTCCACGTGGGCTTGGCAGTGGGCCTGCGCAGGATACGTCGAACGGTGCGGGTGCGGGGGACAGTTCTGTCTGTCCCTCTCAGTCGGGCGCGGTCGCGGGAGGAGAGGCGTGTCGGTGTTGCGTTGCCGCGCGCCCTATCTCCAGCTACCAAATGGGGGCACACCATTCGATGCGTCGCGTCGCGGTGGGGCCGCAGAGGAAGAGGAGATGCGGTGTTGCGTTGCCGTCCTCCCTATCCTCTGCGGCCGCTGGCTGTTTTGGCGGCGGAGCCCAACACCTTAATCCGCCGCCAAGGGGGTTTTGTTCGGGGCCCGCCTGACCATCTGGCGGGCCAATACCCGTCGGAGGGTAGCGACGAATGCTTATGCGATACTCTACCCTCCGACACACGGGTACATTAGAAAGTCGAGGTGGTTTTTAGTGGTTACACCACATACTCCGGCTCTCATTTCCCCAAGAGTCGGAGATCCGAAGGGATTTTCCACCTCGTAAAAAAAATAAATAAAGAAAAATGGTGGTTGGTGGTGCTCAAATCGACCTACGTACATGGAATTTTATAAATCGTAAAAAAAATCTGTTGGACTCGCTTGCATTATATTACAATACAATTCATATGATGTTCAATGTTTTCGTATCTGATTACCTATTCTGTATGTAAACACTAATCACCATACCAAATTAATCAATTCTGACATGGTTTCCGGCGAAAAGCTTTCACAGCAATTTTGTATTCATTTTGTACGTAGCAATACAAAAAAATATAGGTACCACATTTATCACATTATGTAGTACGCTCCTTGAACTCCTTTTTGACATAGAGTATAAAAACATCTCTGCAACAAGGGTCTATTGTAATAAAATTTGTTTTATTCCAAATCGCCTTTAAGCGTAATACAGTCCCAAATTTACGCAACGCTTATGTTGTTTATGGACGTAACGCCATAGTTGTACAACGTGTAAGCCATGAGCGTAAAAACCCTTCCCTCGTGAATGCACTTTTATTATCTGTTGGCACAGTATCCCATTGTCTTCTATTCAACATACACTCTCCAAGAGCTTCTACCATTTCTTCCCCGAATTACACGTCAGTAAACCCAAGAGACTTGGCACCCAAAAAAAAAAAAAAAATACTTCCAAAAATGTCAAATACGATTTCGCGTTATAGCAAAAGGCAACCTAATGGAGGTTGGTTTCACTAAAAATATAAGGGTGGAACTCACTCTTAGTGAAATATACCGGCTTAAAGGCGCGGGTCACATCTGGTTTGTGAAAGGTACTGAGAAGGGACTCTGGAAAATATTATATACAACGTTTTAATAAATCTAGTGACGACACGCCTTTTGTTACCTTTTTTATGTGTTGTGAATTCATGCTTCCTAATTTTTACGCTGTCTCAGACATTCCATAAAGGGATGGTTGATGCGATGGTTCCATGTTTTATAATATCATACACGTGTCTTAAATTATATATAAACGTTTGTTCCTATTTGAATATAAATTGAGTGGTGCGAATATTCATTTATTTATTCTCCTTATTGTATTGTTTGTAGCCCTATAAAATATCCCTTTAGAATACTAACGAAGACTCGACTTCGACTGCACGATTGGCGTAGTGGTCGGAGGCGGCCGCCTCGCCGCTTGAGACTGTACCGAGTGTTGTGGGTTCGATCCCCACACGAGACAACACTTTGTGTGATTCATAAAGTGTTGTTACGAGTCTGAGTCGTCATTGTGTCTGTTAGTTGTATGTTTGTAAAGTCCCCCGCGACACAGGATTTAGTCCTAGTGCGAGAGTTGTCTTTTTAAAAAAAGAAAAAAAAAAGAAAGACGCTATTAAACAATACTGTTTGGTGCTAGTGCTGGTCAATAAAACATACGAATCTGAATAATAGTGGCCTGATAGTCTAATGGCGAGGAGCTTAGGGTGCCAAATTTAGAAAACCGTGTGTTATCAACATACTGAAGAGCAGTAATATTATCTGTGTAGTAATTCCATCTGGCGTTAGTTGATTAGTCACCAGACACAGCACCCTGAGAGAAGTACTGGGCCACAAGAGTCTGCTGGCCTTCCTCGAAGAGCTGTGGTGGATCGAGTGACAACACTATTCCCACCCGTACGCAAAATACACGCCAGAACGTGGAGTTGCGGAAACAGCCCGTGCTGCCATACCATACCATAGTTGATTAGTCTTTATCAAATGTCGACATCGTGCAAGTCAAACCGCTAAAATAAGTTATGACGTCAAAATATTATAAGTGAATTAAATATAATAATCAAGTTGTCTAAAGTGTCCTTTAGTGTCTCTTCTAGAACATGTTTTGAATATTAAACATAGCAAAAAAAAAATTTGACAACAAATGTCGACCAGGGTCATCCGAGCTTAACAAAAGATAAAAGTTCTACATGTATTTATGCCCGTTTACGAGTTAGGCAGTTGCTTTACTTTGCTTTAGGGGCGATTTTTCAATCCTCAGTTAAACAACCAGATAGTATTTATTCCAAGGATAGCGTAATATTGCGTTTTTCAATGGTCGGATAGGGCTTATTCGTCGAATAACTCACCAAACTAAGGAATAAATTTGACAGTCCGACCCTCGGTCAGATAACCGCTTATTTGACTGTTAAGTTGACGTTGAGATACATTTGGTTGGATTTTGGGCGTGGTATATATTACGAAATATGGAAAATATGGTAATTTTTCATATTTTTGATGACGCAACAATGGAAGAGGAGGCTATTATAAACGAATAGGTATATTAATCTACCTAGAAGGCGATAAGGAATTGTTAGACCGCGGAGCGATCATTTTAATACCTATATTGGATTCAATGGAGAGCTGATATTATGAAATAGTGAAACAATCAGATAGCATGTATTTCAAACATTTATTATACCTATTACACACATTTATGGCATAAAAATACAGACTTATATTTTCAAAAACGAATTACAACTTAAATACCTAGGTACTAACTCACTATTTCACTAAAGACTAATTTACAATTATTCAACTACCAAAATTTACATCATTATACTATTTAACAGTAATATATTATTAAGTTCATAAGTCTTGAATGGTACTTAAATGTAAAGGTGTCCTGTTATGTTAAAACAGATGCCCAGAATTCTTTCTTTGGACATGCTGGGAGCGTTGGCTCGTTTTTGAAGAGACGATTTCTTAGACTCTCGTATTTAAGATTTAATTTTTGGCACTAACAGTTAATTGTAGACACACCACATGAAATTAGAAGCACTTTCTATCTTTCCACGCACATTCCTTGTCCTGAGTAGTTACCGCATCAGTCGTTTTAATTTCTATAATATACTTGTATTTTTCTATTACTTACTAGTAGTTGAATGTCTTTAATCTCGCATTCAAATTTGAGGAACGCTGTCTTTTTTTAATAATGGCATAGTTATTATAATATAATTTGATTGAAAATGAACAGCACAACATTCACAAATTCTGCGAAAATACCACAGTCCAAACATACATAAACAATCATAACCCCGAAATAATGAAAACCATCATTTTGACAGTTAGAGCAGGACAGGCAATAAAGCTTCTATTTCCTGTCCTTCTATAATTTCCTGTTCTGCTCTTATATGCACTTTTCTGATATATTTGTTTCACCTCTCTGAAGTTAGTGACAGGTACGATGATGTTATTCGGTCAGATAGTTGCCCACGGAATAAAAGACTATTGAAAAATTTAAACAAGTTTAACGGACTGATAAATAGACCAATAAATTTATCAGTGGAATAGTTATTCATCTCTTTATCTGAGGATTGAAAAATCGGCCCTTAGTCTTGTAAAATCTTTTGTTTTATTCACTCTCACTAGATTTCTGGTACAAGTCTAAAATATTAAATTGGCCTTTTTCCAAAATATATCTGACCTGGATAGGTAAGTCTTATTTGCTTTATTTATTTCTGTCAATTGATTTTAATTGTCATTACTTTATTAAAAATAATCCTGGTTTACTTCTATTTTTCTTTCTAGTTATAAATGTAGAATTTATATAGGTCACGCCAAAAAAACCTTGAAGCGTCATGACTAAAGAAATTAAAGGTTAAACAAAGACTTAAGTATTGTTTTCACTAAAAGGACATTTGTCAACTTTATCAAGTTACTGGCATCCGATGCCGATGGAAAATCTTCTAAGGCTCGTGCGTAAAAGAAAACAAACCGTTTTTCACTGTGCAAAGCCACTCAACAAACCCATATATTTACCGATTACCATTAATATATTTTCATTAATCTCGTAACCCAGAATCTTCAATGCGCTTATCATTTGTATGCCGATGACTTGCAGCTTTATGCTTAAGCTAGCGTTGAAAATATATCGTCTGCCATTGACACTGTTAATAGGGATCTAGAGTACTAACGTAATTGGTCTAACTCTTTCGGTTTGATGATAAATCCAACCAAGTGTCAGGCTATAATTGTGGGCAGCCAAAGAATGTTGAGCAAATTATACAAAACTGCTTTGCCACCTATAATATTCAACGGTTCTGTTATCGAGTATTGTCCAGCGGTCAAAGATCTAGGTTTACATATTGACAAAAATTTTAATTGGCGCGCTCAGGTAACTAATGTTAGCCAAAAAGTCACTAGTACACTTCGTGCTCTGTATCGCCTGAAGAACTTTTTACCATCCAAAACTAAGATAATGCTTGTGCACACCTTAATTTTCCCTGTAATCGACTATGGTGATTTGTGTTATTTCGACCTGAATGCAGACCTTCTCAATAAACTTGACCGTCTTCTTAATAACTGCATTCGATTTATTTTTAACCTTCGCAAGTATGACCATGTGTCTGCTTATCGTTCTCGTTTGAAGTGGTTACCCATTCGTCAACGACGTAGTATGCGCGCTCTCACTACTCTCTACTCTATTCTCATGTCTCCTAACACACCTTCCTATCTAACTTCTCATTTTCAATATCTGTATTCCAGTCATAATAGAACTCTACGCTCCTCTAATAATCTACTCCTCCTATGTCCTTCACACAGCTCTGACTTCATTCACTCATCGTTTCCCGTGCAATCTGTTCTTCTGTGGAACGTCCTCCCTCTAGAGATCAGGACAGCCACCAGCAGACACACATTCAAATCGAAAGTACGAGAGCTCTTACCCTCCGAACTTTCAGGATCATCGCAGAATTGATATCTCTAGTTAATTTTATATTATATATATTTATTTATTTATATATATATTCACACACACACACACACACACACACACACACACATATATATATATATATATATATATATATATATATATATATATATTTACATCCCCATGTTGATATTGCGTCCTACATGGCGGTTTTTACCGATGATGTTGCGTCCGACTGACTTGTTGCGTCCTGTATACGGACGCAAGATTGACCACCTCCCAAATTCAGCTAGGAGCCATCAAAAGATCAGTACAATGCATGGGTGAAATATTGGCATGGACGTAGTTTTGTCACGAGAGTGAACTTCGGCGTATTTTTTAGTTCCGCAGTGAGCCGCGCGAATTTTAGAGGCCGCTACTGAGAGATGTATATTAATGGCGTATATTCATTATTTTGGTTACATACATCATGCCGATAATATTGCTTCCGTAATTCTTATTCAGTATTATTAAAAGTTTTTATCGATTCTAATTAGCGATTTAATTGCGTCCAACAAAACGGCGCAAATACGGAGATGGCTAGTGTGAGGGGGCGGAGTTAGCACGCGGGTTGCAACCTGTTAGAGGCCCGCATCGTAATTTTGTTTACACCGTTTTGACTAGCCAGCCGGGGTGGATGCAAAAACATTTGTGGTGTGAAGTGGAAGTAAAGTAACCAGCAACATGAAAAGAAGTGCCAGGCTACTTTCATTTGCAAGTAACTAGTATCATTAAGTTCAATTAAAATGATTAATAGGTAATAGGTAAATGAGTATTTTTAAGTAAATAACTTGTAATAAAATTTTATGCTGAGAGTAAACATTATATTTATTGAAAATATACCAAGAAGTGTAGGGTATGTTTTGTTTACGTAACTCGTACTTCCTTCAATAAAACAAATTTTTGCAGAATTAGGTAAAGCTATCAACAAAAGCTTTACATATAATTGACAATAATAAACATAACTATCAAACGATGTAACAACATTCCTTCTTTGAGTGAAAGGGTGCATTTGTAAGAAAACCTACTTTTTTACCTCAAATTTTTTACGTATATTTTACGGTTTTATTTAGCTTGACCAGTTTATTTGTTTGTTTGGGTCAAATTTACAACAACAATATGTCTAGTGTTGTTGATTGACTTGATTGAATCGTGAAAAAAATAGTAATTTTATGATTATGGTCTTAATTTTGTACTTAACAACTCGGCAAAAATAAAGCTTGATGGTATTACCGATACAATTCCTTTCTTCTTGATGCTTCCTTAGTTGGGCCTCTTGATGGCCCTTGGTTACTTCCCTTGATGCCACCTTTGTTATAGGTCGCACCACACAAGTTAGCGGATGTTAAATAAGCTACAAGCTGCGCAATATCCAATCAACGCGCAGCTTTATGTGAGGTTCAGTCAGGATTGGATATTGCGCAGGTTGTAGCTAACTTCACACCCACCAGCTTGTGTGGCGCGGCCTATACGTCCCTTATTATTTTCTGGTTGCTTCCCTTGATGCATCGCCCCATATCCACTGGTTGTCTTTATATATTTTTTTACTCGTCTAACCTGTTATGATGATCGTGGAGTGAGTGAGTCAGTTGTCGGTGACTAATTATTTTTCACCAAAGATGGCACACAACCGATTTTAATCGTGTACAAAATTCAAATAGTTCACTCGAGTTGATATATACTACTCAAAACAAAATATGGGCCACTAGTTTATTTACATTTAAGTGCACTTTAGTAAACTGAAAGTGGCTGATAAGTAGCATTATATTGATATTACGAACTCTTTGGTGTTTGATCTCTTTTATGCTGGTGTTCGTGTTCCTAATTTGAAAAGTATTGGTCATCCTTCCAAGAAAAACAATTAGATGTTATTCTTAAGTTTTTCTTCGATTGTCTTCTTAACTTGTCTCGGTGATTTTAGGAAAAAAGATTTACTTTTCAATTTTATTTGATTCATTTATCATCTCGCGTTAATCATGCCACCAGTCGAAGGTACATGGATACAATTACGGCAGCCAGAGCCATTACTATGATTCAAGAAGGACGTTCTCATCGTTACGTGGGTTTGCAGTTGGGATTTTCTTGAAGAGCTGTCCAAAATGTATGGAATCGCTTCCAAGAGACCAGCAGTGCTGCCAGGAGACCCGGTTCAGGTAGAGTTTGTGTAACAACAGCGCACGAGGTACGGTACATCCAACTAAGTGCTCGTCATGATCGTACAGTTACGGGCCGTAAGTTACAACACCGCCTACGGCTGACAACGGGTACCCGTGTCAGTGATCAAACTATACGTAATCTGTTGCACGAAGACCAGCAAATGTCAAGATGACGAGTTGTTCTAATTCCTCTGAACAGGGTTCAACGTGCAAACCGTTTAAGATTCTCCCGTCAGTATTTGAACTGGGGGATTAATCAGTGGGGCAAGGTGCTTTTTACAGACGAGTGCAAAGTAAAATTTTTCAATGATCATCGGCGTGTTAGGGTGTGGAGACCACGCGGCGAGCGATTTACGGAGTCCTGCATCCACGAAGTTGACCGTTTTGGTGGTCCCAACGTAATGGTTTGGGGTTAGATTAGTTTACACGGTAAAACCGAGCTCACCATTTTAAATGCGGGTACCGTAACTGCAGAACGTTACATCGAGGATGTCTCCAGGCCTCAAGTGATCCCATTTGCACAGCGAGTGGGGCCTGGATTCATCCTGAAGCAAGACAATACCCGTGTACACACAGCTCGATCGACCCAGACTGTCCTAGAAGGGTCTCATTGAGGTATTACCATGGCCAGCTAACAGTCCGGATTTAAATCCAATCGAGCAATTGTGGGACCAATTGAAACGAAGGGTTAGAGTGAATGAGCAAGGGTTCTACAAACAACAGCAGCTGATTGACGCTTTAAAACGTGCCTGGGAGGAGATTCCAGATGAAAAATTGAGGAATTTGATCCCGAGTATGCTGATGAAGCTGATTTCGATAAAATTTGAAAGGAACCAACATTGAAGTATGACCTATGAAAAAAAGAACCATTGAAAACGGTCCCTTATTGGCGGAGGAATCCGCGAAATAAATATACAAAAAAAACATACAGTCGAATTGATAACCTCCTTCTTCAAGTCGATTACAAATCAAATAACTTTGACTTGCAATATAATTCTTAAACTACTGGTACGATTTAAATGAAATTTGGAAATGTCATACGATATTCTCTTAGTTAGGTATTAAACATTCAGACGTCTAGGTTATCCATATGGGCTAAATTGCACCTGGACCCCGACATCCTAAGATCGGACATAGTAACGGCCATTGGATTGTTAAAATCTAACAAAGCGCCAGGTCTGGATCAAATTACAGCTAAAGTGTTGAAAGCTCTGGGTGAAAAAGGTGTTGACACACTGCACAACATCTGCAACCACGTATAGTGGTACGGCAAGTGGCCCAAGGCCCATAAAAAAGGTTCGACCAAAAAATGTGATAATTATCGCACACTCGCTTTAATTTGTCACGCAAGCAAAGTCCTGTTAGACATCATAAACAACCGGGTCCGGTATTATCTTGACTGGCAGATCCCGCAAGAACAGACCAGTTTTGTCAAGGGAAAAGGCACGCGTGTACAAATATTAAACGTCAGGCAAATTGTGGAAAAATGCTACGAGTTCGACACACTTGTCATAATGTGCTTCGTCGACTATAGTAAGGCATTTGACTATGTCAACTGGGACTGTCTATTTTTATTTATTTAGGTTTGCTAACAATTGTAACAGTAATACAAGCAAATATTATAAACATCTTACGATCTAGAGTAACATTTACATCCAATTATAAGCAAACACCACTTACACTTACAATAACAAACTTATGTAAGTATTACTAATAACAAGTTAAAAAAGTACGGATTACAGTTCAGTTTTTTTTTACATACATACAAATTCGCCAAGCATACAGAAATACATTTATAAGAAAGTATTACATTTTATAGTTTTGCGATATTTAGTAAGAGAATCAGCAAATATATCAACATCGTGATTGCAGAGGTTAAGTTGCTTGCACATGCGAGGGACAGGAGAGGTAGAGCCTGAAACAGTTTTTCTGGGTGGCGGATAAAGGAGACTGATGTATACTCTAGGATATTTGTATGGCACTCTAAAATTTATTCTATGAAGGAGTTGTGTATAGTCAATTTTGTTGCGGACAAGTTTATATAAGAAAACCAGGTCTAAATATTTCCTTCTCTTTTCAAGTGTTTCCATTCTGTATTTTTTAAGTTTATCCTAATAAGAAACCATTCTTGGGAAACGCGGGGGCAACAAGTGCCACAGAAATCTTTTTTGAATTCTTTCTAGTCTTAAAATATGAACGGCATAATGCGGTCGCCAAACTACACTACAGTATTCTAAATGACTTCTCACAAAACTGTTGTATAACAAAAATGTTGTATGAGGCTTGCGAAAATCCTTTCCATTTCTTACAATAAAGCCCAGAGATCTAGATGCTTTCCTAATGATCATTTCCAAATGAGGTACAAAGATTAACTTTTTGTCTAACAAAACGCCTAAATCTCTAACACAATCACATTCATTTAATTCTACGCCGTTGATCAAGTATTTTGATGTTATTTGGTCAATCTCACGAGTAAACTTCATAAACTGTCATTTATTTGGATCAATTGCATACCATTGTTATGACACCATATAGACAACGAATCCAGATCTTTCTGAAGAAGTAGGGCCTCATTAAGTGACTCTACAGGCTTAAAGATTTTAAGGTCATATGCGAATAGCAGGGCAGGGGTGAAAGCAATCCGGCAGGTCATTGATAAACATATTAAATAATAATGGCCCTAAGTGTGATCCTTGAGGCACTCCTGAAGTTATGGAGCGTGTGGATGATTTGAAGCCATTCAATACAACCTTGGAGTCACGATAGCTTAAGTATGATTTTATCCACTTGTAGATTGGTCCACCAAATTCGTACATACATAATTTTTCTATGGAGGGTCTTATCAGAACTGGGTGTACCTCATCACTTGATTGCACTTCTGCAATCTTTATATCACAAGAACCAAAGTGTGTTGAGGATTGACGGTACAAAATCTAAACCATTCAGTTTTGAAAAAGGAGTTTGACATGGCTGCGTCCTTTCACCCATCCTATTCAATATAAACGGTGAATATATAGTGAGGCGTACTTGTGATAGCTGGGAGGGAGACATCACCGTTGGTGGACGCAAAATCTGTAATTTGCGTTATGCAGACGACACCGCCTTGCTAGCGTCAGATGACGCCGAGATGATCACCTTACTGGATAGGATGGAGCGCATCAGCAGTGAACTAGGTCTCTCTATAAACAGGTCCAAAACTAAGATGATGGTCATAGATTGCACAGGCAAGCTTGAGCCCACTGGGTCACTCAATTTAGAGACGGTTAACAGCTTTATATGGTCTGGGTTCAAGCATTAGTAATAATGGTTCTTGTGAATCTGAGGTGCAAAGAAGGATCGGGATGGCATAAGGAGCCATGGCACTGCTGTCAAAGATATGTCAAGAATATCTCTCTGAAAACTAAGATCAATCTTGTATGCACTCTGGTGTTCTCCATATTCTTGTATGGCGCAGAGACATGGACCTTGAAGAAAGATGACCGTGATCGCACTGATGCTTTCGAGATGTGGTGCTGGAGGAAGATGCTGGACATCCCCTGGACAGCACACCGCACCAACGTATCGATCATACAGGAGCTCAAGATCCAGACGAGGCTTTCCACCAACTGATTGCGCAGAGTTCTAAAGTACTTCAGGCACATTGCGAGGAAAGACAGTGATAACTTGGAAAAGTTAATAATCACTGGCAAAGTGGAAGTAAAAAGACCGAGAGGCAGAAGCCCGATACGTTGGATCGACCAGATCCACACGACTCTTAACACCACGGTATCGTGTACCGTATTCGTATTCGAATAGAAGGGATGAAAAATATATTACAGAGTTTCATCCAAATCGAACTAGTACTTTAAAATTATTGATTGTCACACTCACTCAACGGTCTTCATAAAATTCTAAGGTATTTCTAGCAGACATAGACCTACAAGCTTGTAATTTTGATGATCATTATCATTAAGCCTAAAAAAATAAAAAAAAATCTTAAACCTTTAGGAAAAATTCAAACAAATGTACCTTTTTAATTTTGGTCTAGTTTTCATATTTTAGAATCTACACAAATAAGTTTGTGAAACTTTGTAGTACGTGGATTTGATATTAATTACTCCACCAAGATAACTTTGCGGTTTAGAATTCGGAATTCAGTTTATGTCCCTATTAGATTCAAATATTTTTGGCTATCTAGAAGTACTCGTAGGGTAGGATCAGGGTAGGGATCGGGCAGGCACCGGGAAGGGACCGGCGAGGAGCACGGGTGGAGGTGCACAAGTCGGGGCCCGGAGGGTGGGGTTTCACGGGTGGAGGGCATAGGTTGGGGTTCACAGGTGAGGACACGGGTGGGGGCTCGCGGGTTAGGACAAGGGTGGGGGTTCACTGGTGAGGGCACGGGGGGTTCACAAGTGGAGTACATAAGTGGGGATGCAGGTGCGAACTCATGGGTGGGAGTACGGGTGGGGGTTCACGGGTGTAGGCACGGGTAGGGGTTCACGGATGAGGGCAAGGGTAGTGGTTCACGGATGAGGCCAAGGGTGGGTGTACACGGGTGAGGCCATGGTTGGTGGTTCACTGGGAGGGCACGGGTGGGGGTTTACGGGTGAGGGCATGGGTGGGGGTTCACGGGTGTGGGCCCTGTTGGGGGCACGGATGGGGTACGGATGGAGGTTCACGGATGGGGGTCACGGTGGGGTGCAGGGTAGAATAATACCCCATGAGGAGAGATGTTTGATAAAGACCATCACTAGCAAAAAGAAGTGAGTGATTTCAACAAAAACATTACATGTAAAAAGAACAACAACTTGAGCATCAGTTCTTCAGTATATAGTTGTGAGATCAAATATGGCAACTAATGGTAGGTACCATTCGAAACGGTCATGACGGCTGGAACACGAGAGTGTACGGTATCGATAAATATATCAGTTTAGGAGGAAGCAGCATTCTCAACACAATATATGGACTATATACAGAAAAAATATTCGGTATCAATATAACCTCTAATATAGTAGGAAGTCATTTAATTAATGGAATGCTTATATTAAATACAGGAAAATATACGGATCCGATATAAACTTAAATTTAGATGGATGTAGGATAATCTGTAATACACATAGAACATATTCAGAAATATACAGTGCGTCACATTATTTCCATCATGAACGGATGCCAGAAACCAGCGAGAATTATTTGAAATTGAATATCTTCATTTCGTGTTTAATCAAAATTTCTTCTTGATAATTGAATTCACATGACTAAAGTGTACCTATATTCGCACAAATAACAATTAAAATCTCATTGAAAGTGGTGGACGCCACAAGGTTCGATTTTGAAATGACGCAAGAAGTCTTCCGCGATTTAAATATATATATATATATATATATATATATATATATATATATATATATATATATATATATATATATATAAATCGCGGAAGACTTCTTGCGTCATTTCAAAGTTGAACCTTGTGGCGTCCACCACTGTCAATGAGATTTCAATTGTTATTTGTGCGAATATAGGTACACTTTAGTCATGTGAATTCAATTATCAACAAGAAATTTTGATTAAACATGAAATGAAGATATTCAATTTCAAATAATTCTCGCTGGTTTCTGGCGTCCGTTCATGATGGAAATAATGTGACGCACTGTATATTTCTGAATATATTCTATGTGTATTACAGATTATCCTACATCCATCTAAATTTAAGTTTATATCGGATCCGTATATTTTCCTGTATTTAATATAAGCATTCCATTAATTAAGTGTCTTCCTACTACATTAGAGGTTATATTGATACCGAATATTTTTTCAGTATATAGTCCATATATTGTGTTGAGAATGCTGCTTCCTCCTAAACTGATATATTTGACGATACCGTACACTTTCGTGTTCCAGCCGTCATGACCGTTTCGAATGGTACCTACCATTAGTTGCCATATTTGATCTCACAACTATATACTGAAGAACTGTTGCTCAAGTTGTTGTTCTTTTTACATGTAATGTTTTTGTTGAAATCTCACTTCTTTTTGCTAGTGATGGTCTTTATCAAACATCTCTCTTCATGGGGTGTTATTCTACCCTGCACCCCACCGTGACCCACATCCGTGAACCTCCATCCGTACCCCATCCGTGGCCTCACCCGTATACCCCACCCTTGGCCTCATCCGTGAACCCCTACCCTTGCCCTCATCCGTGAACTCCTATCCGTGCCTACACCCGTGAACCCCCACCCGTGCTCCCACCCATGAGTTCGCACCTGCATCCCCACTTATGTACTCCACCCGTGAACCCCCCTGTGCCCTCACCAGTGAACCCCCACCCTTGTCCTCCCCCGTGAACCCCCACCCGTGTCCTCACCTGTGAACCCCAACCTATGCCCTCCACCCGTGAAACCCCACCCCCCGGGCCCCGACTTATGCTCCACCACCCGTGCTCCTCGCCGGTCCCTTCCCGGTGCTTGCCCGATCCCTACCCTGATCCTACCCTACGAGTACTTCTAGATAGCCAAAAATATTTGAATCTAGTAGGAACATAAACTGAATTCCGATTTCTAAACCGCAAAATTATCTTGGTGGAGTAATTAATACCTAATTCACGTACTACAAAAGTTCACAAACTTATTTGTGTAGATTCTAAAATATGAAAACTAGACCAAAATTAAAAAGGTACATTTGTTTAAATTTTTCCTAAAGGTTTAAGGATATTTTTATTTTTTAGGCTTAATGATAATGATCATCAAAATTACAAGCTTGTACCTATGTCTGCTAGAAATACCTTAGAATTTTATGAAGACCGTTGAGTGAGTGTGACAATCAATAATTTTAAAGTACTAGTTCGATTTGGATGAATCTCTGTAATATACTGTTCATCCCTTCTATTTAGGGTTGCCAACATTTTTTTGTTTGAATATAGTATATTTTAAAAAAGCTATAAAAAATAGTACACTTCAAAAAATATAGTATTTAATTAGGGTAGAATAAAAATAGACTAAATAAATTTTTTGCTCATTTATTGCTTTTAAATGTATATTTTTGTGCACTTCTGGTTTTGTTTAATATATTTTTTTGTCTGTAATAAAGCTTTCATAAGCCTTTAAAATTAGACTTTAATAAACGTCTAATTTTAAATTAACATAAATCTCGAGCTCATTTTTTATTTAAAAAATGCTTGACCTATTTCTCTCTTCACGCCATTTCAAATTCATTATGGAAAATATCCTTTCTGTAAAGGCTGTATTGGCAGGAATAGAGAGCAGAAATGATAAAATCTTAAACAAATTTGGTAACTTACTATCTGTATTTTTTTAAATAAGTACCTATGTAGCTATTTTTGGTACGTGGTTCTAGAGTGAGAGTAAGTAAACATTAGCTTGAGGTTTGTATTGGTATTGACGTAGGTTTAGGCGCGATTTATGACATTGATGCGTTCACTTTCGGATACATGCATACCTACATCGAATGAAAGGCGTGTTCAAAAACATTGATATCATGAGTGATATTTTGTACTTACACGCAAATCAGTAGTAGTAAATCAATGGCTGAAACATAGTATTTTCGCCTACTATATATTTCTTCAACAGTATATAGTACGGACTCTCTAAATATAGTACAATACTATATATTATAGTACGGTTGGCAACCCTACTTCTATTCCAAAAGTATCGCTTTGTTCCTCTTTTAGTTGGAGCAAAATAGCTCTTTTCTGTTAAGCACTTTTTAGCGGGCGGAAAAGTGATTTGAATTTGGAACGTATATCATTCATAGAAATCGAACGTAAATTGTATAAATAACTGGCTGGTACGTGTTGGCTGCACGGGCGTGACCCGCGCTAACAAAAAACAGCGCGCGAATTACGACTCTGTTCTCGTAATCAGTAGGTACATACTTTATTGAATTTTGCAAAAATAATGAGTTCTACGTCGGGTTGTGAAAGAGGAAAATATAAATTTGTAATTGTTTTAACTTATATTCACACATCTAATTTTATTAAATATATTCATTAATTACATAAAACCGTCTCTTATTTATTTTCTCATAGAAAGGGGATAGAAAGTAGAGTATATGACTCGAGAGCAAATTATTTTTCCCTCGGGCAATATATTTTGAACCCCTCGCTGCGCTCAGGATTCTAACGCTTCGCTCGTGGTTCAAAGTAGCGCCCTCGCCGTAAAAATACCATTTTGCTCCCTTGTCATACAATATACTATTACTATAAAGATTTTCTCTTGATAATGAAATGATCAGATGTCTAGCTTTATCCAGAACGAAGTTACATAGACTTGAAAATGGCCTGAATGGCTTCGGTAAAAGTAAAACTAACGACTGAGCTTTTTTGCTCGACTTTTTTGGGTTCAATGCCGTGCACCCTGATTAAATACGAGCGTTATCCAGGATAAAAAAAGCTTATTACAGTCATAATTGAGTCCCCCCCCCCGTGGGATTTCCACCTTGTCTTGGTGTGGATGCTCAGTAACCGTGGATTGGTCACCCGCGGTGAAGCTAAGATCCAGGAGGGGACGCTCCGCGTGGGTTTGGAGGGGCCTGCGCAGGACGTCCAACGGTGCGGGTGCGAGGGACAGTTCAGTCTGTCCCTCGCAGTCGGGCGCGGTCGCGGGGGGAGAGACGTGTCGGTGTTGCGTTGCCGCGCGCCCTATCTCCCGCAACCGAATGGGGGCGCACCATCGTTGCGTCGTGGTGGGGCCGCAGAGGATGCGGTGTTGCGTTGCCCTCCTCCCTGTCCTCTGCGGCCGCTAGGTGTTTTGGCGGCGGAGCCCAACACCTTCATCCGCCGCCAAGGGGGTTTCGTTCGGGGCCCGCCTTACCATCTGGCGGGCCAATAACCGTCGGGGGGTAGCGAGGAATGCTTCGGTGAAACCCTACCCTCCAACACACGGGTACATCGAGGAAGTCGAGGTGGTTTTTAGTGGAAACACCACATACTCCGGCTCTTATCTCCCCCAAGAGTCGGAGATCCGAAGGGATTTTCCACCTCGTAAAACAAAAAAAAAAAGTCATAATTGAGTCGGCATTCTTGTTCTAACCATATCGATGTACTACGTACTGCCTGATATTAAGCAAATATGTTGTCGAGGTTGTAGCACACTGACGCAGAAGATACCTGCCTACCTATTTACGCGAGATTGGATAACCTTCTTCTCGCGTCGGTTTCCTCAATGCCTCAGCATTGACGTCACGACCCTCAGGTCGTGACCACCTCGTGGAAACAGTCTATTGCGGACCACTTCCTGCCATCTATTCCTATCTGCTGCAGAGTGGAGAGCGATCCGCACAACTCTTAACACCACGGTACACGATACCGTGGTGTTAAGAGTCATGCGGATCTGGTCGATCCAACGTATCGGGCTTCTGCCTCTCGGTCTTTTTACTTCGACTTTGCCAGTGATTATTAACTTTTCCAAGTTATCACTGTCTTTCCTCGTAATGTGCCTGAAGTACTTTAGAACTCTGCGTAGGCAGATGGTGGAAAGCCTCGTCTGGATCTTGAGCTCCTGTATGATCGATACGTTGGTGCGGTGTGCTGTCCAGCACCACATCTCGAAAGCATCAGTGCGATCACGGTCATCTTTCTTCAAGGTCCATGTCTCTGCGCCATACAAGAATATGGAGAACACCAGAGTGCATACAAGATTGATCTTGGTTTTCAGAGAGATATTCTTGACATATCTTTGACAGCAGTGCCATGACTCCTTTTGCCATCCCGATCCTTCTTCGCACCTCAGATTCACAAAAACCATTATTACTAATGCTTGAACCCAGGTATATAAAGCTGTTAACCGTCTCTAAATTGAGTGACCCAGTGGGCTCAAGCTTGCCTGTGCAATCTATGACCATGATCTTCGTTTTGGACCTGTTTACAGAGAGACCTACTTCACTGCTGATGCGCTCCATCCTATCCAGTAAGGTGATCATCTCTGCGTCATCTGACGCTAGCAAGGCGGTGTCGTCTGCATAACGCAAATTACAGATTTTGCGTCCACCAACGGTGATGCCTCCCTCCCAGCTATCGTAAGTGCGCCTCACTATATATTCACCGTTTATATTGAATAGGTGAAAGGACGCATTCATGTCAAACTCCTTTTTCAAAACTGAATGGTTTAGATTTTGTACCGTCAATCCTCACCACAATTTGGTTCTTGAGATATAAAGATTGCAGAAGTGCAATCAAGTGATGAGGTACACCCAGTTCTGATAAGCTGTAGCTGTAAGGTGAGAGTAAATATTATATTTCTTGAAAATATACCTAGGAATGTAGAGTATGTTTTGTTTACGTAACTCGTACTTCCTTCAATAAAACAATTTTTTGCTGAATTAGGTAAAGCTATCAACAAAAGCTTTACATATAATTGACAATAATAAACATAACTATCAAACGATGTAACAACATTCATTCTTTAAGTAAATGGGTGCATTTGTAAGAAAACCTACTTTTTACCTCAAATTTTTTTACGCATATTTTACGGTTTTATTTAGCTTGACCAGTTTATTTGTTTGTTTGGGTCAAATTTACAACAAAAATATGTCTAGTGTTGTTGATTGACTTGATTGAAGCGTGAAAAAAATTATAATTTTATGATCATGGTCTTAATATTGTACTTAATAACTCGGCAAAAATAAAGCTTGATGGTATTACTGACACAATTCCTTTCTTCTTGATGCTTCCTTAGTTGGGCCCCTTGATGGCACTTTTTATTTATTTAATACAATTACTCTCACTACTTACAGTCACCCAACACGTAACGAGAGCTAAGGTAATTTTATTTTAAAACACATAAAACATTGCAATTAATATACATTTTCACTCTAATAATATATAGTTATGATATAATTCCTACATTTAATGACTTAAATCTAAATCTTTCATTAAAGCGCATTAAAATTTAATAGTATCTATCTAGTATACATTAATGTCATAACAATTATACAAGTCAAACAAAATATTAAGTCAAATTCATTCAAAATTGTCATATTACATTAATAATTTGTATCATATTCCCAAGCGACTAATTATACACATACATAAATTTACTTACAGACGAAATAAAAAATCTTTAATATGTCGCTTAAATTGCAAAAACTTATCACAAAATATGTCAACATTTGGCTGTTGAGCAATCATAGTATTAAGCATTGTAATGGCTCGATTGGTGGGCGCGTACTGCGAGGTACATGTGCGGAAAGGCGGGGCCGCCAACAGACGGCGCGAGCGCAGCCTGTTGTACTGGTTTGGAACTGAAAATCTACAACGTCTGAGAGTATCGGGATCATCTATTTCACCGTTGAGCAATAAGAAGTAGTGTACCATTACTGCGAACTTACGTCTTAACTCGAGAGTATCAATGCCCACCATGCCTGACACAAACAAAGACGGGTATAAATACGGATAATATCCATATAGCTTCCTATACAATACCCTTGCGAATTTGCGTTGAACTCGTTCAATCATCACCCTATACCTCGCCTCGTGTGGGTCCCAAACCAGGGAGTTGTATTGGAGTTTGCTGCGCACCAAGGCAAAGTACAAGGAGATAACCGTATTTCTGCTAGTGAAGCGAGCTGATTGCCTCTTGACAAAGCCAAGAGCCTTATATGCCCGTTTGCACATCGCAGTTATATGGGTGTTAAAGGTAAGCTCCCTGTCTACAATCACACCCAGATCGCGAGTTGGTGTTCGTGTTCCTAATTTAAAAAGTATTGGTCATCATTCCAAGAAAAAAAAATTAAATGTTATTCTTAAGTTTTTCTTCGATTGTCTTCTTAACTTGTCTCGGTTAAATAACACCAGCATAAAAGAGATCAAACACCAAAGAATTCGTAATATCAATATAATGCTACTTATCAGTCACTTTCAGTTTACTAAAGTGCACTTAAATGTAAATAAACTAGTGGCCCTTATTTTGTTTTGAGTAGTATATATCAACTCGAGTGAACTATTTGAATTTTGTACACGATTAAAATCGGTTGTGTGCCATCTTTGGTGAAAAATAATTAGTCACCGACAATTGACCCACTCACTCCATGATCATCATAACAGGTTAGATGAGTAAAAAAATATATAAAGACAACCAGTGGATATCGGGCGAGGCATCAAGGGAAGCAACCAGAAAATAATAAGGGACGTATAGGCCGCGCCAAACAAGTTGGTGAATGTGAAGTTAGCTACAAGCTGCGCAATATCAAATCCTGACTGAACCTCACATAAAGCTGCGCGTTGATTGGATATTGCGCAGCTTGTAGCTTATTTAACATCCGCTAACCTGTGTGGCGCGGCCTTTAACCAAGGTGGCATCAAGGGAAGTAACCAAGGGCCATCAAGGGGCCCAACTAAGGAAGCATCAAGAAGAAAGGAATTGTATCGGTAATACCATCAAACTTTGTTTTTGCCGAGTTATTAAGTACAATATTAAGACCATAATCATAAAATTACGATTTTTTTCACGATTCAATCAAGTCAATCAACAACACTAGACATATATTTGTTGTGAATTTGACCCAAACAAACAAATAAACTGGTCAAGCTAAATAAAACCGTAAAATATGCGTAAAAAAATTGAGGTAAAAAGTAGGTTTTCTTACAAATACACCCTTTTACTTAAAGAAGGAATGTTGTTACATCGTTTGATAGTTATGTTTATTATTGTCAATTATATGTAAAGCTTTTGTTGATAGCTTTACCTAATTCAGCAAAAAAATGTTTTATTGAAGGAAGTACGAGTTACGTAAACAAAACATACTCTACATTTCTTGGTATATTTTCAAGAAATATAATATTTACTCTCAGCTTACAATTTGATTACAAGTTATTTACTTAATAAGTTATTTACTTAAAAATACTCATTTACCTATTACCTATTAATCGTTTAATTATCCGTGTGATGGCGGATTAAGAATACGGATTGGCACCACCCCATATCATCCCATGGGTGTCGTAAGAGCCGACAGAGGGAGCGCATTATGCAGAGAACAGCCCTGTAAGAGAAGGAAAACTTGATACAAACCCTATACCAACCCGTTTGGCCAGCGTGGTATAGTAGGCCAATTCCTCCTTTCAAAGGAGAGGCCTGGTCCAGCAGTGGACTGTTAAAGGCTGATAATGATGATGATGATTAATCGTTTTAATTGAACTTTATGATAATAGTTACTTGCAAATGAAAGTAACCTGGCACTTCTTTTCATGTTGCTGGTTATTTTACTTCCACTTCACACCACAAGTGTTTTTGCATCCGCCCCGGCTGGCTAGACAAAACGGTGTAAACAAAATTACGCTGCGGGCCTCTAACAGGCTGCAACCCGCGTGCTAACTCCACCCCCTCACACTAGCCATCTCCGTATTTGCGCCGTTTTGTTGGACGCAATTAAATCGCTAATTAGAATCGATAAAAACTTTTTATTAAACTGAATAAGAATTACGGAAGCAATATTATCGGCATGATGTATGTAACCTAAATAATGAATATACGCCATTAATATACATATCTCAGTAGCGGCCTCTAAAATTCACGCGGCGCACTGCGGAACTAAAAAATACGCTGAAATTCACTCTCGTGACAAAACTACGTCCATGCCAAAATTTCACCCATGCATTGTACTGATCTTTTGATGGCTCCTGGCTGAATTTGAGAGATGGTCAATCTTGCGTCCGTATACAGGACGCAACAAGTCAGTCGGACGCAACATCATCGGTAAAAACCGCCATGTAGGACGCAATATCAACATGGGGATGTTTCTGGCGTCCGTTCATGATGGAAATAATGTGACGCACTGTATATTTCTGAATATGTTCTATGTGTATTACAGATTATCCTACACCCATCTAAATTTAAGTTTATATCGGATCCGTATATTTTCCTGTATTTAATATAAGCATTCCATTAATTAAATGACTTCCTACTACTTTAGAGGTTATATTGATACCGAATATTTTTTCTGAATATAGTCCATATATTGTGTTGAGAATGCTGCTTCCTCCTAAACTGATATATTTATCGATACCGTACACTCTCGTGTTTCAGCCGTCATGACCGTTTCGAATGGTACCTACCATTAGTTGCCAAAATTTGATCTCACAACTATATACTGAAGAACTGTTGCTCAAGTTGTTGTTCTTTTTACATGTAACGTTTTTGTTGAAATCTAACTTCTTTTTGCTAGTGATGGTCTTTATCAAACATCTTTCCTCCTGGGGTGTTATTCTACCCTGCAACCCACCGTGACCACCATCCGTGAACCTCCATCCGTACCCCATCCGTGCCCCCAATAGTGCCCACACCCGTGAACCCCACCCGTGCCCTCACCCGTAAACCCCAACCCGTGCCCTCACCAGTGAACCACCACCCATGGCCTCAACCATGTACCCCCACCCTTGGTCTCATCCGTGAACCCCTACCCTTGCCCTCATCCGTGAACCCCTACCCGTGCCTACACCCGTGAACCCCCCACTCGTACTCCCTCCCATGAGTTCGCACCTGCATCCCCACTTATGTACTCCACCCGTGAACCCCCCCGTGCCCTCACCAGTGAACCCCCACCCTTGTCCTCACCCGTAAACTCCCACCCGTGTCCTCACCTGTGAACCCCAACCTATGCCCTCCACCCGTGAAACCCCACCCCCCGGGCCGCGACTTATGCACATCCACCCGAGCTCCTTGCCGGTCCCTTCCCGGTGCCTGCCCGTTCCCTACCCTGATCCTACCCTACGAGTACTTCTAGATAGCCAAAAATATTTGAATCTAGTAGGGACATAAACTGAATTCCGAATTCTAAACCGCAAAGTTATCTTGGTGGAGTAATTAAAACCTAATCCACGTACTACAAAGGTTCACAAACTTATTTGTGTAGATTCTAAAATATGAAAACTAGACCAAAATTAAAATGGTACATTTTTTTGAATTTTTCTAAAGATTTAAGGTTTTTTTTATTTTTTTAGGCTTAATGATGATGATCATCAAAATTACAAGCCTGTACCTATGTCTGCTAGAAATACCTTAGAATTTTATGAAGGCAGTTGAGTGAGTGTGACAATCAATAATTTTAAAGTACTAGTTCGATTTGGATGAAACTCTGTAATATATTTTTTATCCCTTCTATTCGAAAAGTGTCGCTTTGTTCCTCTTTTAGTTGGAGCAAAATAGCTCTTTTCTGTTAAGCACTTTTTAGCGGGCGGAAAAGTGATTTGAATTTGGAACGTATATCATTCATAGAAATCGAACGTAAAGTGTGTAAATAATAGTGATGGATATATTAGCAATCATATTAATTTTAGCATGCGAATTTTCATTTAGCATTTAGCAAATGAAATATTGTTGCGAAATTTCGTGAAGTGTGAATTCACCGCTTCGTGCGCGATTCGCTTCGTTCATAGTTTCTTGCTAACGCGGGACACGCGTTCTCTTTCTCACCCACAGGAATACTCAATATATCCGTTTTACGTGACCCGATAAGTGAAATTATTAGCAAATGGTGCGAATGCGAATGATGATTTTAAGCAATTATTATATTATTATGTTTGATTTACTCGTATTTAGGGTCGTATATTGAGTAAATGTGTGTGAATGTGTGATAAGATAATAATAATGTGTGTAGTATTGTGTAGCACGCGTTTGATGCGCTACGTATTATGTCAAAGTTTAGTTTATACGAATTGGCATATGATATATGATAGTAGGAGTTTTGATTACGAATTTGATACACTTTCTTTCGTGTAATGTTTATTGTTGTAACTATAATTGTAATCATAATATGAACTAATAAAAAAAACCTGTAAATAATCAAAGGCGAACGCGCTTTTTAATTCGCATATTAATAAATTTCACACTTCACATTCAAAGCTATTATTAATTATCGTCATAATTAGCAAATAACATAGCAATAGCATTTAGCATACTAAGATTCACGAATTCGCATGCTAATGAAATTTATGCGAAATCGCATTAATTGCCATCACTAGTAAATAACGCTGGTACATGTTGGCTGCACGGGCGTGACCCGCGCCAACAAAAAAACAGCGCGCGAATTACGACTCTGTTCTCGTAATCAGTAGGTACATACTTTATTGAATTTTGCAAAAATAATGAGTTCTACGTCGAGTTGTGAAAGAGAAAAATATAAATTTGTAATTGTTTTAACTTATATTCACACGTCTAATTTTATTAAATATATTCATTAATTACATAACACCGTCTCTTATTTATTTTCTAATAGAAAGGGGATGGAAAGTAGAGTATATGACTCGAGAGCAAATTATTTTTTCCTCGGGCAATGTATTTTGAACCCCTCGCTGCGCTCAGGATTCTACGTTAGAATCCTTCGCTTCGCTCGTGGTTCAAAGTAGCGCCCTCGCCGTAAAAATACCATTTTGCTTCCTTGTCATACAATCTACTATTATTATAAAGATTTTCTCTTGATAATGAAATGTTCAGATGTCTAGCTTTATCCAGAACGAAGTTACAGAGACTTGAAAATGGCCTGAATGGCTTCGGTAAAAGTAAAACTAACGACTGAGCTTTTTTGCTCGACTTTTTTGGGTTCAATGCCGTGCACCCTGATTAAATACGAGCGTTAACCAGGATAAAAAAGCTTATTACAGTCATAATTGAGTTGGCATTTTTGTTCTAACCATATCGATGTACTACGTACTGCCTGATGTTAAACAAATATGTTGTCGAGGTTGTAGCACACTAACGCAGAAGATCTCGCGTCGGTTTCCTCAATACTGAGGGTCGTGACCACCTCGTGGAAACAGTCTATTGCGGACCACTTCCTGCCATCTGTTCCTATCTGCTGCTGAGTAGAGAGCGATCCGCACGACTCTTAACACCACGGTACACGATACCGTGGTGTTAAGAGTCGTGCGGATCTGGTCGATCCAACGTATCGGGCTTCTGCCTCTCGGTCTTTTTACTTCCACTTTGCCAGTGATTATTAACTTTTCCAAGTTATCACAGTCTTTCCTCGCAATGTGCCTGAAGTACTTTAGAACTCTGCGCAGGCAGATGGTGGAAAGCCTCGTCTGGATCTTGAGCTCCTGTATGATCGATACGTTGGTGCGGTGTGCTGTCCAGGGCATGTCCAGCATCTTCCTCCAGCACCACATCTCGTAAGCATCAGTGCGATCACGGTCATCTTTCTTCAAGTACCATGTGTCTGCGCCACACAAAAATATGGAGAACACCAGAGTGCATACAAGATTGATCTCGGTTTTCAGAGAGATATTCTTGACATAATATATCTTTGACAGCAGTGCCATGGCTCCTTTTGCCATTCCGATCCTTCTTCGCACCTCAGATTCACAAGAACCATTATTACTAATGCTTGAACCTAGGTATATAAAGCTGTTAACCGTCTCTAAATTGAGTGACCCAGTGGGCTCAAGCTTGCCTGTGCGATCTATGACCATGATCTTCGTTTTGGACCTGTTTATAGAGAGACCTAGTTCACTGCTGATGCGCTTCATCCTATCCAGTAAGGTGATCATCTCAGCGTCATCTGACGCTAGCAAGGCGGCGTCGTCTGCATAACGCAAATTACGTGTATGAATATAGTCCATATATTGTGTTGAGAATGCTGCTTCCTCCTAAACTGATATATTTATCGATACCGTACACTCTCGTGTTTCAGCCGTCATGACCGTTTCGAATGGTACCTACCATTAGTTGCCAAAATTTGATCTCACAACTATATACTGAAGAACTGTTGCTCAAGAGACCTAGTTCACTGCTGATGCGCTTCATCCTATCCAGTAAGGTGATCATCTCAGCGTCATCTGACGCTAGCAAGGCGGCGTCGTCTGCATAACGCAAATTACAGATTTTGCGTCCACCAACGGTGATGCCTCCCTCCCAGCTATCGCAAGTACGCCTCACTATATATTCACTGTTTATATTGAATAGGATGGGTGAAAGGACGCATCCATGTCAAACTCCTTTTTCAAAACTGAATGGTTTGGATTTCGTACCGTCTATCCTCACCACACTTTGGTTCTTGTGATATAAAGATTGCAGAAGTGCAATCAAGTGATGAGGTACACCCAGTTCTGATAAGACCCTCCATAGAAAATTATGTATGTACGGATTTGGTGGACCAATCTACAAGTGGATAAAATCATACTTAAGCTATCGTGGCTCCAAGGTTGTATTGATTTGTTATTGGTTTCAAATCATCCACACGCTCCATAACTTCAGGAGTGCCTCAAGGATCACACTTAGGGACATTATTATTTAATATGTTTATCAATGACCTGCCGGACTGCTTTCACCCCTGCCCTGCTATTCGCATATGACCTTAAAATCCTTAAGCCTGTAGAGTCACTTAATGAGGCCCTACTTCTTCAGAAAGATCTGGATTCTTTGTCTATATGGTGTCATAACAATGGTATGCAATTGAATCCAAATAAATGTCAGTTTATGAAGTTTACTCGTGAGATTGACCAAATAACATCAAAATACTCGATCACCGGCGTAGGATTAAATAAATGTGATTGTGTTAAAGATTTAGGCGTTTTGTTAGACAAAAAGTTAACCTTTGTACCTCATTTGGAAATGATCATTAGGAAAGCATCTAGATCTCTGGGCTTTATTGTAAGAAATGGAAAGGATTTTCGCAAGCCTCATACAACATTTTTGTTTTACAATAGTTTTGTGAGAAGTCATTTAGAATACTGTAGTGTAGTTTGGCGACCGCATTATGCCGTTTATATTTTCAGGCTAGAAAGAATTTAAAAAAGATTTCTGTGGCACTTGTCGCCCCCGCGTTTCCCAAGAATGTTTTCTTATCAGGATAAACTTAAAAAATACAGAATGGAAACACTTGAAAAGAGAAAAAAATATTTAGACCTGGTTTTCTTATATAAACTTGTCCGCAACAAAATTGACTGTACACAACTTCTTCATAGAATAAAGAACAATGCCCATTTCTGGCCCAGTTTGGAACTCATGAACAGTACAATAAAGTTTCAATTAGTTGTTGAATTCCTTTTTATTTATAACTTAATTTATAGGCATTACTAAAGGTGTGCCGAGGAACTTATTAAATAAATAGGTTTAAAAAATGTGTTAACGTCTAAATAGCCAACACGTAATAGATCTGAAATTGCCAGTTAAGAAATCATAATATTAAATCGATTATCACTTCTTCTTTATCGATTTTACGTTTTCTCTACTCAAAATGATTTGAGTTAATAGCAAATCTCTACTTGGTCCTTAAAATTTAAAATATGTGTATCTTTAAGGTATGTATGCGATTAACTACAAATAAGTTCGATTTTGAACCAAATATATAGATAACCTATGTCCGAAATCCATATCGATTAATCAATATCATTTAAAACTGTAAAATGGCAACACTTTTTTGACTCTTAAGTAAATGTCAATAATGTCATATTCAGTTTATTTTGTTTGTTACTTAATTGTTTTGCTCGTGCACATTGTGAATGCTTTTTATATTTTTTGATCTTTTACGACTTCTGGCTTTTTCATTCGGATTTTTACCCTTACCAAATGATTAACTCTTTCTTTTCTACGCAAAACTACGAAATACTTTAACTATCCTAATAAAAGTGGGTACACACCTAATGTTTTGTGAGCACATAAAAGTACTTCTTGTAATAAATCTATGAATGTGATGGACCTCTAATCAATCTCAAAATTCTAGTTTACCACTCTTTTATCGAATGCAATAACAACTACTACGATTTTTGACTGTCCACACCTGGGCCGGCGTCTCTAAGAAAAATGGGCATTGTTCTTTTAGAGTGCCATACAAATATCCTAGAGTATACATCAGTCTCCTTTATCCGCCACCCAGAAAAACTGTTTCAGGCTCTACCTCTCCTGCCCTCGCATGTGCAAGCTACTTAACCTCTGCAATCACGATGTTGATATATTTGCTGATTTTTTTACTAAATATCGCAAAACTATAAAATGTAATACTTTCATATAAATGTATTTCTGTATGCTTGGCGAATTTTTGTATCAGGAAAAAGTATACTATGTAAAAAAAGAAACTGAACTGTAAGCCGTACTTTTTTAACTTGTTATTAGTAATACTTAGTTATGTTTGTTATTGTAAGTGCAAGTGGTGTTTGCTTATAATTGGATGTAACTATTACTCTAGATCGTAAGATGTTTATAATATTTGCTTGTATGACTATTCCAATTGTTAGCAAACCTAAATAAATAAAAATAGACAGTCCCAGTTGACACAGTCAAATGCCTTACTATAGTCGACGAAGCACATTATGACAGGGTGTGTCGAACTCGTAGCATTTTTCCACAATTTGCCTGACGTTTAATATTTGTACACGCGTGCCTTTTCCCTTGACAAAATCGGCCTGTTCTTGCGGGATTTGCCAGTCAAGATAATACCGGACCCGGTTGTTTAAGATGTCTAACAGGACTTTGCTTGCGTGACAAATTAAAGCGAGTGTGCTATAATTATCACATTTTTTGGTCGAACCTTTTTTTTGGCCCTTGGGCCACTTGCCGTTCCACTATACGTGGTTGCAGATGTTGTGCAGTGTGTCAACACCTTTTTCACCCAGAGCCTTCAACACTTTAGCTGTTATTTGATCCAGACCTGGCGCTTTGTTAGTTTTTAACGATCCAATGGCCGTTACTATCTCCGATCTTAGGATGTCGGGTTCCAGGTGCAATTTAGCCCATATGGATAACCTAGACGCCTGAATGTTTAATACCTAACTAAGAGAATATCGTATGACGAGGTACATTTCCAAATTTCATTTAAATCGTACTAGTAGTTTACGAATTATATTGCAAGTCAAAGTTATTTGATTTATAATCCACTTGAAGAAGGAGGTTATCAATTCGACTGTATGTTTTTTTGTCTATTTATTTTGCGGATTACTCCGCCAATAAGGAACCGTTTTCAATGGTTCTTTTTTTCATAGGTCATACTTCAATGTTGGTCCCTTTCAAATTTTATCGAAATCAGCTGAGCTGTTTTTGAAAATTAATAATATTAAAAAAATATATATATATAACAATTCTTAGCCTATATTACAACCAATAACATTATTTTGTAGTTACATAAGTTAAACAATTGTCTTTATTGTTTTCATGGTACAGCAAAAAATCTTAGTGGCCCTTATTTTGTTTTGAGTAGTATATATATATATATATATATATATATATATATATATATATATATATATATATATATATATATATATATATATATGAGTATATATATATATATATATATATATATATATATTTACATCCCCATGTTGATGTTGCGTCCTACATGGCAGTTTTTACCGATGATGTTGCGTCCCGACTGACTTCTTGCGTCCTGTATACGGAAGCAAGATTGACCATCTCTCAAATTCAGCTAGGAGCCATCAAAAGATCAGTACAATGCATGGGTGAAATATTGGCATGGACGTAGTTTTGTCACTAGAGTGTATTTCGGCGTATTTTTTACTTCCGCAGTGAGCCGCGCGAATTTTAGAGGCCGCTACTGAGAGATGTATTATTAATGGCGTATATTCATTATTTTGGTTACATACATTATGCCGATAATATTGCTTCCGTAATTCTTATTCAGTATTGTAAAAAGTTTTTATCGATTCTTATTATCGATTTAATTGCGTCCAACAAAACGGCGTAAATGCGGAGATGGCTAGTGTTGTGGGGGCGGAGGTTAGCACGCGGGTTGCAACCTGTTAGAGGCCCGCAGCGTAATTTTGTGTACACCGTTTTGACTAGCCAGCCGGGGCGGATGCAAAAACACTTGTGGTGTGAAGTGAAAGTAAAATAACCAGCAACATGAAAAGAAGTGCCAGGCTACTTTCATTTGCAAGTAACAAGTATCATTAAGTTCAATTAAAATGATTAATAGGTAATAGGTAAATGAGTATTTTTAAGTAAATAACTTATTAAGTAAATAACTTGTAATCAAATTTTAAGCTGAGAGTAAATATTATATTTGTTTACGTAACTCGTACTTTCTTCAATAAAACAATTTTTTGCTGAATAAGGTAAAGTTATCAAAAAAAGCTTTACATATAATTGACAATAATAAACATAACTATCAAACGATGTAACAACATTCCTTCTTTAAGTGAAAGGGTTGCATTTGTAAGAAAACCTATTTTTTACCTCAAATTTTATTACGCATATTTTACGGTTTTATTTAGCTTGACCAGTTTATTTGTTTTTTTGGGTCAAATTTACAACAAAAATATGTCTAGTGTTGTTGATTGACTTGATTGAATCGTGAAAAAATTGTAATTTTATGATTATGGTCTTAATATTGTACTTAATAACTCGGCAAAAATAAAGCTTGATGGTATTACCGATACAATTCGTTTCTTCTTGATGCTTCCTTAGTTGGGCTCCTTGATGGCCCTTGGTTACTTCCCTTGATGCCACCTTGGTTATAGGTCGCGCCACACAAGTTAGGGGATGTTAAATAAGCTACAAGCTGCGCAATATCCAATCAACGCGCAGCTTTATGTGAGGTTCAGTCAGGATTGGATATTGCGCAGCTTGAAGCTAACTTCACATTCACCAACTTGTGTGGCCGCGGCCTATACGTCCCTTATTATTTTCTGGTTGCTTCCCTTGATGCCTCGCCCGATATCCACTGGTTGTCTTTATAATATTTTTTTTTTACTCGTCTAACCTGTTATGATGATCGTGGAGTGAGTGGGTCAGTTGTCGGTGACTAATTATTTTTCACCAAAGATGGCACACAACCGATTTTAATCGTGTACAAAATTCGAATAGTTTCACTGGAGTTGATATATACTACTCAAAACAAAAATAAGGGCCCACTAGTTTATTTACATTTAAGTGCACTTTAGTAAACTGAAAGTAACTGATAAGTAGCATTATATTGATATTACGAACTCTTTGGTGTTTGATCTCTTTTATGCTGGTGTTCTTGTTCCTAATTTGAAAAGTATTGGTCATCATTCCAAGAAAAAAAAAAAATGTTATTCTTAAGTTTTCTCCGATTGTCTTCTTAACTTGTCCTCGGTTATTTTAGGAAAAAAGATTTACTTTTCAATTTTAATTGATTCATTTATCATCTTGCGTTAATCATGCCACCATTACACATGGATACAATTACGGCAACCAGAGCCATTACTATGATTCAAGAAGGCCGTTCTCATCGTTACGTGGGTTTGCAGTTGGGATTTTCTTGAAGAGCTGTCCAAAATGTATGGAATCGCTTCCAAGAGACCGGCTGTGCTGCCAGGAGACTCGGTTCAGGTAGAGTTCGTGTAACAACGGCGCACGAGGATCAGTACGTCCAACTAAGTGCTCGTCGTGATCATACAGTTTACGGGCCGTAAGTTACAACACCGCCTACGGCTGACAACGGGTACCCTTGTCAGTGATCAAACTATACGTAATCGATTGCACGAAGACCAGCAAATGTCAAGCTGGTCTTCGTGCAATCGATTACGTATATGACCAGCAAATGTCAAGACGACGAGTTGTTCTAATTCCTTTGACCAGGGTTCAACGTCCAAACCGTTTAAGATTTTCCAGTCAGTATTTGAACTGGGGGATTAATCAGTGGGGCAAGGTGCTTTTTACAGACGAATGCAAAGTAAAATTTTTCAATGATGATCGTCGTGTTAGGGTGTGGAGACCACGCGGCGAGCGGTTTACGGAAGTCCTGCATCCACGAAGTTGACCGTTTTGGTAGTCCCAACGTAATGGTTTGGGGTGGGATTAGTTACACGGTAAAACCGAGCTCCATTTTACCATTTTAAATGCGGGTACCGTAACTGCAGAACGTTACATCGAGGATGTCATCAGGCATCAAGTGATCCCATTTGCACAGCGAGTGGGGCCTGGATTCATCCTGAAGCAAGACAATATCCGTGCACACACAGCTCGATCGACCCAAACTGTCCTAGAAGGGTCTCCTATTGAGGTATTACCATGGCCAGCTAACAGTCCGGATTTAATTCCAATCGAGCAATTGTGGGACCAATTGAAACAAAGAGTTAGAGTGAATGAGCAAGGGGTCTACAATCAACAGCAGCTGATTGACGCTTTAAAACGTGCCTGGGAGGAGATTCCAGATGAAAAAGTGAGGAATTTGATTCAGAGTATGCACACAAGGCTTCTGGAGTGTATTGCTAAGAGAAGAGGATATACTCGTTACTAAAAAGAAGAAACAAAAGTGACAAGAACAGTATTTTGTATTTTTTCGGTGATTTCTTTAGTTCATGTTTTTTATTCAATATGGCCAATTTCATTATGGACTTAAAAACAATTCCTGATCATTATTTTAGAGAATTGTTAGCCTATATTGAGGAATGCTTCGGTGAAACCCTACCCTCCGACACACGGGTACATGGAGGAAGTCGAGGTGGTTTTTAGTGGAAACACCACATACTCCGGCTCTTATTTCCCCCAAGAGTCGGAGATCCGAAGGATTTTCCACCTCGTAAAACAAAAAAAAATAAATAAAGGCCCACTTGCGTAACGTTTGATTTAAGTCACTCCTTAATTTAAATTTTTTGAACAGAATTAACAGCATAAAATAATTTAACTTAAAAGTATTTAGCGTCCTCTTGCACAACGTCAACAACGCTTAGATTTAGTTAAACATTTTATGAGGTCGGTAAAGTACTAGATAAAGTAGTTTTTACGTTTTGTTTCATGGCATGAAACCTTTTTGTTACCATTTTAACGATGTTATGCGTATGGTTTCGCATAAAACCTTAGACTATATATACTTTGAGCATAAAACAAAACGCATTTTCGTCGCCTAGCAACGAAATGACAATTGACAAATAATAACTAGAAACTTTCAAGCATTAACCGTAGAACTAGGGAATGCAAATCTCGCGAGATTTGGGCTCAAACGAGATTATGAAGCCAATCTCGCGAGATCTCGCCAATTTCGAGATCTCGCGAGATTGGCAATAGGTATGTATTTTTTTGTAAATAATCGTAATATTTGAATAATTAGGACAAAAATAATAACCATTTTAAGTATTATAGGAAACATTATTTAACACGAATTTTTTCAATAGACTTTTATGCTTCAAACCACTTCAAACTTTGTTTGACGTAGGTACCTATCTGTCTATACTTTTTTAATAAAGTTTTATGGAGTAAACTTTTAAGGACGGATCTGTTAAATAAGAAAGGAAAGAAACAACCAGTCTTCGCTTCTAATTTCAAACAAAAATCTTTTAGTAATAAAACATTTCTTTTATAACAAACAAAACAACGAGAGGTCAAAAAAATCTATGTTACTAAACTGAGGTATTATTATCAATCAGGTAAATAAAACTATATCTACTCAGTAGACCTTTTAGATATTACAGATTAATTAACAAAATATACCAATTAGACATACTTTTAGAAATTACAGATCTGATCCTAATTAACAAAATATACCAATCAAAGGATAGATTGGTTCAGTTCAAATCACAAGCCATTATTACGAATTATTTTCAAAGTAGCTACTTCAGAAGCACAAAATGTCCAAAGAATCGTCTGCTAAACGGCTTCCTTTTCTGTTGGTCAGATAACCAGCCGCTGAGAAGGCCCTTTCGGATTCAACGCTAATTGAAATTCTCGCAGTTCTCAGGCAGACATCCACGAACTGCTAAAGTTTGCCTTTTAACCCCCCGGACTCGTATAAATTCATTTCATTTTTTTATTAATGCCGATACCGACAGATTGCAACTCCGTCCGAGTCAGTTCGCGCTTCTAATAAGACGTTTTTATGCTCGAGTGCAATCTCGTAAATCTCGCGAGATCTCGCCCATTTTTCGACCGAGATTAATCTCGCTAAAAAAGGCCGAGATCTCGCGAGATCGAGATTGCATTCCCTACGTAGAACCCTACATGGGGTGCAGGTGCACCCCACACCGATTTGTTTTCTAAATATCTCAATTTCTTTAATATCCACGAATTTTCGAAATTCCGTCAATACCGTGACGAGGGACCGCGTTTTGTGGTCGCCTGTATAAGTGCAGTGTAGTAAAATCGTAAGATTATTTATTTATTACGATTGATGCATTTATATGTAATAAGTTATTAAATTTGATTATTTATTAAAACAAAAGTCTTATATGAATTAAATACAGATATTTTTAGATATTATGAAGGTAAAATTCAATGAAGTTTATTTATTTTGTTTCGGATGGCTGTCAGAGGTTTGAATTACGAAGAAATAAGCTCTATTCTAGACCACAAATCTGGCAAGGAAGAAAAAGAAGTTGAGACCAGTTGTAATTCCTGGGTTCTTTACAATTGTTCAAGATCAAATAATAAGCCAAATATAAAGTTTCAGCAGACAGTTTTGAAATTAGGTTTGGAACTGATACATGAACATTTGGAGGACCGTCACCGGATGCCAACTTAGTCCATTGCAGTGATCCTCAAAAAAGGACCAAATCCTACAAGCGCTGTTACTCAAACTACATTTAACTTTGTGTAATAAGGCTGATTTGTGATCTCAAGTTACCGATTCTGTTTAGTAAAACGTATTTTCATGAATTGTTTTTTTATTTTAAGGATTACAGTTATTTTAGTATGGGGTGTTCCAGCACCCCAGTGTAGGAATAACATGTGCGCCAAATAGTGTAGAATTCTAGGGTTAACAATAACACAAGTAGGAACATTGTTATCAGTTATATCATCATCATCATCATGTTAGCCTAGGGACGTCCACTGCTGGATATAGGCCTCCCCCTGCTGCGTCGTCCGGTCCAGTTATATAATTATTGATAATTTTCGTCGCAAATGACAAGATGCCAACATCAGTGTGACAGATCTTAAATGAAATTAGCCACTAAACAGCCGATTTTCGGTGATTAATCACCGAAAATCGGCTGTTTAGTGGCATATTTGTGGCATTTTGACAATTCTTAAATGATATTACTCGACAAATTTTTCGTTGTGCAAGACGCTAGTGGTGTTTAATATTTTTTTTCTCGTTAAATACATCTTAATTTAATTTAAGAATCGTTGTGCAAGTGGGCCTTAAACTACTAGTACGATTTAAATGAAATTTGGAAATGTACCTCGTCATACGATATTCTCTTAGTTAGGTATTAAACATTCAGACGTCTAGGTTATCCATAAGGGCTAAATTGCACCTTGAACCCGACATCCTAAGATTGCAGATAGTAATGGCCATTGGATCGTTAAAAACTAACAAAGCGCCAGGTCTGGATCAAATTACAGCCAAAGTGTTGAAGGCGCTGGGTGAAAAAGGTGTTGACACACTGCACAACATCTGCAACCACGTATAGTGGAAAGGCAAGTGGCCCAAGGCCCATAAAAAAGGTTCGACCAAAAAATGTTATAATTATCGCACTCTCGCTTTAATTTGTCACGCAAGCAAAGTCCTGTTAGACTGGAATCATAAACAACTGGGTCCGGTATTATCTTGACTGGCAGATCCCGCAAGAACAGGCCGGTTTTGTCAAGGGAAAAGGCACGCGTGTACTAATATTAAACGTCAGGCAAATTGTGGAAAAATGCTACAAGTTCGACACACCTGTCATAATGTGCTTCGTCGACTATAGTAAGGCATTTGACTGTGTCAACTGGGACTGTCTATTTTTATTTATTAAGGTTTGCTAACAATTGTAACAGTAATACAAGCAAATATTATAAACATCTTACGATCTACAGTAACAGTTACATCCAATTATAAGCAAACACCACTTACACTTACAATAACAAACATAATTAAGTATTACTAATAACAAGTTAAAAAAAGTACGGCTTACAGTTCAGTTTTTTTTTACATAGCATACCTTTTCTTGATACAAAAATTCGCTAAGCATACAGAAATACATTTATAAGAAAGTATTACATTTTATACTTTTGCGATATTTAGTAAGAGAATCAGCAAAAATATCAACATTGTGATTGCAGATGTTAAGTAGCTTGCACATGCGAGGGACAGGAGAGGTAGAGCCTGAAACAGTTTTTCTGGGTGGGGGATAAAGGAGACTGATGTATACCCTAGGATGTTTGTATGGCACTCTAAAATTTATTCTATGAAGGAGTTGTGTACAGTCAATTTTGTTGCGGACAAGTTTATAAAAGAAAACCAGGTCTAAATATTTTCTTCTCTTTTCAAGTGTTTCCATTCTGTATTTTTTAAGTTTATCCTGATAAGAAACCATTCTTGGGAAACGCAGGGGCGACAAATGCCACAGAAATCTTTTTTGAATTCTTTCTAGCCTTAAAATATGAACGGCATAATGCGGTCGCCAAACTACACTACAGTATTCTAAATGACTTCTCACAAAACTATCGTATAACAAAAATGTTGTATGAGGCTTGCGAAAATCCTTTCCATTTCTTACAATAAAGCCCAGAGATCTAGATGCTTTCCTAATGATCATTTCCAAATGAGGTACAAAGATTAACTTTTTGTCTAACAAAACGCCTAAATCTCTAACACAATCACATTCATTTAATTCTACGCCGTTGATCAAGTATTTTGATGTTATTTGGTCAATCTCACGAGTAAACTTCATAAACTGACATTTCTTTGGATTCAATTGCATACCATTGTTATGACACCATATAGACAACGAATCCAGATGAAATCTGAAATCTGAAGAAGTAGGGCCTCATTAAGTGACTCTACAGGCTTTAAGAATTTAAGGTCATATGCGAATAACAGGGCAGGGGTGAAAGCAGTCCGGCAGGTCATTGATAAACATATTAAATAATAATGGCCCTAAGTGTGATCCTTAAGGCACTCCTGAAGTTATGGAGCGTGTGGATGATATGATTTGAAGCCATTCAATACAACCTTGGAGTCACGATAGCTTAAGTATGATTTTATCCACTTGTAGATTGGTCCACCAAATCCGTACATACATAATTTTTCTATGGAGGGTCTTATCAGAACTGGGTGTACCTCATCACTTGATTGCACTTCTGCAATCTTTATATCACAAGAACCAAAGTTGCGATAGCTGGGAGGGAGGCATCACCGTTGGTGGACGCAAAATCTGTAATTTGCGTTATGCAGACGACACCGCCTTGCTAGCGTCAGATGACACCGAGATGATCACCTTACTGGATAGGATGGAGCGCATCAGCAGTGAACTAGGTCTCTCTAAAAACAGGTCCAAAACGAAGATCATGGTCGTAGATCGCACAGGCAAGCTTGAGCCCACTGGGTCACTCAATTTAGAGACGGTTAACAGCTTTGTATACCTGGTTTCAAGCATTAGTAATAATGGTTCTTGTGAATCTGAGGTGCGAAGAAGGATCGGGATGGCAAAAGGAGCCATGGCATTGCTGTCAAAGATATGTCAAGAATATCTCTCTGAAAACCAAGATCAATTTTGTATGCACTCTGGTCTTCGAGATGATGCTTTCGAGATGTGGTGCTGGAGAAAGATGCTGGACATCCCCTGGACAGCACACCGCACCAACGTATCGATCATACAGGAGCTCAAGATCCGGACGAGGCTTTCCACCATCTGCCTGCGCAGAGTTCTAAAGTACTTCAGGCACATTGCGAGGAAAGACAGTGATAACTTGGAAAAGTTAATAATCACTGGCAAAGTGGAAGTAAAAAGACCGAGAGGCAGAAGCCCGATACGTTGGATCGACCAGATCCGCACGACTCTTAACACCACGGTATCGTGTACCGTGGTGTTAAGAGTCGTGCGGCTCGCTCTTCACTCAGCAGCAGATAGGAATAGATGGCAGGAAGTGGTCCGCAATAGACTGTTTCCACGAGGTGGTCAAGACCCTCAGCATTGAGGAAACCGACGCGAGAACGTTATCCAATCTCGAGTAAATAGGTAGGCAGGTATCTTCTGCGTTAGTGTGCAACAACCTCGACAACATATTTGATTAACATCAGGCAGTACGTAGTACATCGATATGGTTAGAACAAAAATGCCAACTCAATTATGACTTTAATAAGCTTTTTTTATCCTGTATAACGCTCGTATTTAATCAGGGTACACGGCATTGAAACCAAAAAAGTCGAGCAAAAAAGGTCAGTCGTTAGTTTTACTTTTACCGAAGCCATTCAGGCCATTTTCAAGTCTCTGTAACTTCGTTCTGGATAAAGCTAGACATCTGAACATTTCATTATCAAAAGAAAATCTTTATAATAATAGTAGATTGTATGACAAGGGAGCAAAATAGTATTTTTACGGCGAGGGCGCTACTTTGAACCACGAGCGAAGCGAAGGATTCTAACGTGGAATCCCGAGCGCAGCGAGGGCTTCAAAATGCATTGCCCGAGGGAAAAATAATTTGCTCTCGAGTCATATACTCTACTTTCCATCCCCTTTCTATGAGAAAATAAATAAGAGACGGTGTTTTGTAATTATTAATGAATATATATCAATCCGTGTGGTGACGGATTAAGAATACGAAATGTCACCACCCCATATCATCCCATGGGTGTCGTAAGAGCCGACAGAGGGAGCACATTATGCAGAGAATAACACTGCAAGAGAAGGAAAACTTGATACAAACCCTATACCAACCCGTTTGGCCAGCGTGGTATAGTAGGCCAATTCATCCTTTCAAAGGAGAGGCCTGGTCCAGCAGTGGACTATTAAAGGCTGATGTGATGAATGAATATATTTAATAAAATTAGACGTCTGAATTAAGTTAAAACAATAACAAATTTATATTTTCCTCTTTCACAACTCGACGTAGAACTCATTATTTTTGCAAAATTCAATAAGAATTGTACCTACTGTTTACGAAAACAGAGTCGTATTTCGAGCGCTGTTTTTTTATTAGCGCGGGTCACGCCCGTGCAGCCAACACGTATCAGCCAGTTATTTAAACAATTTACGTTCGATGTCTATGAATGATATACGTTCCAAATTCAAATCACTTTTCCGCCCGCTAAAAAGTGCTTAACAGAAAAGAGCTATCACATTTATATTGCTCCAACTAAAAGAGAAACAATGCGACACTTTTCGAATAATAGAAGGGATGAAAAATATATTACAGAGTTTCATCCAAATCGAACTAGTACTTTGAAATTATTGATTGTCACACTCACTCAACGGTCTTCATAAAATTCTCAGGTATTTCTAGCAGACATAGGTACAAGCTTGTAATTTTGATGATCATTATCATTAAGCCTAAAAAAATTAAATAAATCCTTAAACCTTTAGGAAAAATTCAAACAAATGTCCCTTTTTAATTTTGGTCTAGTTTTCATATTTTAGAATCTACACAAATAAGTTTGTGAACCTTTGTAGTACGCGGATTAGGTATTAATTACTCCACCAAGATAACTTGGCGGTTTAGAATTCGGAATTCAGTTTATGTCCCTACTTGATTCAAATATTTTTGGCTATCTAGGAGTACGCGTAGGGTAGGGATCGGGCAGGCACCGGGAAGGGACCGGCGAGGAGCACGGGTGGAGGTGCATAAGTCGGGGCCCGGGGGGGGGGGGTTCACGGGTGGAGGGCATAGGTTGGGGTTCACAGGTGAGGACACGGGTGGGGGTTCACGGGTGAGGACAAGGGTGGGGGTTCACTGGTGAGGACACGGGGGGGTTTCACGGGTGGAGTACATAAGTGGGGATGCAGGTGCAAACTCATTGGTTCACGGGTGTAGGCACAGGTAGGGGTTCACGGATGAGGGCAAGGGTAGGGGTTCACGGATGAGGCTAAGGTTGGGCGTACACGGGTGAGGTCATGGGTGGTGGTTCACTGGTGAGGGCACCGTTGGGGGTTTACTGGTAAGGGCATGGGTGGGGGTTCACGGGTGTGGGCACTGTTGGGGGCACGGATGGGGTACGGATGGAGGTTCACGGATGGGGGTCACGTTGGAGTGCAGGGTAGAATAACACCCCATGATGAGAAATGTTTCATAAAGACCATCACTAGCAAAAAGAAGTGAGATTTCAACAAAAACATTACATGTAAAAAGAACAACAACTTGAGCAACAGTTCTTCAGTATATAGTTGTGAGATCAAATATGGAAACTAATGGTAGGTACCGTAGGTACCATTCGAAACGGTCATGACGGCTGGAACACGAGAGTGTACGGTATCGATAAATATATCAGTTTAGGAGGAAGCAGAATTCTCAACACAATATATGGACTATATACAGAAAAAATATTCGGTATCAATATAACCTCTAATGTAGTAGGAAGTAATTTAATTAATGGAATGCTTATATTAAATACAGGAAAATATACGGATCCTATATAAACTTAAATTTAGATGGATGTAGGATAATCTGTAATACACATAGAACATATTCAGAAATATACAGTGCGTCACATTATTTCCATCATGAACGGACGCCAGAAACCAGCGAGAATTATTTGAAATTGAATATCTTCATTTCGTGTTTAATCAAAATTTCTTGTTGATAATTGAATTCACATGACTAAAGTGTACCTATATTCGCACAAATAACAATCGAAATCTCATTGACAGTGGTGGACGCCACAAGGTTCGACTTTGAAATGACGCAAGAAGTCTTCCGCGATTTAAATATATATATATATATATATATATATATATATATATATATATATATATATATAATATATATATATATATATATATACTACTCAAAACAAAATAAGGGCCACTAAGATTTTTTGCTGTACCATGAAAACAATAAAGACAATTGTTTAACTTATGTAACTACAAAATAATGTTATTGGTTGTAATATAGGCTAAGAATTGTTTAAAATAATGATCAGGAATTGTTTTTTAGTCCATAATGAAATCGGTCATATTGAAGGAAAAACATGAACAAAAGAAATCACCGAAAAAATACAAAATACTGTTCTTGTCACTTTTGTTTCTTCTTTTTAGTAACGAGTATGTCCTCCTCTCTTAGCAATACTCTCCAGAAGCATTGTGTGCATACTCTGGATCAAATTCCTCACTTTTTCATCTGGAATCTCTTCCCAGGCACGTTTTAAAGCGTCAATCAGCTGCTGTTGATTGTAGACCCCTTGCTCATTCACTCTAACCCTTCGTTTCAATTGGTCCCACAATTGCTCGATTGGAATTAAATCCGGACTGTTAGCTGGCCATGGTAATACCTCAATATGAGACCCTTCTAGGACAGTTTGGGTCGATCAAGCTGTGTGTGCACGGGTATTGTCTTGCTTCAGGATGAATCCAGGCCCCACTCGCTTTGCAAATGGGATCACTTGAGGCCTGATGACATCCTCGATGTAACGTTCTGTAGTTACGGTACCCGCATTTAAAATGGTAAAATGGAGCTCGGTTTTACCGTGTAAACTAATCCCACCCCAAACCATTACGTTTGGACCACCAAAACGGTCAACTTCGTGGATGCAGGATTCCGTAAACCACTCGCCGCGTGGTCTCCACACTCTAACACGCCGATCATCATTGAAAAATTTTACTTTGCATTCGTCTGTAAAAAACACCTTGCCCCATTGATTAATCCCCCAGTTCAAATACTGACGGGAGAATCTTAAACGGTTTGCACGTTGAACCCTGGTCAGAGGATTTAGAACAACTCGTCGTCTTGACATTTGCTGGTCTTCGTGCAATCGATTACGTATAGTTTGATCACTGACACGGGTACCCGTTGTCAGCCGTAGGCGGTGTTGTAACTTACGGCCCGTAACTGTACGATCACGACTAGCATTTGTTGGATGTACCGATCCTCGTGCGCCGTTGTTATACGAACTCTACCTGAAGCGGGTCGCGTATTTACAAAGCCTATACTATTTGAGTCACGAGTCAGACTCTAATAGAATAGCTTTTGTTTATGCATATTACACGACAATACCTAATCTATCTCAGTAAAAAAATTGACTCAAATGGATTAGATTTTTGCCTTGATATTTTCAAAGAAAATACACGTACAAAACCTAGTACAGTATGATTCATACTCACTCAAATAGATAAGCCTTTGTCAAGATATTTTCAAACATGGTTTTGGTTTTTTAGGTGCGACTGTATGTAATTCAAGTAACTAAATAGGTTATTTTAGGTTCTCTTTTGACCCTTAACCCAAAAATAGTTTATTAAAAACTATTTAATTGGACATAAAGTCTACTTACTGATATAATATAATATAAACTAAGTTGACGGAGCCCTGCTTCGCAGGGCTCCTATTTTTGGGTTAAGGGTCTAAAGAGAACCTAACATAACCTATTTAGTTACTTGAATTACCTACATACAGTCGCACCTAACCAACCAAAACTAGACACTAGGCACACTGTGTTCCCAAACCTAGACCCAAATTGAATAGCATTTGTTGCTGCAATATCAGAATGAAATTATCCTACAAAGTCTACGCGATTTCGGTTAATTTCTGTACTAGAATAGACTAGGGTTTCGTCAAGTTTTTGTCAAACAAAAGCTAAATAAGTTCAGTTTCTACTTCCACTCTAATGGTATAGGCTTTGTAAATACGCAACCGGGTCTCCTGGCAGCACTGCCGGTCTCTAGGAAGCGATTCCATACATTTTGGACAGCTCTTCAAGAAAATCCCAACTGCAAACCCACGTAACGATGAGAACGGCCTTCTTGAATCATAGTAATGGCTCTGGTTGCCGTAATTGTATCCATGTGCCTTCGTAATGTGTGGTGTGAGTGGCATGATTAACGCGAGATGATAAATGAATCAATTAAAATTGAAAAGTAAAACTTTTTTCCTAAAATAACCGAGACAAGTTAGGAAGACAATCGAAGAAAAACTTAAGAATAACATTTAATTTTTTTCTTGGAATGATGACCAATACTTTTCAAATTATGTATGGTAGTGAAAGTTGGGTATGGCAGAAGAGATTTGAAAGTAAAATAAATGCTGTAGAAATGAGAGCACTGAGAAGTATGTGTGGTGTGTCTTTGACCGACTGAGTAAAGAATTGTGTGATACGAGAGTGGTGTGGGGTAAAAGAAGATGTAGTGACAAGCATTGAGAAAGGCATGTTAAGATGGTTTGGGCACATGGAGAGGATGGATGACGATAGACTGACAAAGAAGATATATAAGGCAAGTGTGAATAGAACAGGACAAAGGGGAAGACCTAGGCGGACGTTCTCTGACCAGATTGGAGACATCCTGAAAAAAGGACAAGTCAGAAGTACCCTTAACAGAAGAGCATGCATGAGAAACTTGATGGGAGTGAGTGAAGCAAGTGAGGTATGTCAAGATCGTATCAAATGGCGTTCCGTAGTCTCTGCCTACCCCTCCGGGAAACAGGCGTGAGTCTATGTATGTATGTACTTTTCAAATTAGGAACACGAACACCAGCATAAAAGAGATCAAAGACAGTCGATTTCAGTTTACTAAAGTGTACTTAAATGTAAATAAACTAGTGGTCCTTATTTTGTTTTGAGTAGTATATATCAACTCGAGTGAACTATTCGAATTTTGTACACGATTAAAATCGGTTGTGTGCCATCTTTGGTGAAAAATAATTAGTCACCGACAACTGACCCACTCACTCCACGATCATCATAACAGGTTAGACGAGTAAAAAAATATATAAAGACAACCAGTGGATATCGGGCGAGGGAAGCAACCAGAAAATAATAAGGAACGTATAGGCCGCGCCACACAAGTTGGTGAATGTGAAGTTAGCTACAAGCTGCGCAATATCCAATCCTGACTGAACCTCACATAAAGCTCCGCGTTGATTGGATATTGCGCAGCTGGTAGCTTATTTAACATCCGCTAACTTGTGTGACACGACCTATAACCAAGGTGGCATCAAGGGAAGTAAACAAGGGCCATCAAGGGGCCCAACTAAGGAAGCATCAAGAAGAAAGGAATTGTATCGGTAATACCATCAAGCTTTATTTTTGCCGAGTTATTAAGTACAATATTAAGACCATAATCATAAAATTACAATTTTTATCGCGATTCAATCAAGTCAATCAACAACTCTAGACATTTTTTTGTTGTAAATTTGACCCAAACAAACAAATAAACTGGTCAAGCTAACTAAAACCGTAAAATATGCGTAAAAAATTTGAGGTAAAAAGTAGGTTTTCTTACAAATTCACCCTTTCACTTAAAGAAGGAATGTTGTTACATCGTTTGATAGTTATGTTTATTATTGTCAATTATATGTCGGTAAAGCTTTTGTTGATAGCTTTACCTAATTCAGCAAAAAATTGTTTTATTGAAGGAAGTACGAGTTACGTAGACAAAACATACTCAACATTTCTTGGTATATTTTCAAGAAATATAATATTTATTTTTTGCCGTGTGATCTTCTCGTGGGTGTCGTAAGAGGCGACTAAGGGATAACACGATGCAAATACAATCTTTGCGTAGAGACGGAAAACTCAACATCAAACCCTATACGACTGCCTCGTTGGTCTCGCGGCATAAATGTGCGCGTGGGATCGGGAGGTCCCGGGTTCGATTCCTGGGTCGGGCAGTGTTATTGGGTTTTTCTGTCACGAAATTCTCAGTAGCAGCACGGAGTCTGGCAATGTGCCCGGTACGGCAATAGGCTCGCCCCTTATTACGTGGGACTAAAGTATGGCGAAAAGTGGGTGTAAAAATACACCTCTGCCTACCCCTTCGCGGATAAAAGGCGTAACGATATGTATGTATGTATGTATAATATTTACTCTCAGCTTACAATTTGATTACAAGTTATTTACTTAATAAGTTATTTACTTAAAAATACTCATTTACCTATTACCTATTAATCATTTTAATTGAACTTTATGATACTAGTTACTTGCAAATGAAAGTAACCTGGCACTTCTTTTCATGTTGCTGGTTATTTTACTTCCACTTCACACCACAAGTGTTTTTGCATCCGCCCCGACTGGCTAGTCAAAACGGTGTAAACAAAATTACGCTGCGGGCCTCTACCAGGTTGCAACCCGCGTGCTAACTCCGCCCCCTCACACTAGCCATCTCCGTATTTGCGCCATTTTGTTGGACGCAATTTAATCGGTAATTAGAATCGATAAAAACTTTTTATTATACTGAATAAGAATTACGGAAGCAATATTATCGGCATGATGTATGTAACCTAAATAATGAATATACGCCATTAATATACATCTCTCAGTAGCGGCCTCTAAAATTCGCGCGGCGCACTGCGGAACTAAAAAATACGCCGAAATTCACTCTCGTGATAAAACTACGTCCATGCTTATATTTCACCCATGCATTGTACTGATCTTTTGATGGCTCCTGGCTGAATTTGAGAGATGGTCAATCTTGCGTCCGTATACAGGACGCAACAAGTCAGTCGGACGCAACATCATTGGTAAAAACCGCCATGTAGGACGCAATATCAACATGGGGATGTAAATATATATATTTTTTACGTATATATGTAGGTTTATATTTTATAGTATGTATTGTATGTTATTAGTATGTAGTTATTGATTTGTATATATAAATAATGCTATGTTAGTCCCTAAAACTTCAGCTTGCACTTACTTCATATATCTCTGCATCACCCCAAGGTAGACTGTTAGAGAATGCCTCAGGCATTAAGTCCGCCGATACATGTATATTATGTGTATGAAGTCCAATAAATAAATAAATAATATGCAAATGTTATCTTAAAATGTATGTACTAATTATTGGCACATTATGTTGGTTTCACGTAGCACGATTTTTTCCCTTAAAAACGAAATCATGTTCAAAAGCAAAAATAATTGTTCATTGTTGAATAATCCGATTACTGTGACGATCCTGTGTCAACGTCTGGCTCCGCACAAGATGCTTCCATCTAATTCAATAGACAATAACAATGTTAAACATTTTCCTATTGAGGTCATTAAAATTCAGTTTCATTAAACATTTTCCGTACATTTCGGACCTCAAATCTTTCAAAACTTGCTTTACTTTTAAAACAAATGTTGTAATTTCTTCAAAGTCTTCATTTCACAAAGGTTTTTATTTTAAGCAGAGTGTTATTTAAATATTTACTTGTAGTCCAGTCAGTTAAGGCAAAAAACGGGGTCAATCTCGGAATTTGAGATAATAGGCTGCAAACTTGTATACAGCTTCATTTTGGCGTTGTGAAAGTTGTCTCAAAAGTCTCATATTATCTCGTGTCTGCGTCGTAAGTTATTCGAGGTCAAAGGTCACGAAAATCGGTTTTTTGCAATTATCTCCCTTTCTATGGTTCCAATCACTTCAACACTTATTATGAAACTTGAAGATGAAAAAATTTGCCACAACTTTTGTCTCAACTCTTTTTCTGTACGTCCAACCCTTTTCGAGATAGAGAGCGGAGAGCACCCAGCGCTCAGGCATATATACTGTTATACAAGGTCAACCGTGAATCTCGGTGAATAATACCTTGTTTAAAGAAATAAGTCAAGTAAATATAATTTAAGTAATTTTTTATTTAGTAGCTGTACTTTTGTAACAATTAAAATTAAAATTAAATGTACATTTAAATTTTTCAATAACTTGAAGTTCAAAAATATCAATTTTCTTCTTCTTCTTCTTCATCATCATCTCCTGGGAAATTGAAAATTTCAATTTCATCTTCATCATCTTCATTTACCTGCATGATTGTCTCCAAACCTAAAATTTCTGGATCAAATGCAGTTTCTTCCTCAGGATCGTCTTGCAATACAACAGCATTGAGACAAGCTTACCCATTGCATTGTCCGCAAGCTAAAGTGCACGGCAAGCCCGATTTTCTGCATCCGCAGCGTGACCTTGTATAACAGTATATATGCCTGAGCGCTGGGTGCTCTCCGCTCTCTATCTCAAAAAGGGTTGAGCGTACAGAAAAAAAGTTGAGACAAAAGTTGTGGCAATTTTTTTTATCTTCAATTTTTATAATAGGTGTTAAAGTGATTGGAACCATAGAAACGGAGTTAATTGCAAAAAACTGATTTTCGTGACCTTTGACCTCGAATAACTTACGACGCAGACACGAGATAATATGAGACTTTTGAGACAACTTTTAGAACGCCTAAATGAAGCTGTATACGAGTTTCTAGCTTATTATCTCAAATTCTGAGGTGAATCCCTAAAGTGACTGGACTAATGTTCATGATGAGTGGATGTACCCGTACGTTTTAAAATAATTTCTAGTCTTATTGCCATATTAAGATCTCTTATATGTCATTCTCTTCAGTTACGTGACGCATTTATCCTGTGAATTCTCGTACGCTTTTTGTGACGTAAGTATGACACTGACATGATATCGAAACTATATTTATTTAGGAGAATTGGACCCCTGGTTAATGAATACAGATTTACATAATAGAAGCCCATTTCTTAAGGATTTCGTGGGCCGATTCCAACTGGCGTATTGACGGTTGTCAGTGTAGTAAGTAGTTGGCGCCGTTGGCGGCGCTGGCGTCGTTCTCCGTCTTTCTTGCTCTCGTAGTTAAGTGACACAGGAGAAACTTTCGTCTCTCTTGCACTAGTAGAGTCAGCTGTCACAGCGCGACTGCCACGCCGCCAAGCGGCAATATGGGTCACACTGGTCACAGAAAGTTTGTCTACAGAGCGCCCATAAGAAATGTGCCTCTATATCTATATCTATGCTCTATGCCCTGGTTTTGAATCGTACCAGATCTACACGTTTCACAGATCCATTCAAACATTTTCCATAGCACCTGTCCACAATGGTCTAAATTTCTATGGAAAATTATACGCCAGGCTTTCGAATAAGTTAATTAAAATTGTAATAAGAAATGACGCTTGAGAATTTTTCACCGGATCAGCCTAAATTTTTTGTTATTAGATTTTTTCCACAGCTTTCGTTCTCTTGGTTACGTATTGGTATTTTACGAAACTAATAAAATTTACCAGATTACGAACAAATAAGTTAGTTAAAGTTATTGGCAAGTTTATCGTATTGCCAATAACGGTTCCGATAGCAAAATGTAGTCTGAAATAAATGTTGCAGATCATACATAAATACTAGAACCGGAATAATTATGTTGAGTATAATCATAGTCGTCATATATACTGACATAAATCCTCAAAACATATTACAATGTAAGCTCTGGCATTTTACTTGAAAAATGATATTTTAAAGGTTCTAAAATGTACATTAGTGATCTCAACGAAGCAACATGTGTGTGCCCCATAATGCTTTGAACTCAAAGAAACTGACGGTTAAAATCATAAGCATGATATAAAACTGTGAAAATCCACGTAGGTACACAGGCAGCGCAGACTTTAGGTAAAGCAAATACAAAGAAACTCACTTCTATATGTTGTAATTTATTTTTGTATTTGAGAATAAAATGTGTTTCATCTAGTTGTTATTTTGTTGAAGTAAGTGGTAACCTAGTTACATCGAATAAGAAGAATTTTGAATACTTTATCATATTGAACACACCCCCTTAATCGAAATTCTCTAGAATAAATAAAACATAAAAATGAACTCAAAATATATCAATTAAAAGAAAAAACAGTATGAAAATATATACTAAGTACCAAAGTAACCGTGTAAAATATATTTACACTAAACCTAAGCCTAGTACATATCTACCATGTGCCACACGCTGCAATCGTTTAGTTAAGATGTCAGCGGGCATATCACTTGATTTGATATATTTTAAGTTTAGCAAATTATCACCAATCTTTTCTCTAATAAAGTGATATTTGGTATCTAAATGTTTTGTCCTATGGTGGTGTACCGGATTTAAAGCCAAACTCTGTGCACTCTGACTATCAGTACAAACAGTTATGGTATTAGGTAATAACTTTTTCATTGGTAGTTCACGAATGATATCGAAACTTGACTGGTCCCAGCTTCCTGACGTTACTTTCGATGGCACTGTAATCCCCATACAGAATACAGTAAAGAACCTGGGTATAACTATGGACTCTTCTTTTACTTGGCGGTCGCAAATACAGGAAGTGAGTCGAAAGGTGTTTGCTTCATCGGGATCATTAAGAAGATTAAGAAACTTTCTTCCTACTGCCAACAAAATTGCACTTGCTAACTCTCTTCTTCTACCCATTATTGATTATGCAGATGTCAGCTATCTAGATCTCACCGAAAACCAGCTAGACAAACTTGAGCGTCTTCAAAATCTTTGTATACGATTCATATTTTGATTACGCAAATATGATCATGTTTCACAATTGCGAGCACAGCTTAAGTGGTTACCCATACGACATCGCCGGAATTCTCATATTCTCTCTTTGCTGTACAATATACTGTTTAACCCTTCAACTCCCTCCTATCTTAAAGGAAGATTTGAATTCCTTCATGATACGCATAGTCGTTATTTGAGGTCATCAGAAAATTTTAAACTAAAAATGCCGGTACATTCCACGTCATTCCTTGATAAATCCTTTTCCGTCACTGCTGTTCGCCTATGGAATGCGTTACCGTTAAATATTAGACAGGCTCAGACGGTATCCAGATTCAAAACTTTAGTCAAGGAACACTATCTAGCATTATAACATTTCCTGTTTTGATATATTTGTGTATTAAATATGTGTATGTTTGTATAAGTATTTATATATAATTATATATTTATATACATACTTATTTATGTAAGTATATTATTGTATATCATAATATTATATCAATTTATATATTTTAAATCTATGTATACATATTATTACTTACTGGTACACTTACTACAACTACCATTTATTTCCTACCAATAATATCTCCATCCAAAGGTTGCCTGGTAGAAATCGCTGTTAGCGATAAGGCCGCCCTTTGTACTGTATATAATATGTAATTCCTTAACATGTTTTTATATAAGTGTACAATAAAGAATAAAATAATAATAATAAGTTTTGCCTTACCATAGGATCTGAAATTAATTCAGTGATAAATCTCCTTAAATAAATCGCTTCCTTCGTAGCTTCAGTTATTGCCATATACTCGGCTTCCGCTGAGGACAAAGCTACGGTTTGCTGCTTCCTTGAGGCCCATGAAACCGGGCTGCCTGCTAATTTAAAACAGTAACCCGTATAAGAACGGCGATCTATAACACAGTTTGCCCAATCGGTATCGCAAAATACTACAAGTGGCATATCTGATTTTCTATAACAAATCGAATAATTTTAAGTACCTTTTAGATATTGTAAGACTCTCCTCGCGGCTAACCAATGAGTCTTGTTGTACCAAGTATTGAACTGACTCAGGTAACTAGTCGCGCATGCGATGTCTGGACGAGTCTTAACACTCAGGAACATGAGGCAACCAATTAGTTCTTGATAGGGATATACTTCTAGATTATGATCACTATCACTGCTGGTACTGAACTCTAGTTTTCCAGATATTGGAGTTGTACAAGTTTTACAATTCTCCATCCCAAACTTTTGTAAAAGATTATTTATATATGTCTCTAGACTTTTGTAAGATTCTAGGACAAGATGGTTTTCTAAAAAGATACGTATTAGGGTCTTCTGTATAGCCTACAAATACAGCTTCATCAACCTTAAGATCCAATTTCTTACGGTGACAAGAAGGTATATGTATAAGAGCTCTACACCCAAAAACTCTGAGAATACCTAGGTCTGGTTTACAACCATTCCACAACTCGTAGGGAGTTTTATTATTTAAGGCACGGTGTGGGCATCTATTCTTTAGGTATATAGCCATTTGAACAGCATCTTCCCAAAAAACTTTTGAAAGTTCGCTTTCAGCTATAAGAGAGCGTGCCTTTTCTACAATTGAGCGATTAGTATGCTCGGCAACACCATTCTGCTGAGGACTATATGGTACCGTAGTTTGATACTTTATACCACAAGATCTAAGATAACTTGAGAATTCACTATTGACGAATTCCTTTCCATTATCCGTCCTTATTGTTTTAATTTGAGCCCCAGTTTGTCTTTCAACCATAGACTGGAAGTGACAAAATCTATCCTTTACCTCTGTCTTTGAAGAAATAAAATATCCAAATGTAGTTCTCGAAAAATCGTCTATAAAAACTAAAAAGTATTTATTACCCTGAAAAGAGCTAACTGACATTGGTCCACAAAGGTCAGAGTGGATCAGTTCTAATATTTAAGTTGCTCTTTTATAAGTAATCGGCTTAAACGGTTTTCGAGCTTGTTTCGCTTGAACACAAGCAACACATGGATTTTTATCCACATCTTTATAATCAATAACCTTATGACTATTATTCAACAGATTCATACCAACGCAACATAAATGACCTAAACGCTTGTGCCATACCTGATACTTAGAAAATAAATCAGAATGCACGTCAGAGGCTCTAAAGGACTTGGACAAAATGTGCCCCACGTTGACCAGAAACAAGCGGTTGTAGATAAGTTATATAAAACATACAAGGAATTTTAAAGCACTTTTTACATTCCATTGCAGTCGCTGAAAAGAAAATAATTTAAAAGAATTTGAAGTGATTTCCTTTTATTAGACTTTTTTTTAATCTACCGATAATGTTGCCACGTAACAATGATAAAAGATCAGTGTAGGGAAAAATATAGCAACAGAACTGTAAGAGTTAAAATACGCGTAATCTTAAGAATGATTAAATCATTATAATTATATCATCATCATCATCAGCTATTAACAGTCCACTAATAAACTAGGCCTCTCCTTTGAAATTAGGAATTGGCCTAGTGATATAGTAATACCACGCTGGCCAAACGGGGTGGTATAGGGTTTGTATCAATTCTTTCTTCTCTTACAGTGCTGTTCTCTGCATAATATGCTCCCTCCGTCGGCTCTTACGACACCCATGGGATGATATGGGATGCTGACATTCCGTATTCTTAATCCGTCACCACACGGACGATAATATGACGATAATTATATTATTTTCTATAAAAACAAACCTCTTAATAATAAATTAAAATACGTCCAAAACATAGTTCAAAATCCACTTACTAACAGGGTTATTTTAATCCAGCTCTGGTATCACCAAGCTAATGTCAAAATAGTTGACATGTTGACTTATCGTCTTATCTATAGAGTAAAGTAATACTACGGAGGTCTTATCTTTCTACGTACGCGCCTTTTTGGTTATAGTTTACTTCTAGACGAGAGTATTACACTTATATTTTAAATGATGAGAGTCCCTCAAGCGAAGATCAAAAATAAATAATATAAACTAAGGACAATAAAATGCATGAAAACTAAAATAGATTAAATAACTAATTAAATTATATCAACACATTGTGAAATATTGTCCAAAAATATGTCATTAATAATTTATTTCCAACCTTAATAACTTTTGACCACTGCTGCTTTGCTAAATGCGCCTTTCTTATTGCATAACTAGAAGACTTGTTCTTTAAAATTATATGTTTCATCTCTGTACTTGCTGGGGCACAGGCCCATATGATTTTTGTTCATCTCCTTTGGATATATTTACGTCACAATCAAGTGTGTACAATCCACCACTGGGCGAGCCATGTAGAACCGCATCACCTGTAAAGGAGAAGGTTTTTGAATTAAATAAATTACAACCCGACTTATCAAACATTACAGTAAAACCTTTTTTAACTGCTGTCTTCACAGATAAAAGATTTGTTTGCAAGTAAGGTACATACATAACATCATTAATTGTATTGATGTTGCTTTTGGTATTTATAGATATTTTACCGATGCCTTCAGCGTCAATCTTAGTCCCGTTTGCAACTGTTACCTAATTATCACCTATCCTTTCCACTTTGTCCATCCTAAGGTTGCCTGTAAGAAATCGCATTTTGCGATAAGGCCGCCCTTGTGCATTTACTATTTTTATTTTTGTAAATTTAAGATATCTGTACATAATTTGTAACAATTGTATTTGCGCAATAAAGTTGTTATCTATCTATCTATCAATAGGTTTTATGTCTACAAACCAATCTCGTTTTGAAGTCATGTGTTTGGTCGCACCTGAATCAATGTACCATTTACCTATGTCATAATTATTTGTTGCTCCTAAAGCAGACACAGATGTCGAATCCTTATTAGAGGGATTCTTCCTTTTCATGACCTTATTTTTCTTCAAAGGACAGTTTGGTCTCTTGTGACCGGGTTCTCTACAACCATAGCACACAATTGTCTTTGCCTTTGACTCCACAGAAGTGACATCAACTTTTGACTTCATAGCTGTTGCCAGTTTTATCGAGCTTTCATTGGACATTTCGTTCAGTAATTTGGACTTTACCAGTTCGGTTGTAACGTTTACATTACTATTTTCAAGAGACATAATTAATGGGTCATATCGCGACGTTAGACCTCCCAATAGAATAGCAGCAATGGACGTATGATCTACTACTTTGTCCATATCCGCCAAATCTTGGGCAGTGGAAATAACAGCATTGATATACGACTCAATATTATTATCAAAATCTTCAAGTCTCAATCTGTATAATTTCCGTTCTAAATATAAACGCCTACACATACCTTTGTCCTCATAAGCATTTTGTAGAGCTTTCCATGCTTCTGCTGTAGTAGTTACATTTCGGACATGCGTAATTGCAGATGATTCCAGGGTAAGACAAATTTTTGTTAGTGCCTTCTGATCGCTCCTCATCTTTGTGACATTGGAAACGTTCATCCCTGTTGGGTAGCCACTGATAGCTCCCCACAACTCCTCATGCATAAGATAATAACGCATTTTAAACTTCCACGTACTATACGCTTCTCTATTATGTAGGGTGAACGTTGGAATAGAGGAACTACGCATACCTCGCTCATTTGTGTCTCCATTTGGGTTCGTCATCTCAGAAGTGTATGCGAAGAACTATTATGTTTCGTATCCAAAAAAAAATTACACAAATATCACTTTAACGAATTATTATGAAAACACACATTACTTTTCTTTTATATAAACAAATACAAGAATGTTGTGCTGATAACGATTTGTTGTAATTTATTTTTGTATTTGAGAATAAAATATGTGTTTCATCTAGTTGTTATTTTATTGAAGTAAGTGGTAACCTAGTTACATTGAATAAGAAGAAATTTGAATACTTTTTAAAAACACTATAAAGCCAGTATTATTACAACACTATATTTATAGCATTCATTAAGATTAAAACTATCAAATTTCGAGCCACCAACAGCCAACTGATACAGAAAGTTGAAGACAAAATATAAAAGTATTTTGTTGAACTGAAATGACGACACCAATTATAAATCAAAGACAAAACCCGGATTTATCTCACAGATTCTCAGTCATAAATCACCTTGATGCTATCTGACAGCCTTGAAATGGGGCCATTATAGTTGTGCCCAGACGTCTTGGGCTTACTTAGAATAATTAATGCGGAACCTACCTCACACCACACCTTGCCCTTACAATTAATTGGGGGATGTTTAACCCCACCCAGGGATGACTTAAACCCTTTGGGGGATATCCAGGAATATGCTTAGTCCGGTTGCTACGCTTGTTATACTAAAAGCGGACTTGCCAATAAGAATATAAAGCCTCTTAGTTACAATGGCTACGCAGGTATGAAAATGTTATAACAACAAGGAATGAAATTACTGAATTGACGTTTAATGAAGAAAAGGTCTAAAAAGGTTTCTCTTTATTGCGTAAAGATATTTTGGTGACTGATTTACTTATGTCTGAAATATAAAATTATTACTATCCATTTTTTTTACCTTTTAATGGTACAAGCCTGACAGATTCTAATAGATATAAGTTTCTAGGGCAATATCATGTAACGACTATTAGAAGACGAAATTCATGTTCTGTAACCAATTATGGGCTTGTATATTATTAGCTTCCAAATTGAATTGTGATACAAAACGTCTTAGTTATATTTCATATTATATTTCTAACAGGAAAATTGTTGTTTTGGGGAATTCAATCGTATTAACTTAACGATCTCTCGTCAAAATGGCTCATTATTTCGTTTCCTGTATTTGATCTTTTGCTTTATTATCTTTTCGTGATTCATCCTTGCTACGTCCGACTGACAATTAGGACTAATGATATTGAAAATCGACTACAGTGCGCGTAGATATTACTTTATAGTAGCTAAACAAAATATCTCTAAAATATTTCGTCTGTCATCAGCTTAATAGTCATCTCTAAATTGAAAGACCAGTTTTGTGTAGAAACGCCTTATGACAAAACAAAACAAAGCATCTACCGAAAAATCAACTACAGGAGAGAAATTTAGTATAATGTGAATACTCCGTATATTAAACAAGCAGAGTATTTCTGGAAATTCTGGAATTTCGAACGCGCGGATAAACAATTTTTACCAAAAACATTTGCTATTTTGTTTATAATGGGCTGTGGAATTCCAATTTAAACAAGAAAAGCCCCGGGCTGTAGCCAATTAAATTAATAAATAAAATTGAGAGAATTATCGTGTAAATTTTGTCATGTAAACACGTTATTTTATAATGATGTTTTGTCTGAGTGACTTGTCAAATCATGAAAGACGAACAATTTTATTGAAACAATGAACTTATTTTCTATCAAACAGAGTAGATATTATGTGTCTAAGTATGCCGGTCCTTGTCACAAATTCACTCCAATTTTACAAATTCAGCAAAGCCTTTTCATATTTAATAACTTCAACAGCTTTCAACCCGTTAATGCTGAAAGCATACCAACATACAATTGGCTATACCAAAAGGCTCATCGTCAAAAACAGTCGTCTCATCTGTGTCATATCTCATAATCGCGGTCCGACTCGTTACGGTGACAGTTTAAGAGGCTTTCCGAAGGATTATCATCAGCCTTTAGCAGTCCACTGCTGGACTAGGCCTCTCCTTTGCAAGGAGGAATTGGCCTACTATACCTCGCTGGCCAAATGGGTTGGTATAGGGTTTGTACCAAGTTTTCCGTCTCTTACAGTGCTGTTCTCTGCATAATATGCTCCCTCTGTCGGCTCTTACGACACCCATGGGGTGATATGGGGTGGTGACAATCCGTATTCTTAATCCGTCACCACACGGATGAAGGATTACCCTCCATTGAATATATTTTTTCTCACAGGTGCGTTTGACTTACCGTACTTTTCACCTGTCACCTTCCTCTCGTGACTTTTCTTTTTAATTTTGCTGAGAGTGGTTAAGGGATGATGGATTTGCGGGTGCGTCATGTTGAAGTTTCAGATTTTATTCTATTTGGAATTAATATTTTCCGCATGCTAATAAAATTATTTTTTCTACAGCTTATTGAATACTGCCCAAAATTACAAACCATGCGTAAGTCAGAATAAACTAATAATCATGACGAATTAAATTAAATTTTAAATTCAAATTCTCAGCGTCAAATTTCATAAAAAGACATTAAAGGATAGGTTTTATCAAACATTACAAAGGATTAAGCCACTTTCAAGTTGTCATATTTAAAATATAAATGAAATTAAATAGTCTGTCTAGTAAAAAGAGACCTACAATCTACCAGTGTTATTGGCGCTCAACTTGGGGTTATAATACAATGAAATTCATTGTTTCAAAGATTTAACCACGTCAGCGTTGAATTTATTATACATTTTATTTTATTTCTAAATAAAATATCGTGGCTTGACAAAACGCTTGTGTGTTCGCAGAAAATCTCAAAAGAATCCTTACTAATTTCTTCTTATTGGCGCCCAAACAAGTACCAGCTACATGCACCATATTCCAGTCAAGCAATACTATGCAAAATAATCAAATATATTTCATATCTACGCCACGAATATCACAGGCTTTTGTTAAATGAAATATTCGCAATGGCAACATTCCTGTTCTCGTATCGCGGTCTCACAAATCATTTCTGCATTATTGAATCAAGAGATACCAGGGAACCAGGACCCGGAAAATCCTTCGTGCTATGCCTCAGTTGCTTTAATAATGATATTTTTGAGGAGATGTTGGTTTAAAACATTATAGTTGGCCGCTTCATTAAAATTATCCCAAGTAAATTTTGCACCCTGATTATTGCGCTAAAGGTTCGGATTGAATTAAATTTCAATGAAGATCATCAAACGAATGGAGTTTATGAGTATTAATGGGATAATTAATCGAGTTTGACGTTACTTGGCGAACAGCCATTTTAAAACATTGAATGAGAAGAGAAATCCATCCTTCATCCTCAGCTTATTCCCTCTACCAAAGGAATAAGCAGGGACTGTTATAACTATAACTGAGAAGTTTGTTTGAGATAGATAATATGGTTGGGGATATAATATATATGTCGGCAGATTGCTTGATTCTTGGCCGATATCAACACTTCACATCACAGTTTGTTATAAGTTCACACCAAATCAAATTTAACAAAACTGATTATAACTATTTTGTATTACGAAACGAGTGACAGTTTCTAGGTACTTGTTGCCCGCCCGGAGTCTCCAAGAGAAGTGATGGCTGTCGTTGCTCCGTTGAACTTCAACCGTCATCCCCCCTCTTCAACTGTAGCGAACGTCACTAGACTCTGTCGAAGCGCGCTATCTTCACACTTCCGTTTCGTAGTCAATTGACCTCTAGTACTGATGACTAATCCGATACGGCCATCCTACAAGACACACGTCCCTGTGTGTTAATCTGTAACAAAATTTTACACGCACAGTATCACATTGCTCGGTCACTCCTGACTTAACCCATGTAAGGGTTGAATCATAACAGTGTTTGGATTCCAATCAAATATTTTTTTCACAAAATTACCTCCTACATTCCTAACTATTTTAGGAGCTGGATTCAGAGCATCACTGACAATACAGTCAATTACCATAGACTCACATTATGATCAAATCAAATAACTAAAGCTCTACATGTGATTCATAACCATGCAGTAACCTCCAGTTACTAAACCAGGCATTCAACCAGCCACTCGGTTGCCACCATTCAGTAACCTCCAGTTACTAAACCAGGACTTAATATTTGACGACCGGTTGGCGTAGCGGGAGTGTAAGCGACTGCTACGTCGAAGGACGCAGGTTCGATTCCCGCTCAAGTCAAACATTTGTGTGCATGAACATGGATGTTTGTCTTGGTCTAGGTGTTTCTATGTAAAATATGTAAGTATTTACAAAAAAAAGTATATTTGTATGTTTATCCATTATCTAGTACCCATAGTACAAGCTCTGCTTAGTTTGGGACTAGATGGTGTTGTGTGAATGTAGTAGAATATTATTATTATTATTACTTAAACCAGTCACTTGGTTGCCACCCATTTATCTGCGCATCCTCACAAGGATCGCCAAGTCCCTCCTGGACTTTATGGTTTTCTACGAAACCCATTTATCTGCGCATCCTCACAAGGATCGCCAAGTCCCTCCTGGACTTTATGGTTTCCACGAAACCCCAACACCAGAGTTGTCTGTCTACCGCGTTCATGCGTCACGGACAACTGCCTTCACAGTTGTATTGAATCCGATCTGTACTGATTTGGGGCTACAAATCAACCTCTGAAATTGAATCACACAACCAATCAAACACCAGAGTCGTCTGCCTACCGTGCACTCTCGGACAACTGCCTTCACAGTTGTATTGAATCCGATTTGTACTGATTTACGGCTACAAATCGACATCTGACATTTAATCCCACAACCAATCAACATGTAAGCCTAGTTTTCTACTGTCTCGTCAGTATTAAGGTTCACAATTTGCTCTCTTAAAGATCGTCAGTTATGCTCTAATTCTCTGGCACAAAGTTTCAGTATCAAAATCAATAATCAGGAAACTCAAAGTAAAACTGACATTTCACTATCGCGGTATCTCTCAATCTCTATTTTTTCAAACCAAGTAAACCATAATCTACAAGCTGTTTTCGAGGGTCATCACGAATCGTCTCGAGAGCAAGCTAGACGACTTCCAGCCTCCCGAACAAGCCGGTTTCCGTAAAGGCTATAGTACCATAGACCACATACATACGCTGCGGCAGGTTATACAGAAGTCCGAGGAGTATAACCAGCCCCTATGCTTGGCGTTTGTGGACTATGAGAAAGCCTTCGATTCGATCGAAACCTGGGCGGTGCTACAGTCTCTCCAACGGTGCCGGATTGACTACCGATATATCGAAGTGCTGAAGTGTTTGTATGAAAACGCCACTATGTCAGTCCGCCTCCAGGACCAGAGTTCGAAACCTATTCAACTCCAGCGAGGGGTGAGACAGGGGGATGTCATATCCCCGAAACTGTTTACCACTGCGCTGGAGGATGTTTTCAAGCTTCTGGACTGGAATGGACTCGGCATCAACATCAACGGCGAGTACATCACTCACCTTCGATTCGCAGACGATATCGTAGTCATGGCTGAGACCATGGAAGACCTAGGCACAATGCTCGATGGCCTCTGTAGAGTCTCCCAACAAGTAGGTCTTAAGATGAACATGGGCAAGACGAAGATCATGTCGAACGTCCATGTTGTACCTGCTCCTATTCAGGTTGGGAACTCTACGCTCAAAGTTGTCGACAAGTATATCTACCTGGGACAAGTAGTCCAATTAGGTAGGTCCAACTTCGAGAAGGAGGTCAATCGTCGAATCCAACTCGGTTGGGCAGCGTTCGGGAAGCTACGACATATCTTCTCGTCCGATATCCCGCAGTGTCTCAAGACGAAAGTCTTTGACCAGTGTGTGTTGCCAGTGATGACTTACGGATCAGAGACGTGGTCGCTCACTATGGGCCTTATCAGAAGGCTCAAGGTCACTCAGAGGGCGATGGAGAGAGCTATGCTTGGAGTTTCCCTGCGAGATCGAATCAGAAATGAGGAGATCCGCAGTAGAACCAAAGTCGCCGACATAGCTCTCCGGATAGCCAAGCTGAAGTGGCAGTGGGCAGGGCACATAGCTCGAAGAACCGATGGCCGTTGGGGCAGAAAGGTTCTGGAGTGGCGGCCACGTACCGGACGACGCAGCAGAGGTAGGCCCCCCGCAAGGTGGACCGACGATCTTGTCAAGATCGCGGGAGGAGGTTGGATGCGGGCGGCTCAAGACCGGTCTGTGTGGAGAACCTTGGGGGAGGCCTATGTCCAGCAGTGGACGTCGTTTGGCTGATATGATGATGATGATGAAACCATAACATTTAAGCTCTACATTTGATCATGGCTACGCATAGCCCAGTAACCTCTAGTTACGCTACTTTCTGCGAACCCCACATGGGAACGCCGAGACCTCCGCCAGAGCTGACTGCAATACCGCCTACTCACGGACTACTAAGTTAGTAGACGCCGATTTCTACCGAGCTACGGCTACACGTCAGCCTCTGGTACGGTCCGATCCGAGCATCATGTAAACTTAAAACACTTTCTTCAATATCAGAACTACTTTGTTCTACCTCAATTTCGTCAGTTGTACTTTGACCTTCAGGAATTTTTCGCAACCTGTCCAGTGCGTACTTACAGTTACGCTTAGAGTTAAGGGATTTGCGATTATAACGATCATCGTAAAGAACTTCTGGGACCTCAAATGGGCCTTTATACTTTAAGATATTTTCAAACCAAGTTAACCAAAACATTTAAGCTAAGGTCTTTGGACTCTACATCTTCTAACCAAACTCCTTTAATAAACTACCTCCACTTTCATTGCCAGTTTCCGCCAGATAGGCTATTCCACTTACCAAGCTCCTCAAAGCCAGATACAGGCCCCGCGCCACACACGGACCGCGCTCCACACACGGGCCGCGCTCCACACACGGGCCGCGTGCCACACACAGGCCGCACGCCACACAAGGGCCGCGCCTGCCACCAGACCGCGCCGGCCATCAGACCGCGCCGGCCACCAAAACGCATCTGAAATAAATTCAAAATTGTATTCCGAAATTAAACTAAATGAAATATTTAATGAATTATCATCTTCTTTACTTACCTTGTCATTCAGAATCGAAAATGTTGTTAATGTTTACAAAAAGTCATTCTATACATCCATCTGTGTTAACACCTAAACAACTGTATGATGAACTAGTAGACAATATTAGACATTTAGATAAACATAAAAAACTACCTGTCAGCTTAAGTCTTAATAATATACAAACTATCATTGATGTAGCCAAACTGTCATGTATCTATGTAAACAATAAAATAGTATACATAATATAAATACCCTTAGCCTTACCCTTAGTCTTACCCTTAGCCCTTGCCGCGCCGGCCTTCAGGCCGCGCCGGCCACCAGGCCTCGCCAGCTACCAGGCCGCGCCGAACATCAGGCCACGCTAGCCACCAGGATTACCCAAAAACGAAATAAATCTACCATTAGTATTTCAAAGATTCGTCTCATTGTATACCCACTAAATAGAGTATCCGTTCTTTCAGACTAACTCAACGTCCGCACTTCGTCAATTTTAAGCGATTATCAAATTCATTTACAACTTCACAACTGCACAGAACGTAACTCCCGTCCATACTCTCAATGAGCTATGTCAAAACTGGATTTGACCACTGACAAAAACTAAAACCAAATGCGAACATGGCGAGAACCCATAAGCTACTTTCGGACAAACTGATTTCCTTTGGCTATATAGAGGCAACGACTACAGTTCTGAGATAACCAATCGACAGTTCATGAGTACTTTCAGATTCTTGCAACACGCTCTTTTCATACGACACAGAAACCAGAGGTAGATGATTTTCGCGATCAAAAATCAAATGAGAGCTACTTGAGTAGCAGGGTATCCGTGATTGCGATCAACGACCACACTTTAATGTACTTGTAAAGTTCCTAATTGTCCGTTTGTATTTGTGCATGGGTAAATTCATTATTTCAAGAGATAGTTTGTTGAAAAATCGTATACCAATCCCCGCAAATGAGTTCTGAACTTTATGTAGACGGTAGTTAGTTCCCACCAGTTTATGCTTATTCCTTGTGTTCACTTTGTGCAAATCACTATTTTTGCGGTATAGAATTAAGTTTTTCTTAATGTACACTAAGTTAGCATATATATATTGCAATGCAACTGTCAATATATCTACTTCTTTAAATTTATCATGTAAAGAATCTCTAGCACCTAACTTATAAATTGCACGTATGGCCCTGACATTACGCTGTGAAAATAACTAAAGTAAACTAGTCTAGCAGTATCTATATCTGTGAATTCCCTAACTTTTCTAACTGCAAACGCTGCAAAACTAAGTTTTACTGCGAGACAGGATATTTGGGCGCCCCACTGAAGCTTGCAATCTAAAGTTACACCTAAGAATACGGTTGATTCGACCAGTTCAATTGTTTCCTTATTTAAGACATGTTGAATAACACGCATACTCGTTAAAATAATAGGAAACTCATTGAAATATTGCATTGCTCATACTCTGACATCCATCGAGTCTTCAACATTACGCTATGCAACCTCCATCCGGTTACACAACACCACCCGGATAATCATTTCGAGCGTAACAAAGTAATCTTAAACTAGGTTTGTTCAACATGTTGCTTTGGTTTTCCATATCACATAGATTATAAAAAATCTTACTAGGCTAATAGTCTAGATGTTAAGTTTACTACCAAGTATCCAATCAGTCTTTTCAGCGTTATAATTTTGTCATGGATAGTCTAAATACGAAGCATAACTTAACACCTTTCACGTTCAAGACGATGCAAAACGTTTGTGATACTATGACAATGCACTAACTGCTGTCTTGTTTGACCAATGGAGACTATGACCAACACAAAAGCTCAAAGGTAAACTAGGCTAACCAGAAAGGCACTTTACCGGTCCAACCAATGGCAAAGCATGGCTTAACATGCAGCCGCACAAACGGCTTATCCAGTTTATGCAAATCTACACTGACGGTAACGTGGGTTCCAAAAAATTATTACAACAACGACTAACAAAGTACCCATTTAATGAGAATAAGGTTAAGCACACAATCATCACTGTAGTGTTTGTATCTATGCAATGGATACAATACATTGTCTCATGTACACCAGTAGTGGAAGTAGCGTCACTTAGCACCTGTCACTACTAGTATATCTGTATAGTCTGTGGCTGTCACGGCCACTACGGACAGTCAGTCGGTAGATAGACGCGCTGCGCGCTGGACGTGCTTTCCTCGGATCTGTGTGTAGTGGTGAGCCAGTGTTACATCGATTTGTGTAGTGGTTATATTTGCTGTGATAGCAAATACTACAATCACTAACGATCACTAACCTAGTTCTACCTATAATGAAAGTTAAAATCTCTGAAACTGATTATCGTAACGCACTACGATGATAACTCAATCACTTTCTTTTACGTCTGATAATCGAGTTTAACAGTTTCTGCCTACTAGAAACACTATCACTCCTTAACGTCCTAAGCATAACTTGAAATTGTCAAAGAACTCGGGGAACTTGATAAAAATTCCCAGCGTATCACATGAATTTAAAAAAACACACAGAAGGTAACTTTCACCAGTAAAATCTTAAAATTGAATTTAATTTTACTAGTGGTTCCATCTAATAATCAGAGTAAGAAACATTTTAATGTGCCATGTTAAATATTTATGCTCACAAAAAAGCAGGTGTAATTGCAACACCGAGATTGTCTGTACAACTCAGAATTACAACGAGTAACAGTCACTTTTTACTTAGGCTCTGATCACGTTTAAACGAAAACCGTTACGTATTATCAACACCACGAGTCGATAAAATAATGGCGCTAGTAATATCTTTGACTATGGTCAGGTAACACTAACCTACCAACCGCACTCGTCTAGACAGCACTGCAGTTCACACGTCTATTAAAAATATAAAAGCTACAAGCTGTTCTACACAAAATCAGCACAGTCAGAAGCAATAGCTCCGCACAGTCTAACACTATGAACTTAGTATGTACGATTCGATTATTTTACCAACTTTGGCGCCGCTGCTCTGCGAAGGACAGTCTAGACCGCAGTTATTGTTCTAGATTTAGCAGAAAACCAATCAAAGCTGGTGTTGGTTCTGAAACCAATATTACAACAGCACTACAACAATAACTAGCACGTTTCTCTCAAACGCACTTGCAAGTCAGCCTGTACGCTCACTCTCGTTAATATTACAGTCAACAAGATTAATCTATTTGCAAGCACAATATGATCACAAGGTTTGTGAGTACTGCCACTGTCGCATGAAGAAATAAAAATAATCGCTTTCTTTTAACTGGCGTATCAAACTCAAAACCTCCGTTCAATATCTACGCTAAAGCTAGGTCACTGTGGTAGTCAGACAACCATACGCTAATATATAATACAGCAAAGTTCATAATTAAGTCGTTCAGCATCTACCCACACAAGTTTTTTTTTGTCTTTCTTCTTTAAGCTATTAAAAAGAAGATTATTTATGAGATCATGCCATGGGAAACACGACACCGTAAAAGTCAAAAGGTTCCACAACTCAGTGTCTCGTGTAGGAATCGAACCTACAACACTCCGGTTGATGTGATGGCGATATCACCACAACGACCATAACATTTCCAATGTAAAACGCCACCGCCACTAAACAAAATTGGCAGTAACAATAAAAGAAAACAGACAAAATTCGCTCACCACGGTTGCAGTTGCAAGCTCAGCCGATTTACCAATATAGCAGCGTTAGCAGTCGCCCTCGCTCGCGCCTTGTGGTCGCGCTGGTCCATGATGCCACTTCTGATGTCGGCGGGTTGCTTGATTCTTAGCTGGTATCAACACTTCACATCACAGTTTGTTATAAGTTCACACCAAATCAAATTTAACAAAACTGACTTTAACTATTGTGTATTACTGAACACGAAACGTGACAGTTTCTAGGTACTTGTTGCCCGCCCGGAGTCTCCAAGAGAAGTGATGGCTGTCGTTGCTCCGTTGAACATCAACCGTTATCCCACCTCTTCAACTGTAGCGAACGTCACTAGACTCTGTCGATGCGCGCTATCTTCACACTTCCGTTACGTAGTCAATTGACGTTTAGTTCGTAATGGAGTGCTTGTGCCCACGTTGATGTACGGTAGTGCGTGTTGGGTGTGGCAGGAAAAGCATGAAAGCAGAATTAACGCAGTTGAGATGCGGTCACTGCGTAGTATGTGTGGGGTAAGACTGATTGATAGAATTCCGAATGCAGTAATACGAGAGCGATGTGGCCTGAAAGAAGATGTCGCGACAAGGATTGAGAAAGGAATGCTGAAATGGTTTGGGCACGTGGAGCGAATGAGTGAAGAAAGAATGACGCACCAAATATATGAGGCTAACGTGTATGGGCAAGCCGGTCGCGGCCGACCTCGTAGGATATTCGTCATCCAAATTGGTGACGTTCTGAAAAACGGGAAGGTCCTAAGCACCCGGAACCGGCGAGCATGTATGAACAGAGTAATGAATGTAGAGGAAGCGCGTGAGGTTTGTAAGGATAGATGCAAGTGGCGTTCCGTTGTCTCTGCCTACCCCGACGGGAAAAAGGCGTGAGTTTATGTATGTATGTATGTATGTACTGATGACCATTCCTAAATATACACTTTAATTAATTCAAAATTTTAAAATCCCATTAAAATTCACAATTTACAATCATTTATTTAAAAAAAACACAGACAGCTTTCTTAGCTAAAAGCCATAATATTAAGCTCTGTGGAAAAGGATGAGGCTACTAATAAAAATAACACTTCATCCGTGTAATCAAACTTGCCTAATTTGGTATGAATTATCCCGTTATTAGTCTTAATGAAATTTAATTTGTCCATGAAAGTAGAATCAATGCTGTGGAGATGAGAGCTTTAAGGAGTATGTGCGGAGTAAGGCTGATTGATAAAGTGAAAAACAGTGTGATACGAGAGAAGTGTGGTCTAAAAGAAGATGTAGTGACAAAGGTTGAAAAAGGAATGTTGCGTTGGTTTGGACATTTGGAACGGATGGATGAAAGAAGGAATACGAAAGGAGTGTATCGTGTGAGAATGAATGTAAATGTCGGTAGGGGACGCCCTAGGCGGACGTACGCCGACCAAATAGGTGACGTACTGAAAAAGGGCCAAATTAAAAGTACCCATAACCGACGCGCATGCATGATGAGGTTAATGAATGTCGAGGAAGCGAAATAAGTATGTTTGAACCGAAGCATGTGGCGTTCTATAGTCTCTGCCTACCCCAATGGGAGACAGGCGTGACGATATAGATAGAAGTACTAAAAAATCTAAAAATAACTTTTATGTCAACAATGTTTTCGACCCAAAACTTGGAGAAAACAATAAACTATAATTACTTTCGACTTCACACGACCCAGAAAGCGTTAGGTTGAATGACTTTATCCATTCAGAAAACAAGCCGAACAAGATTTGGATACAACGAGGTGTGGCATGAGATACGGCAGGGATAGACCCTTCGGGTGATACGGTCCTCGATGATAATAAACTGGAAGGTACTAAGTATGGAGGCCTTTAGAATAATTTGCTGGTTTTGACTGGGTAAGGGTAATTTGATATGTTTGTGGTTTTAGGTGCCCGAAAATCACCTCATAATGCTTTATCTAATAAGAAAAAAAGCCATAATATGTAACGTTGTACAAACTATATATTAAGGGAACCCTTGCCCTTGTCCAATGTCCACAATAATTAATTTCCTTAAAAGTTTTGATGGGTGTCGCAATTAACAGGAAATTGGACTAATGCTTCCTCCTTTTCAACAAGGACAAAACGTAGAAAATCTTACAAACAACTAATAAGAGCATTTAAAGTCGTGTTATACTTCCTATTGTTTGCTTTAGCGCTATTTACTGTAAACGAGAAAGTTTATTACTGTTACATGCAAAATCCGCTGTGTCTACGGATTGTTGATAAATCTTTGGAGTAATATGCCAAAATAATCACAAAAGTACATCGGCTATCTTTTGTTACGATAAATAACAACCACCCAGTTACAGCTGCGGGTAAAAACCTAGTTATTTTATAAATGTATTTGATCAACATTTTAAATTGTCTATAGATTTAACTCGTACCGTAATCCGTAGAGCAAAGAGTTTGCACAACACAATCCAGCTAAAAACTCTCTAAATCAATCATCATCCTCTTAGCGTTATCCCAGTTTTCAATCTGGGGTCCGCTTTCTAGTCTAACCGGATTTGGCTGAATATTAGCTTTTCCACGGAGCGACTGCCTGTCTGACCTCCGCAACCCGAAGGGATAGCGATATTCCATGGTTTAGACTAGTGTCAGTTTATTTAGAAGGTACTGACGCTTTGTAACGACTGTCAAAGATCTTCATGACAACCGGGACCGACGGCTTAACGTGCTCTCCGAGGCACGGGACAAGCGATAATTAACAATTAAAAAAACTCTCTAAATCAATATCGGGCTACAATGTTGGAACATGGGATATTTCATGAATACTGCATGTACCGTGTTAGTGCAAGTGACGAGTTATTATATCGGTTCGAAAAATATCGCATTCGATCTCAATTTTTTCAATGGAAGTTTAACAGGCGGATCGCAATCTAAATGAAACATTTCTGCCGGTTGAGTTAGTGAATGAAAAATGGATATGACCGGGATGCTATTGTGCTTTTGTACTGTACGTACCGCGATGTATTTGTACATAGTTACAATTTATGAAATACTGCGCATTTTGGTGCATTCGGGTAAATTGAATTTTTGAAATTTATGGAACAGACCTATATGGCGAAATTATTTGTAAATAAACTTATATTATTTGAGTTATATAATAATTAAACTCAAATAATATTAGTTTATTTTTCTCATCGTTTTCCTAGTATAAACCTTATTAACCTTACATTTATTCTATTATATTAACGTAACTTGGCCAGCGCGGTGGACTATGGCTTTACCCTTCTCCTTGATTCATTAAGTCGCTATGGCTCCGCCAAAGAAATCAAATGTGTGGTAATTTTTTATTAAGAGTGATTTGGGTGCGAAATGTAAGTTATCTTTGTCGGAGGTGAAAACTAAAGGCAATACAACAAATTTGCAAATACATTTAACCGATTAAATTTACTAAATTTGAATTACTTATGAGTTTTATGTTAAAAATCCAATGTGATATTCTGATACGATATTTACCATATCGATACAAAGGCATACGATATATATCGTGTATCGATACAATCAGTTGCGATACATTACGATACGATATAGCGATACAAAGCGACGTATCGGGCATCGTTATCTCATAGCAAGAAGAAGCCTGTGCCCAGCAGTGGGACAGTTTAAATACAGGGCCGATGACGGTAAAAGAATTACAATAACAATTTGAAAGGGAAATTATCAGCGTAAAACAATAAGATCTTACTAAATATCATTTTAGACATTGTTGTTGTTTTAAAGACCATATTTACGAGTTAAGTCCAATTAAAACAAAAAATGTTAATTATTGCGAGAGAAATGCGATTAATCATTATTTTATTGACAATGATTTTAATGTGATTGTTAGCTGCCTTCTTTTGGATTTTCAATGCTTGTTTTTTTTTTTTGTTTTTTTTCGTGGTATTTCAATAAGTGAATAATAATTTAGATATAAATGATTAAACATTATGTACAGATTTAATCATGATAATGATTTAAAATGTTCCAATTTTTTCCTTTTATTTATATGTTAGCTACTTAATCCTGTACGCTTAGATGAAAAATGGAAATAGGGTTGAAAGTCACAACAGGGAAACTAAACTTTTCTAGGTTAAGGATAGACAAAGTCAAAATTCTTTATTCATTTGGGTAACAATGCGACGCTTATGAACGTCAAAATAATAAATTTATAAAATAATTACTTAAAGACTCTACATTTACATTTACTGCCACGTTTTCAAAGCAAGGGCATAGAACCATGAGAAAGAACGGGCAATAAAACTCACGGTCACTCTTTTTCATCGCCAGGTTTTGAATGTTTTGTGCTACAACTGTTACACCTTCTATATCACTAGTATATATTTACTGTACATAATAATTCTCAAGCATAATACTTAATTTTAACTTTGATGTTCCTTTAGTTAGCCTCCTCAGAATAGACATGGTGAAACAGGAGCATCCACTTACATTATAGATACCTAATAATGCAGGCAATCCGCGAAAGTGATCAGAACCATGATGAAAATGATGCAGTAGGCATGGGCGTTTTCGGATTTTTCCGCAAACTGATACGAATCCGATTTCAGATTTTGAAATCGATTTCAAAAACCGATTTTAGAAATCGATTTCAGTAGCGGATGTCGGAGCGTAGTTACTAGTTAGTATCATAAAAGACAAACGCAAACAATCGAATTGTTTGTAGTTTGGTTCGCCAAACCACAAAAACTTAAGCAAATATGCTTGCACATTTTCGTTCTGATTTTTTGTAGTTTGGTTAGCAAAACTACAAAAACTTATATCAAGCAAATATGCTTGCACAATTTGGTTCAGATTTTTGTAGTTTGGTTTGCCAAACTACAAAAACTTATATCAAGCAAATATGCTTGCACAGTTTGGTTCAGATTTTTGTAGTTTGGTTAGCAAAACTACAAAAACTTAAATCAAGCAAATATGTTTGCACAGTTTGATTCGGATTAGATTGTTTGCGTTATCTTGGTATTGTTTAGGCATTTTCTAAAATCGGTTTTCTCATACTAGAATATCGACACGATACGATTTCTGACTGCAATCGGATTTCAGATTCGTTTTGATATATCGGTCTCATGCCTATGATGCAGTTAAATATTAAAATTTAATACCAGCCCGCAAGACCGCCATAGACCAGTCATCGCAAGTAGCACCCCTTCACGAGTATGACGCATGGGGCAGGCATCATCCCTTTCGCCATATTAGAGTGACAGGGATGATCCGACACACGACGCCACCACAAGAAATGCCATTTTAGTGAGAATAACGACAACGGTATACAAACCGGCAGTAAGAAACAATCTATTGGTATACTGACCATGACCGCCAATTATCTCCATTTTCCCGATCGTTATTACTAACATAAATTAGTGGAACCCGTGAAGGAATGCAAATGTAGAAAGAATTTTGTGAAGGTGACAAGTGAAAAATGATATGATCAGGGATAAATAATGTTAAACTACATTCAACATACAAATACATACATACATAGTCTCACGCCTATAACTCCGAAGAGGTAGGCAGAGGGGTATTTCTACACCCACTTTTCGCCAGACATACTTTAGTCCCACGTAATAAGGGGCGAGCCAATTGGCGTACCGGGCATATTTCCAGACTCCGTGCTGCTACTGAGAATTTCGTGACAGAAACACCCAATAACACTGCCCGACCCAAGAATCGAACCCGGGACCTCCCGATCCCACGCGCACATTTATGCCGCGAGACCAACGAGGCAGTCGTATAGGGTTTGATGTCGAGTTTTCCGTCTCTACGCAAAGATGGTATTTGCATCGTGTTATCCCTTAGTCGCCTCTTACGGCACCCACGGGAAGATAGGGGGTGGTGACACTTGTCTTCTATGCCGTCAACCACGCGGCATTTAACAAATCATAAAAATATCAAAATCCTGCAAATATCATGTGTTCACGAGGCACCTCCACTTAATATGTCACTTATAAATAGAGAATATAACAAATTTATATAACAATTATATTAAAAGGTCTGAAAAGGAAATAATCGTAAGTTAAACAAGCCTAAGCCTATCCCCGTGGTATCTAATCATTTAAAAATTCCTTAATAGTGTAATAACCCCTTTGTAAAAGATAGTTCTTAATTGTCCGTTTGTATTTGTGCATGAGTAAATTCATTATTTCAAGAGGCAATTTGTTGAAAAATCGTATACCAATCCCCGCAAATGAGTTCTGAACTTTATGTAAGCGGTAGTTAGTTCCCACTAGTTTATGCTTATTCCTTGTGTTCACTTTGTGCAAATCACTATTTTTGCGGTATAGAATTAAGTATGATTCGACTAGTTGAATTGTTTCCTTAACACTTTTGACATTAGGCAAAGCGAATTTAACACATTTGGTTGTGCTAGGGTTGGGAACCAAATTATTTGTCGAAAATCAATCTAATACTTCTGCAAGAGGGTATCAAAGTTACTTGAATTGCGATCAACTTTACAAATTAGTGACGTATCATCGGTAAACAAAACAATATCACATAAATTTTGAACAATGAACGGCAAATCATTAATATATATTAAAAAAAGAAATGGAGCGAGAATAGAGCCCTGTGGAACGCCCATTCCTACTGGCAAACCTAGAGACCTACTCCCATTAACATCTACATACTGAATTCTATCTCTAAGGTAGCTGGCAATAAGATTGAAAGCGGTATCTCTAATACCATGAAGTTTCAATTTACGTAAAAGTGTGTTATGTTCCACACAATCAGATGCCTTTGATAGGTCACAAAAACCACCAATGGCATCTTTCGAGTTTTCCCAAGCATTAAAAATATGCTTTGACAAATTTACACCGGCGTCAACGGTGGTGCGACCCTTATCGAAGCCATGCTGTTCACTGTGAAATAAATTATTGTGTGAAAATGGCTCTCTAATTGAAGCAAAATAATCTTTTCAAAAATTTTACTAATAGCAGGCAAGATAGAATTGGGATTACAATTACTAGGGTCGCTCTTGAATCCCTTTCTGAATAATGTTATCACTTTACTGTGTTTCATTAGATCAGGAAATACCACTGTATCTACGCATCTGTTGAATACCGCAGCTAAATATGGAGCTAAGCTAGAAATAATTTGTTAAACAAGTTTAACAGAAATTCCCCATAAGTCAACAGATTTTTTATTGTTGAGCGTCTTTAATACCTTCAGTATGTCATTGGTATCAATATATTTCAAATTAAAAAGCACACTACACTTATTCACATTGCCCCTAACCAATATTTTTGCTTTGCTTGGACATGAATCTAGACAGCTGGTTGTGTTCATTGGTATGTTTATGAAGAAATTGTTAAATGTCTGAGCAACATCAATTTTCCTAGGAATAATTTCACCATTAAATTTTAATTCATAATTGTTATCTACCAATTTAGCTCGACCAGTCTCATTGTTAATAATGCTCCAAGTAGTTTTAATTTTGTCCTTGAATTCTTTGATTTGAATGCTTAAATATAAGGATTTGGCTAAAACATAGGTCCTCTTGAAAATCTTTGAATAATTTCTAACATATTGAATAAATTCAGGATTAAAATTATATTTCTTCACACCATATAGATCATAAAACCTAGCTCTACTTTTGTATATACCTACTGTTGCCCAATAACAAAAATTTACTTTAACATTTTCCCTGTCCCGTGTATCATATATGATTCATAACAATTTTTTTTTCTACAACGACAACTCCCGCACTATGAATAAATCTTGTGTCGCGGGGGACTTTACAAACATACAACCAACGGACACAATGAACACCCAGACTTAAAACAACAATTTATGAATCACACAAAGTGTTGTCTCGTGTGGGAATCGAACCCACGATCTCGCGCCGGCAAGCGAATGGGTTAATGCTCCTTGCAAACGCCTTCTATTTAAAAATTTTATTGTTCTCATTATTAAGTTTTAAATAAGCATTTATATATCATCATCGGCTAAGTCAATACTGGCAATCTTGGCAGCAACATCATTACTAAAGTGTTTGAGGCGAGCAGAGGTCATTGGCCTACATGTAATTTCATGTACTTTACGGGTTGTATTAATTGGAATTACAACCTTTTGCCCGCAGTGATCCGATGTCAAGTTAGTTAAAACAGCCTTACTTAAATAAAGATAATTGTAAAAAACATTATCTAAGCATGTAGAAGAATGTGAGGTTATTCTGGTTGGTTCAGAGAACAATACATTTAAATTAAATGACATAAATAAGCTAACTAACCTAGTATAAATTGGTGATTTTTCTAACAAATTGACATTAAAATCGCCACATACGGTTATAGACTTCCTACTAGAAATTATGTGTTTTAAGACATCCTGATAATGCTTTCAAACTGAGTAAAGTTGCTTTGTGGTGGTCGATACATACACACTATAATATGTTGTTCAATCTCAACAAAAGAAATCTCAGCAATGTTCCTTACATTTCAATCCTTATGTTCTTTACATTTCAAACTATTACATACGTATATTAGAGAGCCACCACGAATAGCCTTCTTTCTTACGAATGCACTTATAACTGAGTAATGTTAATTGTTAAATATTAATTGGTCACCTCGCAACCAATGTTTTTTTTTGTTTTTTATATTAGGCGGCAAACGAGCAGACGGGTCGCCTGATGGTAAGCAATTACCGCCGCCCATGGACACAAGCAACACCACAGGAATCACAAGTGCGTTGCCGCCCCTTGGGGTTGGGAAAAAGGTTAGGATGAGGGAGAAGGAATAGGCCTCCGGCACTCTCACTCACCGAACTAAACGCAACAGTTTAAGTACTGTTACTTTACGTCGGTTTTCTGTGAGAGGGTAGTTCTTCCCCGGTCGAGCCGGCCCATTCATGCTGAAATCAGCAAGGCTATGCTACCCCTAAAATGTTCCGTAATACATAAGATATCAATCTTATGTTTGTTTAAAAATAAATCTATTTCTAATTCTTTGCCAGATAGGCTTTGTATGTTTTGATGAACTAAGTTTAAAACACATGAATGCCTATCTGTTGTCTCATCTAGTAGTTTAAACTTATAGATGTGTCAATACTACTATTGGTATAACTATTATCTACCAAATACCTAAGTACTATAGTAGTACCCCTATCAGTATATAAATTAAATGCTTATAATTTAGCAAGTTGTCGCCTACATAATTACATAAGAAATATACATAGTATCTTTTGTCAAAAAGAAATTACTAATAAAAATATTATAGTGTCAAAAAATTAAATACTGTCACTATGACATGTCCTATCCCTACTAATATTATAAATTCGAAAGTTTTTTATGTATGTTCCGTTTTCACGCCAAAACAGCTGAACCGATTTTGTTGAAATTTAATATAGAGATACATATATTGGACCATGGAGACGGACATAGGCTGCCATAGGTTGCAAAAATTAAACTGTGAGGGATTGTAGGGTGGATAGAAGTTTGTATGGCAGAATTTTTCCTCTTGGAAGTAAGAACGCATACGCGAATAATTGAGTACTGCACATGTGCTATCTGTCAGTACTGTCACATCATACATATTGTCATATTGTGCACGTTGAGTACATTGATCGCAAATCTAAACTTATAATTATATATTACGCTCAAACGGCTGAAACGATTTTCTCTATCTACTAAAATTATAAATGCGAAAGTAAAAAATTATAAGTATATTGGACATGTATTGAAACATGGCATTGACATTTGTCATAGATACTGACCGAGTTACTTTGTACCCTATAGAGCTTCTGACTCTTTAGAATAATCAGGAGTGTCTTCACACATCTTCAGACTGAAAGTAGACACCTATGTGTTACCGCGAATTTAACGCGCGCGAAGCCGCGGGCAACAGCTGGTTATATAATAATAAATTTAATTTACCTATCTGCCTGTTTTGGTCATCTGTGAGAGCATATGCATAAGGCAATGCGCAAATAATAAAGCTACATCCTATTTTTGTGCTAAGATCCATCATTAAGTCTGTTAATTCTATGAGACTGTTTTTGGAGACTAATGAGCTGTCACCATACAATATAATGACAGTAGTTTGTGCATTCAAGTCGGCATTCTTAATCTTATCAACTAGGGTACAAGACTGAACTCCAGGTGAACAAAAGTTCTGTACTGTTCGCTCAGTGTGATGATCAATTAAGCTACCTAAACCCACAGATCCCAGTTGGTCTGAAAAAAATATTACATTCTTACTGTCAGTCTTTACTGGATGCAGTTTGTTTTGTGTATTATACTGACATCCATGTGCATTCAATTCTATTGATTCAGCAGGTGTAGTCGCACACTTAATTGTACAACTGGAACAGTAATTACTAGAGTTAGATAATGAGATAAGTTGTTTTAAATTTTCTTGACCAACTCTTGAAATTTCTTCATATTTTAAGATGTATTCATGAGTCTCATTCTGTTGTTCCATTATAGTCCTAGTGATTTGAGCTTGTAGATTTTATATTTGTGCTTGCAACTCATTTGTGTGTTGTTCGTATAACAACCTACCAGAAACTAATTCTTCATTTGATTCTTCAAGCTTTAATAAAAGAGACTCACACTCTGTATTTAATTTACAGTTATGTTGTGCATACTGACTCAATTTAGTAGACCAGATACATATATAATACTGCTATATTTGTTTCTTTTAATGGGCTTTCAGTTATCACACCCATTTAATTAACTTTGAAGAACGTAAATATAACTGAATTCGTCTTCCGTCGTGTTGGATTAATTCTCTCGTTTAATTTAATTGTGCTGTTCGTTTACTAGTAAATTTCCTTAAATTAAGTCAGTTTCACGACGCAGAACTTTATGCCTATTAGGTTTCGCTTTCTCCAACATTATACTCTTGAGAAAATACTGAGCACTTAAAAGTAAAAGGGAGCTTAAAAACTCAGCGCGATAAAATTCTACGTACAAAAAGTGTCTGAGACTTGTATCAATTTTCTGAAGAAGACAGAAAAACAAAAGTCAAAGAAATTTTATTTGGGTTTGTTTTTCGATGTATTGCCGAAAGAATACACATCGAAGTACCACTCTGTTCGGCATAGTAAGAAACTTTGAGCCACGCCTGCTTCGAATATAAAGTTTAGCGGACGTGGGGCACAACATATAAGTTTTCATTGAATTTAACACGATATTGTTAGACTTTGCTGGGACTTTTAGATTTAGTTCGGGTAAATAGTCTCCTCGACTCTCGTTAGAATATTATAAACTAGATAAAAAACAGGGATAGTCTTTAAACTGTATAAATACTAACAGAATACGCCGCTTTTAAATCCACTAACTTTTCGAAGTTAGTGCGTATTATTTTACAATCGCTTGCTTGAGAGAATAACAACATCGTGAGGAAACTTCTATGTCTAAGGATTCTCCATAATGTTCTTAAAGACATGGCGAGATATAACGTCCGCCAACAGGATTTGGCGGACTGTAGGGACAAGGAAAGTGGGACTTCCCTTAATAAATACATAAATTAATCAAAAGAGGCCTGTGTGCCTAATAGTGAACAGACGATAAACATGGCTGATGATAATGTTAAAACATTTGAAATGAGCTCGGCAATGTAAATACAACACGCTTTTCAAACAGAGGATTTTTATAAAAAATGCCTTGAAGCTAGAATAAATTCCTTTCAAACATCTTCCTTGAGTAAAAACTAAGCCAATTCCCTTTGGTGTGATGCCTGCAAAAACAAACAAACAAATATCACAGACATCGTTGTGTCAGGTCTAGAAGTAAATAATAAATACATTAGTTTATTTTAAATAAACATGTTATACTTTTATAACTTTGTAACTTATATATTATTATGAACGACATCGAAGCCTTATGTACCAATTATTGGCACGTTGCCAAGCACCACTAAACTACTCTACGTCATAGTCGAACCCTACTTGTGGATGAGAAAGATGTGACAAAAGAGCCTGGCATATTATGTCGTTAGGTTTTTAATCGACTAGAGAGTTCAGCGGTGGGTTTATATGACGTAGGGTACCTACCCTAACTGAGGCAGGATTTTCTAATATTCCACGCTTACGAGTAAAATCGAGATTGAAAATTTGTTTGTAAATTCAACTACCTCCGTGGTCCAGTGGATACCGTATGCGTCTGCTGATGAGGAGGTCCCGGATTCGATACCCGGTCGGGCACCTGGTTACTGAGGTTTTTCAGAATTTTCAGTAGCAGCACTGAGTCTGGCCAAGTGCCCGGTGACAGCAATAGGCTCGGCCTCTATTACGTGGGACTTAAAACTTCATAACGTAGCGAAATGTGGGTGTAGTAGTACATCTCTACCTACCCCTTCGGATATACAAGCGAGAGTCTATATATATATATATATATATATATATATATATATATATATATATATATATATATATATATATATATTT